>CM033642.1:12771009-13364678 GCA_019512145.1 Engystomops pustulosus | reverse complement strand
ATATGGCAACAAAGGAAGGTTTCGTTAATAAGAAAATGCATAATTTTCTTTCATGTGGCTTCAGTCGTCCATTGGAGCCATCTGCAAGTCATGAAAGTAGAACATGTGTACGGCCCATTGAACTTGCTCTATCTATTTATTTATCTCTAGGTATTCTGCGGGATCTGATATGTCACTCAGTTTCCGCACAGATTGCTTCATTTGGAAACGAATGAAAGGGAATTTTTGCGAGCCAAAAAGACGTTCTTTGGTCTAATTTCTAATCACTTGTTCCAGTCCTTCTGAGCCCGTTCTTTGGTCTAATTTCTAATCACTTGTTCCAGTCCTTCTGAGCCCGAGGAGACATGAGACAGCGAGGCAGTGTGGTTCTCTTTAGTAACGGACGTTCTTTGGTCTAATTTCTAATCACTTGTTCCAGTCCTTCTGAGCCTGAGGAGACATGAGACAGCGAGGCAGTGTGGTTCTCTTTAGTAACGGATACAATCTGATCAACAGCTATTCTTGCTCTATAACATGCTGCCTGCATATAGGACATTGTATACAATCTGCTCAACAGCTCCTCCTGCTCTATAACATGCTGCCTGCACATAGGACACTGTATACAATCTGATCAACAGCTATTCTTGCTCTATAACATGCTGCCTGCAGATAGGACACTGTATACAATCTGCTCAACTCCTCCTGCTCTATAACATGCTGCCTGTAGATAGGACAATATTTGCATTATGCTCATTTCCTTCTGCCCTATAAAATGCTGCTTGAAGTTAGAAAACTATATAAAATCTGCTCAGCTCTTCCTGCTCTATAACATGCGTCCTGCAGATATGGCACTGTATAGAACTTCCTGCTCTATAACATGCGTCCTGCAGATATGGCACTGTATAGAACAGTGATGGCTAACCTATGACACGCGTGTCAGTGCTGACACACGTAGCCATTTTCACTGACACGCGGCTGCCTGAGAGTTAAGTTTCATCCTACATGATCAGGTGCAGTAGCCGGGAGGCTGAGAGATTGCACTGAGCTTCCAGCACTCCCCCCTCCTCCCCCGGGCCGGCCACTCCCCATGTGTGAGCTGTGCCTAGTGTCTCCAGTCCTTCCTGCTCTATAACATGCGTCCTGCAGATATGGCACTGTATAGAATCTGCTCAGTTCCTCCTGACCTAAAACATGCTTCCTGAATATAAGACACTATGTATAATCTGCTCAGCTCCTCCTGCTCTATAACATGCTGCTTGAAGTGGGAACATTATATACAATCTCCTCAGCTCTTCCTACTCTATAACATGCTACCAGCAGATAGGACACTGTGTGTAATTGGAGCAGCTCTTCCTACTATATAACATACTGCCTGTACCATTCCGGTCATTTTGAGAGTCCCAGCAGTTGGCCCACCTGCAGTATGATCCTTACACTCTTATGCACAGGATAGGTTATAAGTGTTTGTGGTGGAACAACCCATTGTGACTGCCCAATTATTGGTGATGAATCTTGTGCTGTTAATAATTCAATTTATTTTATTAATTTACTGCTCGATCTCGAGCCGGCGAGTTACTTGTCCGAGTAACGAGCCGGTCCGAGTATGCTAATACTCGACCGAGCAGTATACTCGGACGAGTATACTCGCTCATCTCTAGTCATCACCTCTTCCTTTAATATTGATGAGGATGACCGGCCCACAATCACATGTCCAGGTTGAGGTTGTTCACTTTCAGCACAAAAAATTGATCTGGTTTGTGTAAGGAAAAGTTATACAATTTTCCAATATACTTTCTGTATCAATTCCTTATAGTTTTCTAGATCTCTGCTTGCTGTCCTGCTACAGGAAGCTTCTACGTTTAATACCAGGGGACAGAAATCTGACCATGGTCACATAGGTGTGTGGCTCGTTATATCACACAGCTCTGATTACTCTATGTGATACTAACGAGCCGTGCACCTGTGTGACCATGGTCAGATTTCTATCCACTGGAAGTAAACATTGAAGCTTCCTATAGCAGGACAGCAAGCAGAGAGCTAGAAAGCAGTGAGGAATTGATACAGGAAGGATATAGGAAAAATGTATAACTTTTCCTTACGCAGACCATATCAATTTGCTGAAAGTGAACAACCACTTTAAGTAGGGGACTGTCTGTATTTGGTTATTCTGTATAAAAATATTAATGTAACCTTATTAGAGTCAAAGGTGTATGTAAACTGCAAGTTGAACTGGTTGTCATTCATGTAGTCAATTCATGTACAGCAGACACATCTCCGGACCATATCATAAGCCGAACGTCAATGTATCTGCCATTCCAGAAGATCTACCGCACAAATGGATTGGCATCATTATACAAGTATCTTTCTTCTATACCATGTGCCATCACCAAGTGTGCTGCTTTTTACTAAGTGCACCTAAACTGAAACCTTTTTTTAAGTTCCCTCCCATAACCTTTTGGAAGTAATTTGCAGGATTGGAGGGTTCAGATCTATATGTCATCTGCTCTATCCATTGATTGTACTGTTTTGTCTCCATAACCACAATCCTACCCCCCTATCTACCTTACAAATAGTAAGGACTTTTTTTTTTTTAATAACTAATGGAGATCCCTGCTTTGGCTTTGTGTAAGGTTGTGTGTTTTATGTGATGTATTATCATAGAATTTTTTCAGTTCCCTCTGGACTACTTCCTGGAAGGTTTCTATAGCCTCTATTCTCGCTTTCATTGTTCTACTTTTCTGACCATAAGGTGTCCCTTCCCCATGTGAGGAGCTCAGGACTATGTGTAATACATTATATTTCAGGTGGAGGGTACAGATTTTGTGTTGGGGCCCAGCAGCTTCGGGTTACACCTCTTATCTTTGTAGATGTGGACCTGGAACATCTGTGCTGGTATTATGACCATATTATCTTATGAACCCAATTTTGGAGGTTGATGAATCAATCTCTTATCTGTGTTTTCAGATCCTTATTCATAGTATTGAGATCAGACGCGGTCACGCGTGCAGGCTTAGGACGTACATATGTTTCTTAATGTACAGAACTGCCCCCCCCCCCCCAATTTACATATTCTCTTATTTTTGCTAAGACCCGGACCTGGTGTGAGAGGGTTGTCACCCACATACATAAGAGATGATCTCAGCATAAATTAAGTGTTGGCGGCCTCGTGTTCAGCACTAATGATACACATTACACTGCTGTCAGATGGTAATTGTTGTTCTGTTGCTTTAGGTGAAGGTTTCGTTGCTCTCGCAGCTATAGATTATATGTCACTGTTTGGCGGATTGTGTAGGAGCGCTTCTTACGGGGCACAGCGTCACCATGCTGTAAGCCGCACTCATGACGATGGCTCAGGCCAACTAAAATCTGAAAGGGCTCAGTGTCTGCCATTCATTAACATTTGCTTCCGAGGCCTCCAAGGGGTGAATGTACATGGTCCCCATCCATTTTATATGCATGAGCTTCTATGTGGCTCCCTGTGGCCCTGAGTGTGGGAATCTCTCCGTAATTTTATAACAAGGCCCACTGCTGCTAGGGTTGGGGGGCACCTATAGTTAACCAGGTGCAGGGGGCTTAGGTGGCACAATAAAATGCTTTTTTCCACGTGACATGACCAATATTGTATAACATATAGCACGGATATAATACTGGGGTCCAGCAGTTTTAAATCTACCACCAGGATGAAGGATTGTAAACCAAGAACACTAACATGCAGGTTCGTGCCCCCTCCGTCAGGATCTGCTCTTCTTATGCCCTGGTTTTTCAGAAAAAAAGCTTTACAAATTATGCAAATGAGCCTTAGGGGCTCCAGGTTCCATTAACACCTATGGACCAGGAGCTCCTTAGGCTCATTGGCATAATTTTAAAAGCCTTTTTAAAAAAAACAAAAAAAACACAGGGAATAAGAAGATAAAAGAAGAGCAGATCCTGGCATACCTGCATGTCAATGAGCTTGGTTTACAATCCTTGATCCTGGTGGTAGATGTCCTTTAAAGGGGTTGTCCTTAGCCTTGTATTGTGTATATGGGTAAACAATGAGTGTTGGGAATCAGAATGCTGGCTCTACCGTATGTGTAGCTAGAAGAGGTGGTACCCTGTTTTTAAGTAATATAACAAGATGACTACTGGGGCCCCCAGCAATACAGAGATTAGTGGTCCCACACTAATGGGTGTGTATGCAAGGGGAACACATGTCAGGTCAATTGATTCCATAGTATGGGAGGGTTGGAAACTACCTAGCATAGCATGCCGATCTCTATATAGGGCACTCCCATTCACTGTCTAATTTAGTGCCGGAGAAGGTGACTCTACATTGTAGGGGGGTCCTGGACTTGTGATCGCTGGGGCTCCAGGCAGGATCAACCTCAATAAGATTTCTATCCCCTATGCACAGGATAACATGGTACATGGTGGTTATTTTACTTCATGTGAAAACCAGCACATAGTTAAGGGTTAAACGAGTTCCCGTGGAGTTTTTATGTTTTGGCTGACTTCTGCCACACACCGCTTTACAGCGTTTTACCAGTCACTTGGGGGCGTTGTGCAAAATATGGCATCCACTTGTAGAAGTTTTACAATACCTTTTAGCCTTCTTACACTCCAACATCCTGCCCCCAGTGGTACATACCCCTGATTTCAGTCGTCAGATGGAGAATATTACTATGTTTTAACGTTGTTTGATCATTTTGGAATATTTTCAGTGCAAGATCTATAAAAGCCGTGAAACGAAAGCACAATCTTTTGTCCTTGTAGACGTGTAAACGGCACATGATGTGTTTTTTCTTTTTTTTTGGGGTTTGGCTATAAAATAACTCGCATTCATCGCTAAGTGATTGTTATGAGCCAAATTACAACATTAATTCTGCTCTGTTAGGCGAACAGAAAGACAAACTTCACCGTTGTCAGAACGGCAAGGCTTCAGCAGTGAACGTGTGGGTCCCCGGGTAATGGAGGTCGCCTCCCATCCGCTTACGTGCCTATAGTTAGAGGTTGTTTTTGTGGCGTTTCCTCTAGTTTTTAGTATTTTGCGCTCCCACACTCCCCCGTGCGGGACACTTTGGGGTTAGGTTGCTGTTTACATAAACACTTCTGCTTTGGGCTATTATTACCACTCTATAACAATCAATACACAACCAGGACACATTCGTATACATCTGGGCCTGTTTAAAGTCCCTTTTTTTAGAATTTGGTTTAATTATTAGTTATGTTTATTCCTCAGATTTTGCCGTTGGAATGTGTTATTATATTTGTTTCTAATTCATTTGCATATGGCCGAGGAATTTCTAGCATTTCCTGACACGTCTGTTTTGGTGAATATTAGTATTTTTCCATGGCATTATTGTTTGTTTTGACAATTCCCTGTTGCTGTTTTTTTGTTATTCCACTTTTTTTTTTTTTTTGTTAATCTACTACTAAATTGTCAATAAGGTGTTACTATTCCCGTCGCCAAAGGGGCGCGCTCCTATATATTCTAAATCTGACATTGGACAGTGTGAGCGAGCATAGCGCTCAGATTAGGACGTCCCTCTGTTCTATGACCGAATCTTAGTCCTATGGTCCTATTTGAATACAGACTGTGTTTAAAAACACCTGATTTACAGACGACCCCTAGTTACAAACGGACCTCTGGATGTTGTTAATTTACTGTACTTTAGCCTTAGGTTACAATAATCAGCTATAACAGTTATCACAGGTGTCTGCCATTAATCTTTTATTGTTAATCCTGGTTCTTATGTCAACCCAACATTTTTAAAATCCAATTGTCACAGAGACCAAAAAAATGTAACTGGGGCTACAATTATAAAATATATAGTTCCGACTTACATACAACTTAAGAACAAACCTACAGAACCCATTGTGTACGTAACCCGGGGACTGTTTGTGTAATAAAATAATGAGTCTGATATTAAAATTTAGTTATTCATATTTATCAGTAGTCATTAAAGAGGTTGGAGCAGATTTATCACATATTTTACTCCGAGTTTCTGGTATAGAATACATGATTTGGGTTCCAAACGCTGGATTGTTATAAAGCATCTGACTTTCTCACGCCAGGTTTAGAAGCGGGTCTTTGAGGGAGCGGGCATGACCTCCCCCTATCACAAAAGCAATATTATACTATATAGCTGAAATAAGCTCCTGGATGTCATGAATGATGCAGAATATGTGCCTAAATACATGGGAATCTGTACTAGATCAAGGTGGTGACTTATGTACTGACCCAGCTCCAGTTCCCGCTAGGCTTCAAGTCCTCAACGCTGATGGTCACAGGACTTGTATTGACCAATTTGTTCTCTTTTGAACCTCTTGTGGTTCAACCGTAAAAAACACAAACAATAGGGGATGTTCCCTGTGATGCACAGCTATATGACGTGTTATCCTTGGTGCGGAACACAGAGTTGAAGGCCCTGGATCCAGCCGTTATTAAAGTCTATGGAGAATCTCTGTGTTGGTAACTTCCACGTGAGATACAAATCTCACCCCGGTAATCGATTTCTCAGGCAATTCTGGTCTTTGACATGACCACCTTCCCACTGGAAAAGCTTGTCTTGATCCAATATGGCGACTTTAAAGATGGTAGCCATGTTCTGGACATGGTCTACAAGATAGGTCCCTCGCCAATTACTTGCTGGGGTATCAGATATTTAATTTTTTCCTTTTAAGTTGCTCAAATAAATGTTTTCAATGTTAGGAGGGTAACCCACACCACTTTTGTGCATTAGGGTATATTTGAAACCAATCAGAGCTCGGCTTACATTTTATAAACAGCTGTGGGAATGTTAAACTTGAGCTCTGATTGGACCCTTTTGATAAATTTCCCCTTTATCCCTAAGTCCTCAATCTACAATTGTATTCTCAATATGCCTATGGTTAAGCATTTGGGGGTTGACCACTGACCACACACACAGATGAGCCCCATTTCAATCCGTAACCAAATCCGTGGCAGAGATGCAAGATGACAATTTTGGATCCAATTTTGAGGTGGACAGCCAACCCAAGATTAGTTACCCCATTCAGAAAGGTTTCACCTGCTGAATCTTTCATTCGATGTATGAATATGTATGGGGATTGCATCTCCCCATTACCACAAAGACTGATGGTCCTGGATAAGAGACTGGTTGTCTGGCACGGCCAATGTTCTTGGCTCATTGTATGCGTGGGGACAATAGGGATTCATATTGTAGCGCTTTAGCCCAGCTTGCCATGCACCATAAAGTTTTACAGCAGCTTACAAAAGTTTTATTAAGCATAAAACATCATAAGCAGAATGCAGACTATTCCAGCGCATCAGAAGGGAAGGAATGCAAAGAAGCCTTAATTTATCGCCTTAGGTTAAAAAAGAAAAATCTGTTGAAACATAAGTGATAACAAAAGCTTTGATGTTAATAAACCTAAATGGATGTAAAAAAAAAAAAAAAATCAAAGTGTGTAAACGGTGAGGTTATAAAAGGGAAGATGACAGAGTTATACCCTGTAATTAGGGGTAATTTGTGCTTTTGGAGCAGCTATTTGTCTTGTATGATGTGCAGTCTGTTTAATGTTGTGTAATGAAGATATCTCCCAGGTTCAGTCCATTCAGACCCCTCCTTTAGAAAACGGAAAGTTTTTATTTATTTTTTTTGTTTAATTGGCTGTTATCACACATTTTTCAGATGAAGTTGTATGTAATTGATGCTTTAGGAACTGGGAAAGTTAAACTAATCTATTAATTGGACCTCCCAAACTAGACTCGAAAAAAGAGAATATTCACAAAGCCAAGATAGTCTTGGCTTCTCTATTTATTTCTGACCTTCCTCAGTGGTTAGCCGCTGTGCCCGTAAAGAGTAACCGTCATTTAAAGAAACTTTTGATATGTTGCAGGGCAGGTGATTTTAAGCCCTTTAGCAATTGGTTACCCAAATCTTGCTCCTTTCACTGCTATTCAGCAGCCTTCCCCCTGCTATCACTGACTCCTCACATGGCCGTTGCTGGCACTTCCCATCCACACTAAGCTGAATACAGAGTGAGAATGTACACACCCCCTGCACTCAACTGAATTCCTCATGGCTGCTACCAGGAGCCCGAACTAATCTAGTAAATAGCTTTCCATACACTTGTATATAAACAAATACACAGTCTTCCTCCCCCTCAAGCATGATAATGCCTACATAGAGAAGGCAAAACGTCGCTTGCTGATTATGGTGGAATAAGGAAATACACTTTTCTTCAACGGAGTGCTGCTTCATTGACATTTTTATATTTTAATAGATAATTTTGATATAGCAGCAATGCATAAGATGTTTGTGATTTTTACTGTTTATTGCACTTTATATCAGTTCTAGGTGAATTGTTATTTTTTTTTTATTTATTTTTTTTAAATTAATTTTTTTTTTTTTACTATTTTTTTTTATACCTTCTAGGGTAGATGGCCAAATCGTTCCTACCATACACTGTAATAGTACTGTACTGTATTGCAGTATATGCCATTTTTACACAGTATTCATTACAATGAGCCACTGGCTCATTGTAACACAACTGCAGATGCCATATAGTCTCAGGTTTGACGAAGACCCAAGGCTGTCATAGCAGCCGATCTCCGCTCCCGATGACGTTCTGGGGAGCGACAATTGGAACAAAGATGGCAGCACCCACACGCAGGTGCATTGGCAGGGTTAAGCCCGCGATCGGTGCTAGCTATATGCAGCAAACCCCCATCTCTGTATGAAGAGGGCGCACTGGCTGAGCCCTCGCACCTTTGTGCCGTACTTTTACGGTGCAGAGCGTGAAGGGCAAAATTCATAGAAAGAGTCCACCAATGGTCAAATAACTAAATATACACAATGAATAGTATCATAGAATAGAATAGTATCATAGAATTGTAAGCCTGTATAGCCACGGATAACAAATATAAGAAGACTACCACAGTCACGGTGCCTGGATCTGTGAGTAAGTGCCCCTGTTCTATCATGCATGATTTGATGGTAGATTTCCTTTAAAGTAGGCCTGTTTCTAAGTACAAGATTCTGAATGACCTACCTCGGTGGTTAGCAGATGTGCCAATAATAAATTTATCAATTTAAAAGCTAAGACCTCTGGGAGGTAACGTTTTATTTTTATTTGACCTCATTCCGAGAGTAAATATTAAACATTACTACCTCCTTGACTTCTAGGAGCTATATATTTTTTTTTTTTTAAAAGTGGGGAAACAATTACCGTATCTTATATAGATTAGAAACTGTGGTATGTGTCTATGCTGGCACCAAATACAGGGTCATAGATCTTCGTTTTGGTCATCGTTTTTGTTCTGTGCTAAAGCTGTGAATTTCTACGGTTTTATGTGGAGGCATTGGAAGCTGTGGTATTCTATATGACAAATATTTTTCTCCCTTTGAGGTATAGGAGGAACCATATTGTGTTGTACAAAGAAATACAAAAACATGGAAACTTTCACACTGCTTTGACCTTTACACTGCTTGTTTGTTTTATAAAAGATCCAACCAAACCAAACCAGTTAAGTAAAGTATTGCCTCTCTGATCCCCCTCGTCATTCCCATTCTGACAATGACCCAGCCCCCACTAAACTTCACTTCCTGCTCTGAGTTGACGCACAGGAAATGCCGACATTTTCATCCAATGGCTGAAGTGATTGGCTGAACAGGTATTTCCTGTGTGCCGAGAGGAAGTCGAGACTGGCACGCACTAGAGCAGGAGTGCTATGGAGACAGCCCTTTTATAGATGCCACCACCTGTGGTCATTATTATTCTACCATACTCTTCATTATGCTGAGGGTCTTTGCTTTGGTCAGATGGGGGATGACTTATGCAGAGGGCATGAAATTGTAGTTGTTAGGTATCTCCTTCAAATGAATAGGACTAGTACAGCTGTCCCTACGAAAACATAGGATCTTCTTGCAGGTGTCTGTACTACTAGTGGCCTCATCCATTTCAGACGGTAGCATAGTAATATTGGTAATAAGACCTGAATCTGCCCTAGTCTTGCCCATTCTATTGTGTCCATTACCAGTAATGTTACCCCATCGACTTTCTACACTTTTTGTCTTACACTATATAAGTTGTGCGTCCTTCGTAACTATACAGTTCTAAATCTTCAGCAGTATGTAAATAATCCTTGCCTGCCAGCCTGCTAGGTAAGACAAGGTTATAGATCCTGCATTGCAATTATACATTCAGTATAGATCACTATCTGGATGTTTATAGGCTATTTTTCTACATTTCTGTTGATGTACGGATCATGTGATCAGGGGGCGGCCGTGCCGAAACACCGTCCTGAGTGTCATCTGCATGATAAATTGCATTAGCATGTCTTTCGGCCAAGCCCAGCTGGCATTGACATGGCAGGTAACACTCGGAGGGGTTCCATGTAGATTAGTTTTTCCCGAATTAACGATTGACCTAATTACACCGACTAATTGCTTGACAAGTCCTCGCGGAGCGGGCTAATGGAATTTCCACCCTTTGTCAGAATAAGGATTTCGAATTTGCCTTATCTATTCTCATTAAGCAAAAGAGGCTGATATTATTTCCTAGTCCTGGTACAAAACATATCAATCTACCGTCGAGAGGCAGCCAACATCGCAAATCCGTTTTAGGGAGAAATTTTCAATTCCCACAACAATTGAAGCCACAGAGTATCAAAAATCTTGTGAAATTTCTGCCACTTGGGTGGCTAATTATTAGCATTCTTTCTCATTTAGTCAAAAGGAAACCAGATCTCGCCGGTGAGGTATTGTCTGACCTGCATTTGTAAGACAGCTCCGAGGCTACGCGCGTTGGAAAACTTCAATGGTTTTGATTAATGTGGAGCGCTTTTTTTTCGGTACCAGCTCTTATTTTGTATGTTTTTTTTCCATACATATATTGCAGATGTGTAATAGGCAGTACATTATTATCTGAGCCTGCCAAAGTTCTATTTTCTGCTTGAACTAACTTCACTATAGCCAGAAGTCAAATTGTCATTGTTTAAGAATGCCTCTGCTATGACTTTATAAAGGAGGCGAACGCATTCGGTCATGTATATCTGTACAGACGCTTGGCAGATACATTGCCCCTATATGAATGATCCTAACAGATGTTCGGGAGTATAGCCCAAGACTGTGGCGTCCCACGTAACGTAGGTTGGAAAAGGTTCATTAGGTTCAGCCGGTCTAAATCCATTGTACGTTATTAATTATTCGATTAATCGTAACCTTGAATGCCATCTGTTATTAGATAAGCTTCTAGTAGCTCTTTTTTTTAATGTTAAAGGGGTTTTCTATGTTCCCTATTATTAATAACCCTTTAAAAAGATAGGTCATTTTAGATCCGGCCTCTCCGGACCCCCACCAATCAGCTGATCCTCTTCGGAGCTACAGTCCCCACAGCTTGCTGCTATGCAGAAAACTGAGCTAGACTTTGACCACAATGAGCGGATCCAATACTGGGGACCCCAAAAATTGTAATACTGATGAACTATCCAAAATATCATGAAAACCACAATGTACATGTCATTGCAAAGGGAACCTGGCATCAGAAATTGGCATAGTAAACCTATAGCCGTATGTTGTTTAGCAGCTTTACACCTTCCAGTTTGTCTCTTCCATGGCCCTATATGGTTCCATCATCCACAAAATCAACTGTAAAGTGAGGCGTAAATTGGTCGTATAAAGTCAAGTAGGTGGAGAGCTTAACACAGGAAGTCAAGCTCTCCCTGTCTCAGAACACCTCCTCCCCTGTGATTGACATCATGCACAAGACTTCTGGAGATCTGCTTAGTGATTTCTCTGGGTGCATGACCGTCAATTACAATGCGTTCTGAGAAAGAGAGAGCTTGACTTTAAGTGTTATAATCTCCACCTCCTTGACTTTATAAAACCTATTTATACTCACTTCAAATTAGATTTTCTGGATGATACTACCACATTGGACGATGAAAGAAACCTGATCTGGAAGGTATTCAGCTGCTTGACAACATACTGGAAGTGGTTTATAAGGTCAATATCTGCTGACGGGTTCCATTTAAAGGGAACCGCTAACCCTATCACTCCACTTAACTAGCAGCCCTCTGGCGGGGTTTGAAATGTCCTTTCAAGGATTCCACATTTTATGTTAAATCTGGCCAGTTTACTAACCAAAAAAATTTAAAAATCTCCTCCAAAGTCATGTGAAAGTGAGCCGATCTGGATCCAAACTGGTTTGATGGCTATAACCGGGGAATGGGCTTACCTCTTACATCACACTGGATAATACTCACACGACTGTAAGACATTGCAAGTTGATGAATAACCACAGAGTCAGAATTTGTTTGTTATATATGTTACTTTATTTGTTTCAACTTCATAACTCTGATCAGCAGGCCCTTTAGGCTGTGCGGACACAGATGTACATGTACATGTATGCGATGGTCATGGAATTGTGATTGATACCATTCTGTCATGTCTACACGTATATAAGTGTATATATTGTGATTTAGAAACTGAGCAGAGAAGAGTGATATTTGAGTTGAGTCAGGTCTAGGGACTGTAGGAGGAGTGTCACAACACAACTTTCCTTAGTTTTACAGTATTTAGGCACCTAGCGAAATGTTGATCCTGGGATACAGGACGATAAAGACATAGTTGCATACCTGTAATTCTGATTTTGTAGATCACAGGATAGGTCATTAATATCTGTAGACCACAGAACCACATGCCTGATGTGTTCTGAAAGATGAAATTCTTATCTGTAAAACAACACCAATGTTTCTAGCAACTGAAGATAATCCCTCTGCAGTTTCTAAACTTGACTTATCTCAGGCAAAATATGCTCTTTTTACATGACTTTGGAGGATTTTGAATCAGGTTCCCTTTAAGGGTGACCGTATCATATTTCAGCTACCCTTTGCAATGGAGACTGATAGGAGTCTGCGTTACAGATAGTATTTTAGAATATTGTATATCAATTCCTCTGAGTTTACTAGATCTCTGCTGGCAGTCATCCTATACCTATAGGAAGCTTCATTGTTTACTTCTTGTGGATAAACACCGATCCCTGGTCATGTGATGTCACACAAGTGCACGGCTTGTTATATCCCTGGTCATGTGATGTCACACAAGTGCACGGCTTGTTATATCCCTGGTCATGTGATGTCACACAAGTGCACGGCTTGTTATATCCCTGGTCAAGTGATGTCACACAGGTGCACTACTCGTTATATCCCTGGTCATGTGATGTCACACAGGTGCACTACTCGTTATATCCCTGGTCATGTGATGTCACACAGGTGCACAACATGTTATATATCCCTGGTCATGTACAACAATCCTGGAGATCTGTGTAACTGTACCTTTGTGTGTGTTGTTAGTAGTTACAGGATTGTTAAAAGTGAAGTTATAATCCAGTTCTTACAAGGGTCTATCACCCTGAAGAGCTTTCTGCTCTGTGCTATTTCACAGCCTCTCCCCTAGGAGGAGGAAGCTTTCTCTACATTTGGATACTTACAGCAGTGGGAAAGGTCTATGGAGCAGCACAATGCAGAGAGCAGAAAGCTCTTCAGGCGCAGAGTCCTTGCAGCAGAGCCGTATTCTAAGTTCACAGCCCTGCTGTTACTCACTACACACATATGGTATGGTTATGCAGATCTCTAGAGATTATACCTAACACTACCTGCAGTTTATTATGGTCAAAATTGACTGTAGACTTTTTTTTAGAGCAAAAGGCATGTCGGAATCCAACATGGCCGACCCATCCCTTCTTCCAGGTAAGTTGAAGCGCTGGATGTAGAGCCTTGGAACAGTACAGATAGAAAAGAATATTTTCCTTCAGTGAGAGATGTACATCTGCCTTTCCCTGCACTTCTACTGCTCGTATACAGAGAACTGAGCTGTCATAGTGACATCGTGCTGCGTGTGACGGGATAGTAGATCCAGAAGAATGCACGTATATACAGACATCAATAGGTCCATCCCTACATAACATACACACAGCATATGGATACGTCCAATGACCCCCTCAATCCTAGGCATGCTTGTCCCCATAGACAAGCATGTGCCTTTCCATGGCAATGGGGATGTGGAATTCTAAAATATCCAATATCAATATCTCCTTTCCCGTGACTTGTACCATTGCTGGTGTGTTCCTTCTCTATACACACCGGATCGGTTGCCAGTTCTGCCGCGCTTCATGGTGCAGCCCAATTTGGTCTAATATATATGACGGCCCCCGCCCTGCGTGTGATTTACTGTACATGGGATATCATTGTGAAGCCTGGGCACCTAGTCAGTGTTTTATTACAGTGGCCCAAACAAGATCTGTCCCTTCCTATTCCTCCTGACTTTTTATTGACCTTTTAAATAAAGCGCACCCTTAACCCGGGTCATTGCCCCCCTCGTGTGTTTGTATACGTGTGAAAGTTCAAAGGTTAGACACTAAATAAGCGTATTACCTTTCCTCCTGTGTTTGTTCATTCTTGAAAGAAGAGTTAAAGAGCAATGTCCGATCATACTCCTGGTTATCAAGGGCAGGTGAACCAAAAATGACCCCTTTATGTCAGAGCACGTAGAGCGCAGGCAGCTCAATATTGGGGCACACCCAGTGTGGATTTTATTGCTGAGGGTGTATATCTTGTAAAAATATAAAACTCTTAGAAGAATAAAAAAAAAAGGATCACGTCTTTCCATCTAGTGCTAATTTATAATACCGGGAGTGTGTTACTCCCTGCCCTGATATGGACAGTCCGCTGCAGCAGCCCCACTCTCCCCATGTGACCATCCGCTGCAATAACAGGCAGGTGATGCGACCATGATTGTGGCAGGTGCTCTCGTGTGCCGCTCCGCCGCCAGCCCTATTACAGGGGGTCCGGTTCATTCTCCGAAATTAAAATGGGCCCTTGTTCATGATTTGAGTTGTAAGTATGGTACATTTTGAATAAATGTGGAAAATCCCCAGGCGGGGGGGGGGGGGGGGTCTGACCAGAAGTTGCGGGAGGTTATGGGACCTGGTTCATCCAATGTCTGCCATCCATGGATCAGGGGACAATACACAAGTGGCTGTTCCCTGGAAAATGCATGTGACGTCCAAGAAGACCAATCATTGCATGAAGCTGGTCCTATTACCCCCCCTGGGAAACTCTGGTTGTGTGAAGTGCTGAAACGGTAAGTTCCAGAGTGACGTGGGGTAAGTATTTGATAACCGAGTATCTTGAGAAAACCATACTTATCTTATGTATGCCAGGCAAAAGAGCCATGATACAGGCATTTTTTTCCTTTGAAACCATAATACTATATCATATTTCATATCCATTCCCGTAGGGGAATATATTTAAAATATAATCGAAACTTTACATTTTTTGGGGGTTGGATTACAATTTTTATATTTTTTTTTTTATTTTACAAAAATGTTTTAATTTTCTTCTTTTATCACTACTTCAGTTCTTCTACACCCTGCCTCCAGCTGGCTGTGATAGAAGTTTTGTCTGTCTTCATAAGCAATTGCTACCCAAAGGTGATTTTCGGGTATGACGGGGTGCCCCAAGGAGGTAGTCTCCTGTGTGATTGAAGAGGCGAACAGTTACCATTGGTGGCGCCAATATTATCAGTGGTTGTCTGCTGTAAAATCCAACCAGCAATGTGTGTGGAGGGTGTACTGAGAAAATGCTAGTTACAGTGGACCCCTACTTAAGGACACTCAACTTACAGACGACCCCTAGTTAAAGACGGACCCCTCTGCCCACTGTGACCTCTGGTGAAGCTCTCTGGATGTTACTATAGTCCCATATTACAATAATCAGCTGTAAGGTGTCTGTAATGAAGCTTCATTGATAATCCTTGGTCCAATTACAGCAAAAAGTTTTAAAACTCCATTTGTCACTGGGGCAAAAAATTTTTTCCCTAGAACTATAATTATAAAATATACAGTTCCGACTTGCATACAAATTCAACTTAAGAACAAACCTATAGAACCTAACTTGTACGTAACCTGGCTGTATTCTATTTTAAAATTTGTTCCACTGTCCGCTTTCATTTCGGCTATCAGGCCCGCGGCTTATGTATCAAACAACTTAGCCCACCCATTTTTTCCCCCCTGATTTACTGGGACCTTACCTTACACATTTAATGATTATCATGAGGGTTGAAATTTATCTCATGGACATGATACATAATCCGGAATTACCATATACTACATATTGACACAAGTTTTAGATTTTTTTTTCCTTTTGTTGTTATTCTTATGGTTAATTTTTGTCTCTTCACTTTTTGACCTCTCGCCTCCTTTATTACTGGGAATACAGGATAAATTGTATCTGCATACCTCAGACTACGTTACACACGGGAAGAAAGGTTAACGCTGCTCTTTATGGAGTCCTGACATGATCATGTCCCGGGGCTGCGGGAACAAAGCAATTTAGCTGCACCTTGCACTGTCACTCCTGCAAAATATTTCCTCATTACATTCATATTTGCGTAAATTCAGATTTTTAGATAAAGATTAGAGTCAACAATATATCTCTGACTCCATCAAGGTTACTGGGTCTTTTGTTGGTGCTGATCCTGGCATGTGACAGTAGGTGACGTGATTTTTGTCCTGTGGTTTTTTTTCCTTTCTTTTTTTTTTTTTTTCTTTTTAATTTTTTGTTTTTACATTTCTTTTATTTACAGTCCTGTGATGTCACTTCCATCACTCAGACTGTTTTAAGTGTGTGTCAATGTTGCCCACCAAACTAATATTACTTATTAAATCTACATTAACATCATGTTTTTCAGTTAAGCCCCCCGGTGTATAGGATAGACAAATACACAGACGTAGGTCTCGGACACACGGCCGTATTTGGGGGCCGCAGGCTAATTCGGCTGCTAATTCCCTGCTCCTACCGAGGTTTGTGGTGCGCGTACACAGTGCAGGGTGCACCGCGGTTGTGCTGACCGGCCATGCTGCAACTTACAGGGCAGGTCCTCTTCCGCTGCCGGTCACATCCGATGGATACAATGAAAAAGAGGGTGTGTCCTACTGTATTAAAAAATAACTGCAGTGCCCCTTATGCAGCACGGGGGGTTGTTAGC
The DNA here is from genome assembly GCA_019512145.1 of Engystomops pustulosus. Lineage (NCBI taxonomy): Eukaryota > Metazoa > Chordata > Amphibia > Anura > Leptodactylidae > Engystomops > Engystomops pustulosus. The sequence goes on along the minus strand of CM033642.1, from coordinate 13,347,687 downwards.
TTAAAGAGATTGTACCAAGTTTACTTTGGGTAGGAAATAACCATCTGATTGGTGGGGGTCCTGTTCTTACAAAGGGATGGAGCGTAGCTATCTCCGGCACTAACAATGGGAATGGCGTAAATACGGAATGCTGTGCTTTAAAATATCCAACGCTTCCATATGTTTTTTTTCTAAATACATTTTTGTGCGCTCAACCTGGACCCGGCAGGACACCCGCTCTATCAATCAGTGATAGCTTGTTATCCCTACGCATAAAAAATAATCTAAAAAGTTTATTCCAAAAATAATTTAAAAAAATCTACAAAATGCATTTATTATGTTTCTCTCAAAAATAGTGGTGAAGAATATCTGATCTATTACCGCCGGTGCTGTCTGTGCACCTGCAAGATCGGCAGCCAAAGGTGAGCTGTCCTAGATAAGGATCTGGCCTGCTCCTACTGTGGCTGCAAGGATCGGAAAAAAATGTAAGTTTTAGAGGGTTAACCCCTTCAGTTCTGAGTATACTGATTGCGGCACCGTTCAAAATAGGGCGCACCCTCCCCCCTTGTTAGAGGATGTGTCCTAATAATAAGTTCCTGGGGACTTCTTTTATTATTACTCTACATCCTGCGATTCCGGGAATGGCGTTCATAGGGACTTCTTTTATTATATCTCTACATCATCTGATTTCGGAAATATAGAGTTATAACAAATATGCTAATTACTTTGGAACGCTCAGGTCATGCCACCCGAGTGCCACAGAGAGCCTAGTATTTTAATTTATGCACACCCCGCTAGCACTGTCTGTCCCGCCTGTCCCCGGCTCTATGCGATGATTACTAGTGGTACAGGGGGGGGTGCATAAATTTAAAATATGTTCCTCAGTGTCTTCTTATTAGGACACATCTAGTATCGGTAAACTGCTGGTAGATGTGCTTTAATATTTGGATTTGTATGTTGGTATGAACAAAACCATAACCAACTCACAGTAAAATAATCCTATTGTAATTAATCATTTAATTTTTTTTGTTTAATCGCTGATCCATCGTCGGCCTCCTGCTGGATTTGTTCTCGATCCTCACTCCAGCTGCTCACGTTACAGCCTCTGGTAGGGGGCTAGGGGTTCTCACGTGTAATCCTTGCCTCGGTCTCCTTCACTATTCATCTCCTTGACTCTCTTTCAATAAGACATCAATCTTCTGACACCCAGTGGCGACTCTGAGCTGTTGCATACTGTCTCGCTTTCTGGCCAGTGACATTACATTAGAGAGGGAGGGTGCCAGGAGCAGCCGTGTGTTTTTGGTTTTAGGTTGGCATGTGACCACGCGGCTACAGGAGACGTCCACGCCATTGTCAAGCATTACTGAGAAGTCATCTGCGTTATGTCATCAGGGAGCCGCCAAGTATTGTGTGACTACATATAGCGTCTCCGTGGCACATGTATGACAGTAGATCGCTGCCGTCCAGGAACGTGTCATCTGTTTTCCGATAAGCTCGGAGTCTTAATAGGACATAAACCGACTGCAAGTCTCTTTAGTTTCACGTCTTTAAGGGACACCGCGTTCAGACCATGTACAAGTGTCTGGACTTTATGTCTCCTTGCCCTCACCGAGGAGCAGTGGAAGCATCGCTCAGCTGCTGGGGTTACTCCATTCCTCTTGTCATAAGAGGATTAAGTGCCTTAACCCCTTTTACATGTCTTTGTAATGGTACAGTTGTTGTACACATCCAATTAAATGCACCGCGCTCAATGTCTGTCTGCAATTCATCGAAACACTAATACTAGATTACTGTGAAGCGGAACGTAAATTGATCCAAACATGGGGGATATGCAATTCACATTTTGTTGCTGGAGCTGCTAGAAAAATAATAATAAAAAGCAGTAACCAAATCACTTTTCTCAAGGGGGGGTAGTAGGAATCAGTCTTCCCATTCTTGCCACGAAAGCATGAAGAATATTCTTGCAATGAGAAGCGCTTGTGACGATCCCCAGACACCCTTCTCATCAGGCACAGGGTGATTATTAAACTTAGACTAAACAACGCAAAGTGATATTTTGCCTGTCATTGTTAGATCTCTAGTGCTCATACTTTACACATCACTTGGCTTACAGAAGGGAGGTTTAAAGAGTTAGGAGAACTTGTGGTCATCATGACGTTGACCTTAAGGGTTAGCAGAAATGGTGGTCAACCTGACCCTTACTTCCGGAGTCAGATGAATTAGCAGTCATCCTGAACGTGACCTCCAGGGTTGGTTGAAATAATGGTCAATCTGGATCATGACCTCTCATAGTGGTCATCCTGATTCTGACCTCTCTGCATTCAATAGAAATAGTGCTCATCATCCTGGTCCTGACCTTGTAGATTTGGGCCAAATGGTGTTCATCCTAAACCTGACCTCCAAAGTCTGTAGAAATGGTGGTCATCGGGATCTTGAAATCCCGAGTCAGGAGAAATGGTAGCCACCCTGAACCTGACCTCCAGAGTCTGTAGTTATAGGGGTGTTCCTGAACCTGACCTTCCAGAATGCTTAAAAATTCTACAAGGCAATTTGTGACACTAAACCACTGGGTCCATAAGGTAAAGACCACTGGCACTTCATTTTTGGATCCAGTTTTCCGTTATTCTTTGCATGGTATTCTCAAAGACCACCCACATAAGCTTAAATTTGTTCCATCAACAATGCAACTGAAACAAACTTTTTTTTTTTAAATCGCATCCATTTGTCTTAGCACACTTGTAGGCCATTCCTGGAAATAAATATGTAGTTATAGTTTTTTATATTTCCAACACACACTATTTATCCCCATCAGTTTACTCGCTTGGACTACAATTCCCATAAAGTCTTGCACAGTGGGCTTTTCCCTTTTCAGCTCTTGTAATGTAGCATAACATTCCACTCTTGTACTGTTTCCTTCTATAACAGCATGAGCTGTTTATTCTTCCTCCTCACACCAAGTCTACAGTTCAAAAACACAGGTTACAATTTCCATAGGCAAGGATAGATTCAGATGCTCTCCCTCTTTTATTTGAAAACTGAATAAAATCTTACACGTAAACCTATCACCATGAAAACGCAGTCAGGCAGCATGTTATAGAGCAGGAGGAGCTGAGCAGATTGTACATAGTGTCCTTTCTGCAGGCAGCATGTTATAGAGCAGGAGCAGATTATAAATAGTGTCTTATCTGCAGGAAGCATATTATAGAGCAGGAGGAGCAGAGCAGATGAATACAGGAGTCTATCTGCAGAAGCATGTATAGAGCAGGAGCAGATTATAAATAGTGTTTTATTGACAGGAAGCATATTATCAGAGCAGGAGGAGCAGAAGCAGATTGTAAATGGGAGTCCTATCCTGCAGTGCAGCATGTTATGGAGCAGCAGAGCAGATTATACATGGAGTCCTATCTGCATGTAGCATGCTATAGAGCAGGAGGAGCAGAGCAGATTGTGGATATTGTCTAATCAAGTTCCCTTTAAGAGCAGTTTTGCAGGCCAAGTGTCCTGTACGTGTCATGGGTCTAATAGCTTGAATACACAGGTGATTTTGTGGTCTCAACAACATTTTGCTTTGCATATTTTTCCATTACTTCAAATGTAATCGTTAATTCTTTATAACCTTGTTATTTTTAACATTTATGTTCGGTTATATTGCCCCCATTGACATCACACGGCATTTGGACATGGATTATCCATTTATTCACTGTGTTTGCCAAGACCACAATTTAATTTCCTTTTACCTCATCACAGTGATATGACGTAGGCCGGACGCTATGTTACCACTGCTGTTTATAATAGGATTTTATTGATAATTTGATTTTGTCCGATCATGACGCTCCAAATCACACGTCCGCCCTCTTGTATCACTCTTTAAATAAACTTTTCATGAAACGGGATGAACGTGTTAAAGATAATGGTGCTCTGTGAAAAGCTTGAATACTCATCAATAATAGATTGTAGGGAGCTGCTAAAGAGGATATCAAATTTTTGAAATCCCTTTTTGTTTTTGGAAACATTCCATGGTGAAAAACCTAATCCTGCCGGGACCACCAGCAACCAATTGTAATCTATAGGCAGATATTCACTTCCCCTAATACCTATTACAGGGACAGTGTCACACAGCATGGCATTATTTCCATACCCTATGAAACTGGATGCTCCTTTAGAGTTTGGTAGAAACTTGGTGTGTGTGTATGTGTGTATATATATATATGCGTGTGTATATGTACGTGTGTGTGTGTGTATGTATATTATATATATATATATATATATATATATATATATATATATATATATATATGCCTAAAGTAAAAAATAATTAACGCCAAAAGAGCCTGTGTCGGTGGATATGAATATATTTGCAGTTTCCTACAAGCCCCATAATTGCATTGCATCTGGATACAATTTTCGTATTAGTATTCAAAGTCTTGTTCCATATACAGTACAAACAACAATACTTTATATTGAGAACCCCCAAGCTCCAGGCTTTTCTTTCTGCTGGTAAAGAGAAGTGGGATTGGTTATAGTTCTAATACATATAATATTACACATTATAACTATAACCAATCCCACTTCTCTTTACCAGCAGAAAGAGAAGCCTGGAGCTTGGGGGTTCTAAATATAAAGTATTATTGTTTGTACTGTATGGGGAACAGGACTTTGAATACTAATACAATTATGGGGCTTGTAGGAAACTGCAAATATATTCATATCCACCGACACAGGCTCTCTTTTTGACCGTTGGATAATTTTTTATCATCAAAAGCCGGAGAACAATAGTTCGAAAATATGAGCTCCGTAGGAGGGAAGACGTGTGCCCCTCTGGAAATGTCAGTTGTATTCTTGTTGTCTTTAGTGGCCTTAGCTAGATGTGCGCTACAGTGTGGAACTGTGGATCATGTGGGTGGATTCAACATTCTTAAGATTATCTCTGCTATTTTTGTGAACTATTGTGTTTGAAAACTAAGCATTAGAAACTAAGTTAAAAGATACGCAGTGTCGGTGGATATAAATATATTTGCAGTACGTTGAAGAGGAGTTGGGGTAACCCCCTGTCTTACGAAGTTGCTGTGTTTGCTACAGTTTCCTACAAGCATGGTCCATAAAGTAATCCATCTCTCTTGTGTGTATCAACATTACAAGCATTTTGTGAGAATCTAGGGATTAAGGCTGTCGTGGTACTATCCCCTTTTACCAGATTGAATTTTTTTTTAAATTTTAGTACTATACCTTAGTACTCCTGCATTGACACTTGTATGTAGAGTATGTTTATAATAATAATTCCTTTATGTATACAGCACATACATATTACGTAGCGCTGCACAGAGCTTGGCAGATCAGTCCCTGTCCCCAATGGGGCTCACAATCTAATCAACCTACCAGTATGTTTTGGAGTGTGGGAGGTAACTGGATGAGCCGGAGGAAACCCACGCAAACACAGAGAGAACATACAAACTCTTTTGACACTGGGACTTGAAACCAAGTCCCCAGCGCTGCAAGGCTGCAATGCTAACCACTAAGCCACCGTGCTGCCCTTTGGTCTCCTTGCTGGCTCTCCTGTTGATGATTGCATCCTGCCCCAGGCTCTTGTGGCGTGGGCCACTTTCTTTTCCAGGTCTGTCCACATTCTACTGTGTTTCAAGCTTTAGAATTTTGTCCTGTTCCTAGTTGGATTTTTCATAAACCTTGCTTCCTGATCTCACCTGGTGACTCATTGCCATGCAAAATGAAACAATAAAGACATACCTGGCGCTAACTGCCATGAAAAGATAAAAAATAAAAAAATTTGTGAAACTTTTGTCACTATATATTGGTTTCGCAATCATAACTACGTAACTTTTTAACTCTTGGAAAAATTCCAGTTTTCCAGGATTTTAGTTTTACTTAGCTGGTATTTCATGTGTTTTTTGGAGGACCATCATTATAATGTGGCGTTCGGATCTCATGGTTTAATTTCTGTTCCCAGAGAAACACCGAAGTGCTAATTTTAGACAGAAGCCAATTAAGCGATCCATCTGTCTTTGACCCGGGGCAAAGGAGACTTCAGAACCCAGAGGATGCCCATTAGAACTAGTAGATGTACACATGTTGTAGCTGTTACACAACTCATTAGAACAATCTAGTTTGAAGTTAATTGTTTATAAGAAAAACAATTCTGATTAGCAAAATTTATGATTTTTTTTTTTCATTTGTGGCTCCTTCATCTCATCAACTAAAGGGTTAATGATATACATTATGTGCAGGGCTATAGCTTAAGAGAATTAATTAGTATCGCCGTATCCAAAATCGGCCCAACTGTAAAATGATTTTTTTGTAAATTTCACTTAAAACTATATATCATTAATGAATGTATAGAATCGGCAACAAACATCGCCCTCACAGCAAGAGACGGAGCTAGACGTACACAAATTGGGCTTTAGTGTACAGGACTCGCGGCAGATGGGCACAGCACAGCGTTATTCACCTATACTATGGATACGTCACGATTATTGATGATCAGACCCCTACCACAAATTTCGTGAACATTGAAGGTTCGGGGACCCCGACACAGACTTCACCCAGAATGCTCAATTCCCCACTGGTAACAACTGTGATTACTGCTGGCACAGATCATGGGTGTTAACTCTTTAATTGCCGCCAGCAGGGGTGCAGTGGCATCATAAAGCCCGTGGTAATCTAGGAACATCGCTCCATGATTGCATCGTGGGGAGTGCCGATCCTCTGGAAAATGCTGGTGGCATTTAAACAGAAACACCCCCATGTTCTGTCCCAGCACTGATGGTGGGTGTGAACGGTAGGGGTAAGTGTTGGTCACCTGGACCAAATATTTGGGTATGGCCAAACCCAAAATTGAGCTGCTGCGCTCCTCCATAGACATAATGGGGCCAGAAAACCCCTTAAATGATAAAGACGGAACTAGAATACCGGTGACTGCCATCCATTGTGCTTTATTGCTTCTCCGTCCCAGCACGGTTATGATTATTGGCTAGTGAGAGTTTTATTATATTAATAATGGGATTGCGGCTCGTTAGCGTGTATGGCCATGAGTCCAGGTTATACTACTTTGAGCGTCAACGCTGTATAAATCCATATAACTTTAATTTGTGGTAGCCATAAACTTTTACAGCTGCTTCTTTGTCTTATGGAAGGAAATGATTATTATATTGGTGCGAGTCCGGCAGGGGCTATTTTTGGTCTTTGCGTCAATGATTACAATATAATTCTAATTATGGCTTTCAGTCTACGAGCCGCCACATATTGGCGTGTTTTCCCCAAATCCTCGCGGGCCCTTGTTTCCATTTAGAATGACTTCTCCATCACTGATATGGGTATTATGATCGGGATCCTTTCACTTCCAAGTTTTGTGCGAGATTCTCTGGGAATCGGGAGTTACTTACAGCAATGGGTGGGGGCCTTCTCATAAATACTGAGTAACAACCCAGAAGTTTCTGAAAGAAGATGGCACCTGCCTCTGACAGTCTGGGTCACATAGAAATACATTGGAAAGTTGGCAAAAGAACCACCAACACCTATTCAAGAAGGAATTTTATTAGTTTCACACTGAAAAGTAGAAGTAGAAGCTCCTGTATCTTAAGTAACAGGAAAACTTTAACTCTTTCATTCTTTTAGAAGCTTACGTGGCTTAGATTAAAATAAATCGGGACCACGTGAACCTGCTGGCAGTGTTAGACATTGGCACCAGAGCGCTGTATTATCATACCGAAGCAGTGAGTGTGAAATATTTTATTTTGATGTGTTGTAGCTTATCCTCACACTGCTGCGCACTCTGACCTGCACAGCAGTGTGAGGAAATGCCCTTTTTTAATTTGGATAAGTTACAATTTTGGAATACAAATCCACTTCTAGAGCTGTTGCATCTAACATCGCACATAAGGGATCAATGATATAACTGCCTGACTTATCTGGTTAGTGCTTCAGCAATAAAAATTGTTTTCTAGAAAAGATGAATAAAATGGCAGCATATCGGTAAAAAGAAAAGATTAAAATAAATAACAAAAACAGGTTTGGAATATTTGGCCCCATGTAGTGAAGCTTGGTCACGAGGGAGTCCTTCAGCTGGAACCTCCAATAATCCGGTATTATCTAAAGGAAACCTAAGTATTCCTCTACAGCGCCATCACAGGGACAATGAGGTATTGCAAGGTGTCCAATAACATATATCCCGCCATTTATTGTAGCCACTCTTTATTCTGGGTAATGGATGGATGGTCCTAAACTAAAGGAGACTGACTTCTATTAACTTTTCTTTAAAGTTGGATGAGGAATCTGTTAAATCCAACCTTTCTGATTAGGGAAACATGGGAAATTCTATCCCTACATTGATCTGGAGCCAGTCGGGTTCACCTTGTCCTACCTCGTATCTAAACATTTTTGATTTTTACAAGCAAACGTTGGTAATTATTTAATTCTGGAAAATGTAAAAAGGAGACAGACAGGTAATAGAGAGACCCAGTATAACAATGAAAAAAAACCAGGGGCATCATAAAGGCGCTCAGATAACTTTATGGAGGTTGGTGACCGTAATATTTACTGTGTGAAAGTTAACAGTTCAAGAAAGTGTCTGACATAGTACAGCAGAGGGAATTGGCTGTATGCACTGTACGGGCTGCTGGGTTCTCTCTGCCAGCCAATCCTAGAAGATACTCGCCATCATATGGCACCTTCCTTCATGGGAGGTTGCCTGAATTAAAAGTTTCCTAGCAATTTAGTGGCCTGTAAGGGGATCTTGATTGTTTCCAGTTTCACTGACCTTTCTGATAGCTCTTACTGCTAACCAATGTTGCCCGTCCTGACCTGCAGCCTATGTCACTGACTACTAGTGTACTCTGCCCGTCCTGACCTGTGACCTGTCTCACCAACTACAAGTGTACTCTGCCCTACCTGACCTGTGACCTGTCTCACCAACTACAAGTGTTCTCTGCCCTACCTGACCTGTGACCTGTCCCATGGACTACAAGTGTACTCTGCAGGATTAAAACCAAACCAGTATATCTATTCCAGAAGGAACGGATTCCCAACTGTATACCCTATGGTGACATTCATTATACATTGCGTCAATAGACAGGCTATAATATTATATATGTGGCCAATTTTTGTAGATGGTTAGAAGTGCAAACCCAGGTCATATATGGTCATTTATATCTTGTATCGGCCCTCGGAGGATGTGTGTCCGGACCTCCCTCTCTGTGTGACGATAAATGAATCAGAATTAAGATTTTTTTTTTCCACTTACCTACAAAAAGAATTTGAAGCTTCCAGCTGTGTGATAAAGGGCTTTATAACGCCGCTCCGAGATGGCGCAGGATGGACAGGTTTTGCAAGACTTCAGATAAAATGGAAAATCTGCATTAACCAAGACTGTAAATAGCCCAGGAAGTTTACCCACTTGTCTGTAAGTAGGAACCGTAAGACATTTTTGGAATTTTTGTATTTGTAGATGAAAACATCAGGATGATTCAACATGTGGATCTCCCCGGACACATCATCTCTATGATTTAATGGGGGAGGACGATGAGCAAAACTCATTTTCAGACATGTAACAATGTGGTCAGCCGCATATACTCCCTATGCTTCACTATATGAGTGCGAGTCTGTCATAGGAGACTACTAATGTTGTAGATTTATTGTGCTCCACCTCCTTCATTCAATAGATGCAAACAATGGTATGACAAGAGGCATGGACCAGACACCACCTCTACTAGTGTGGTAGTACCTAGACCTTTTGAGTGCCCCAACTTTCATCAAACTTTTGCAGAGTACCACTTTTTTGGTCATTGTGTGACTTGTAATCTTCATTTTCTAGCTGCCTTTACCTCTGTCTGTGAATGTTGATGTCCCCTCGGTGCTTACAGGTGGTGACCTAGCTGCTGTGACTCCCTGCTCCCTCCTCCATACAACTTCAATGTCATCTGACCGCTCACTGAGCTTCTGTCCATCTTGTCAGCAAGTCAGAATTCAGGAGAAATTTTGTATTGTTATTTTTATGCAAAGTTTTTTGAAAAGATATTGTACCTTAAAAATGCTCCTGCATTACAGCTATCTGAACACCGTCCAAGACCGCTAAAGCTTGTCAGGTCGCCCATGATTGTAACGTTTTAGATTTGGCTGGTTAAATTAAAAGACGATTTCATTGTTTTTTATGGTGTCCCCGTCCTTTTGTATTCCCACAAACTATAATATTCACCTTTTACAGGCAGTCCCCTACTTAAGGACACCTAACTTACAGACGGCCCTAGTTACAATCGGACCTGATGTTGGTAATTTACTGTACTTTAGCCTTAGGCTGCATTGATCAGCTATAACAGTTATCAAAGATGTTTGTAAAATCCAATTGTCACAGAGACCAAAAAAAATTTGTCTGGAGCTACAATTATAAAATATACAGTTCCTACTTGCATACAAATTCAACTTAAGAACAAACCTACAGAACCTATCATGTACGTAACCCGGGGACTGCCTGTATTGTCGTCACATAGTACAGGGTGAGCAATTTATATGGATACACCTAAATAAAATGGTAATGGTTAGTGATATCAACTTCCTGTTTGTGGCACATTCGGATATGGGAGGAGGGAAAACTTTTCAAGATGGGTGTTGACCATGGCGGCCATTTTTATGTCAGACACTTGTAAATAACTCATGAAAGAATACAGTTGAGTTAAAAACGGGCACATCATTGTTTTTCTTGTGAATTTCTTTTGTAAGTTTGCTACATTATATGACCCTGGATCCAAAATGGCCGACTTCTAAATGGCCGCCATGGTCAACACCTATCTCAGTTTTCCCTTTCCCATATCCTAATGTGCCACAAACAGGAAGTTTTATCACCAACCAGTCCCATTTTATTTAGGTGTATCCGTATAAGTGGCCCACCCTGTATAATGCCCCCTTCCTGTGATACCTCTCACTGTGTAATGCTTTCTTTCTTGTGGCCTCCCCTGGACTGCACATATAATACCTCCTAGTGTAGCCCACCAACATATAATACCCCTCCTACCTGTAGCATCTGAACATTTAATGCTCACTTTTAAATTAACCCTTTCTCTGTAGCCCCCCTCCCCCAAACTGATGTCTTATTTTCTGTACCCCCTTTTTTGTTTGTAACATTTCATAATTAGGTATTTTATTTATCCTCTCCCCCTACTTATATTGCCCTTCCTTTCTGTACCCCTCCACCTCATATTGTGCCCCCTCCCATTGTTTCCTCTGTTCCCCCTTTTCCATTTTACAATCAAAAAACATTGGGTACTCGCCTCTCCCCGTCCCCCTGCTGTAGTCTTGACTCTTCTCTCTCCTCCTGTCACTATGGGCCACTGTGATGCCAACAGGCGCGGTGATGTCCTAACATTGCGGTTTCTGGCATCTGCTGCACACCGCAATGGCAGAGACTGAACGGTGATGTGGGGAGCCGTCGACTCCCTGCATCATCACTGCCCTAGGAGGATTAGAGTAAGTTTTTTTTTTCAGGACATAAACGCTGACGCCCTGGATGGTGGAATACCCCCTGGATATGGGACATTTGGGCAGTATGGCTAAGCTACAGTCAACTTTTCAGTTTTTCTCTTAACTCAAAATTCCATGAGGTTTTCTGACATCATTACAGCAAAAGGAATTCGGCTTGTAAATACTTTAAGGGCCTGTAAAATTAGTGAGGCATGTTTTATACCTCTGTTATAGATTTCATCTTCATAAAGTGACGGATACCACATTGTACTAGCGCTGTTTGGTTTATCATACTGTGCCGTCTTTTATATGTAATGTACGGTTGTTTTGGGGCTTTGGGTTGAGGAAGTTTTTTCATTTCCACGGTTTATATAAGATTAGTTAAAGGGGTCTTGAATTTACTTATGCTGAAATATCGCACAGAATGACAAATCTGCTCAAAACTGGGACATGGAACTTATCCGCTATTATAGGCAACCTCTGGTGGCGGAAGCCAGGGTTGTCGTTAGGGGGGTGGCAAACTGGGCACTTGCCCAGGGCCCCCTGTCTAACGGGGCTCCTCTGCATATGCACTTTTGTAGGCATGATGTACTGCTCCTTTAATACCCCTTGGTTGATTGCCCGGGTGAAGTTCCATATCACCTATCTATCTGTCTAGTTATCTATTATCTATGTGTCTAGTTATCTATCTCCTATAATTTATCTATTTCCTATCTATAGATCTGTCCATCTAACCATTTATCTATCTAGATTTTTGTCTATTTATCTATATATCTTCTATTTACCTACCTATCAATCAGTCAATCTTCTATCTCTCTTCTACTGTATCTATTTCTCATATCTACCATATATACTCGAGTATAAGCCTAGTTTTCAGCGCAAAAAATGTGCTGAAAACCCAAACTCTGCTTATACTCGAGTAAAAAAAATATAGGTTTTACCAGGTTTTTGTGGTAAAATTAGGGGCCTCGGCTTATACTCGAGTATATACAGGTATTTATGTTCCATCATCTATCTATATATAATCTACTTTATATTTATGTATCTATAAATCTATCATCGATTAAATCATCTTTCATATTTATCTTCCATCATCAATCTACCTATCACCTGTATATATTACAGTCCCACACAGTCATAAAATAGTTTTATTTTGGGGCCCCACTTTTAGTTTTGCCCGGGGTCCCACTCTGTCCAAAACCGATTTTGCCGGTAGCCATACATGTGATTAGACCAGAAGACTGTATCCAGTGTATATTGGAGAACTGCAGCTTTGTACATGGGAGCTGAGACTCTGAGTGGGTTCTCCGGGATCGGGCTTTCTTTTTATATGGGCGTCAGAGGGCGTCAAATTATCATAATAAAAATACTTGTGACATCACCTGACCTGCCAAGTTGGACCGGAGCCTCGGAGGGCTTTCTATATGTTGTCATATGAAAAAATCCCCCAAATCCTGCACAACCCCTCGAGTGATTGCAGATTGGTGATATCATGTTTATTCATCATGTGACTTTTGGGTAACTCAGATTTCATTCTTCTATTATCTGTACATTTTTTTTCATTTGAATGGAACCATTTTCGGATGTAACTGTTGAGAGAACGACCCATTCCATCACAATTTTTTCTCTTTGGCAACTTTATATATTAGAAACTTCTTTGTAATAATTTTCCTGGAAACCTTTTAGTTAATGACAAATTGGAAATCTTTAATAAGCGGTTTGTGTATATTGCCGGGTTACACGTAGCACCTCCGCTCTATCTCCAGATCAGACTGGAATCGGGATCCAGATTTCGCTAAGCCTTGTATTCACTACCTTTTTGTATTGTGTATTTTACACCCATGATTATTACATTACTCACCTAAGTGTTGGTCTTTTTCTCTCTGTCCCCTGTGGGTTGTTTAATTTCCCCTCCATTACTGTGTGATATTTCATTTCCTCTTCATTACTTGTGCCTTCGGTGACTAACACGCTCAATAGAAGGGGGGGAGGCCATTAACTTTTATCTATATGGTGCTAGTTACTGATGTTTAATAGATCCGATTCTTTGATGTTTGATAAAGTAGGATAGGTTGTCTAGATCTTCCACCCCCCCCCCCCCCCCCCCCCCCCCCCTAGTTGAAGGCAACAACAACAATAAATGTCAGGACAATTAAAGGGACTTCCTCTGAAGGTCGGTGGCCGCCATCGGTGAGAAGAGCCGTTAGTAATCGGATACTTTCTCTAGACGGTTCTCACTTGTGAACGTTCTCCGGCTGTGTGGCCTTCACCGTAGCATTGGGTTAGAATAAATCCTGCGGAAATTCATTTTCCTAGCTGTAGTAAAGGCTGTAGGAAGATCGGTGCGGCTGTGCGGCACAGGAGGCTTTATCTCTAGCAGAACTAATAGATAAAGTGCTGCATAACTTAAAGAGATTTAGTAGCTGGAGGTAATGATGTTAAATGATCAAAGCAATACCACAGCGCTTGTTAAATCACTTCTCAATTTTCAGAGTGGGCCATTAACACAGGCCAATTTAGTTGGGTCACTGACTTAACATACCTAGCGCTGTTTCCCACAAAGGTATTTCTTGGAGATTAATAATAGGGCTGAACTTTTTTTTTTTTTTTTTTCCTGAATGATTTACAAATTCATCAGAATAGATTGTGAACATGAAATGTAATCATCTTCAAAGCCTCTCCAAGCATCCTTAAGGCGAAGGGCACCTAGGGATTTTTTTCTTTATTTTTTTTTTTAGCCAACAGGTACTTTAGTGGTTGAATTAGGTTCAAGTACATGAGTGGTTGGAAATAAATACAGAGAACCCTCTCCAACACCACTTGAGATCAGATTTTTTTTTGTGACACTACATATTATTTAGATGGTATCCCTTTTTTGGGGGGGGGAGACCGTGTCCTAAAAGATACTTTGTAATTTTCACTGTACATACGTTTTGCAACACTGAAGAATTTTACTTTTAATTGCCAATAATCTTGTTGCTTTACAAAGTCATCATTTTGTGTTGCTCTAGAAGTAGCTCGTACAACTTTTAAATGGGTTGTACCAACTATGATCCACAGGAAATGGTAATAATAACTTTTATTATCCCGGAGGGAACTTAGTGTCACATCCGCAGTATATACTTCTAAACAAAAAAAAAATTATCGACAGAATAAGACTCGCATAAAAACCACCGGGGGTAACACTGTGATTGGTGAAGGTCCATCTAATGGGACCCTCACCGCATGTGAGAACAGGGATCCTGTCTTGTCGGTGATCTTGATCTTGCGCTGGGATGTGTCTGGTATTCTCGTGGTACAACCCCTTTAATAACCAACCATCTTTTTCCTCTCGACTACTTCATACACATGCACTGGAAGGTCACACTTAGGCCCCTTTTACACACACGTATACTATGCCCTGGCAGGGAAGCTGAAGAAGGGGAGGGGTGAGCACCGTATGTATGGCAAAAGAAAGAGCACGTACAAGGAGCTTCCTGCACTGTCCAGGCAGAATTAATCAACCTGAGCTGGGTGAGTCGTACACAGCAGCGATTGATTACTTCTTCCTGTCAGGGATAACACAGTGATGACGTTTTCTCGGCTTATGCTGGACAGCACAAGGCTGGAGCAGTGCATAATTAGGGTAAGAGGAGAAGTGCCTGAGGAGCCACAGGAAGGACAGAACCTATTTATCATAATTTTATAATTGTTTTTTCAGCAAAAACAACATGATGTTTCTGCATCAGTGTAGCTACAGCATTCTCAAGGCATGTTTTGGTTGACAATACATAAAAGCAAATGGTACATTCCCTTTGAAAGTGCTTCTCACTCCCACCCAATTTTGCCAGTTAGGTCTCCATGTACATAAAGTAAACCAAAATATTGGTTGTCATTGTGGGTGACCAAAGAGTCGTGATAAAGGGAAATCAAAGTATTAAGTATGATGCAAACAATTCCCCTGCCGGTCCAGTTTCAAGACTATAATGATCTTTATTTCCTGCAGCGATGATGTGATGTATTGTAGGTATGGGACAAGACCACCGAGACCTTGATCTCCCATTCCATTTAATGGGAAACTTGTCCTAGAGTTTGCATACACTGGAAGGGCCGCTGTGCACTGGGTGGTAATGTAGATATACTTTTATGAATGTATTGTAACAAATCTGCTGCGGATTACATTTTCTGAGTATCATTTAGATTATTTAGAGACTTTGGGCTGCAGAATTGAAAATTGTCAATATAGCCATTTTCTACTGCGGGTTTCTTCTCTCCCGATGGAAGGAAATCCTTTGTTGCCTCCAAAGTCGATTCGAAACAAAAGTCTGTAGCGAATATTGCAGATTTTTCTCCAAAATTGGATGTGGATCAGGGTGCAGATACCCCAATGCAAATCCCAGCGAGAGAACACAGAATATTGGAGAAAATTTGGTGCCATACGTGTTAACATTTCTAGAATTTAGATCTCAACACTAGGGATTCACTTACAGCGTAATTGCCCCGCGTTTCCTGGGCAAGTAGGAGTTAACCGGCCTAGGAGAATCAATTATCATATACTAAGCTGGTTGTGGGCGAAGCCTGAAATCATTCATCCTTCATTACAACTGCAGCAGCTGGAGCCATCGAAAGTTGAGGAATTTTCTGAAGCAAAGTTCCCAAGCTGTCTGCACTTCTGTCATGGCAGGAAAAGGCGCGTTATAGCGGCAGGTCATGCGCCACCTGTTACCGTCTATTCTCCGCTCCCCTTGTACTGATCATACATGATACAGGCACGCTGAGGTCTTCTCTAATAAGACGTATCCCTTCTGCTTCCTGTAAGGAAGAAGGGGGCCATAATCCACTAGTTATGTACATTGCCGCTTAAATTACCCCAAATCTTAGGTTATGTAATAGTTACTCTATTATATCCCCAGTTACTCCCTTCCAAAAATGTTTTGCTGATTAGTTGGCTGCAAAGGGCAAGTGATCTCACCGAGTCTACACGACACCCCATTTAGAATGGCAATTTCTTCTTGTGAGACACCCCCCCCCCCCCCCGAAGTTTTCGATATTTTGGGTATTTGCCCTGCATATCTTTTTAACCGTTGTTATTTGTAGCAGCAGGTCTTTAAAAAAAAAAAGTACTTATTCTGTGATTGTGACTTAAGCAAGTGCACTGGGGGCTTGTCCTTATAATCCTGTGTTTTTGCAGGTTCACTAGTGGCTTCTCAAGCTGCTGTGTTCTTGCAATCCATTCAGGGCTTCTCCTCACACTGCTGTGTTCTTTCCGTAGCACTGGGGGCTTTTCTCCTCACACTGCTGTGTTCTTTCCGTAGCACTGGGGGTTTCTCCTCACACTGCTGTATCCTTAATGCTCTGCATTGAGCTCTTCCACTCTGTTGAATTCAACCAAAACCCTTCTTCAGCGTTTTCTCAATGCATACGGGCTTATTTTTACTGATCAGTCTGATCTTTAAGCCCTGGGATATTTTGCAGGCTGTTCCCTGGGGTAATTGGTATATTTGTTTCAGAGACACTTAAATGCATTACAGGACATTTATTTGCTTGTTCTCGCTACTCTTACATCAGCCCTTAATAGTCTCCCGCCTTTTGTCATTCTGACTTTTTACAGGATTGTTTACTATTCTCTAGAATGTTACTCGTCCACCGCGGGAAGAGGAAGTGAACCTGGAATTTACTAGGACTGGTATACATCGTGTAAAGCCACTGATAACGTACACCGGAGGAATGCCAGGACTATTGTCTAGTATTGAATTAAACTCCATTCCTACTTTACAGCAGGTTCATGTAGGAGGAGCGTTCTCCTTCTGACCTCCGCTACTACAGAGACGTATGACTGCATTTTAGATGGGACCAAAGATATATAGTAAGTTGTAGCCGCCATAGACTATAAAAATCCAAAATGGAATAAAGATGGGCGTTTACAGGGACATTTTTTTTTTGGACTTAGTAGGGATTATCTATCATCATTTTTTCTGAAAAAACATGCGAAAAGGAGAGTTTTTGTTTTTTTTTTTTTAGCAAGCAATAGCTGAAATCTATGGTTTCGAGTAACACCGGTTTCCTCATCACCCCAATAATCGATCATTGTTTAAGCACCTTATTAGCTTTCCAGACATTTCAGGTTATGAAACGAACTTTTATGTGCACTAGAGGCGGAGCTCTGTCTGCCGGTAATTATTTCTGTACCTTTTGATGGTGATCATTGTGTATAGAAGCAGTTCTGACTAGCAAATACAGGAGACAAAAGGGGCACCATACCCTGACCCTGTAGGGGGCGCTAGATTAATAAAGACCATGCACCAGTTTTGAAGAATCTGGCGCCCTCTGCACACTCCACAGGAAACTGCACATAGTACAGAATACACTAGTTTCGATAAATGTGGCTAATGTCTTCATCAGATAGTTGGTTAAACATACCCAATGCTTACAGATATTCTCTGGTCCCTAAACATACTTGACTCTTCCTCAATGTGAAGGTCCAGTTTGAGCAACTTTAAGGACCTTTATGGGTTCACATAAGGAGAGCAACCAGGATTATTAGGGGAATGGGGGGACTAGAATACAAGGACAGATTACAAAATTTGGGATTATTCAGTTTAGAAAAAAGACGACTGAGGGGAGACCTCATTACAATGTACAAATACCTGAACGGACAGTACAAGGATCTCTCCAAAGTTATACCTCGGCCTGTGACCAGGACAAGGGGGTATCCTCTGCGCCTAGAGGAGAGGAGATTTTACCATCACCATAGACAAAGGTTCTTTACTGTACGAGCAGTGAGACTATGGAACTCTCTGCCGCAGGAGGTTGTTATGGCGGACTCTATGTACATGTTCAAGAGAGGCCTGGATGCCTTTCTGGAGAGAAAAAATATCACGGGTTATGGGGATAAAACATTTATTTAATTCGTAAAGGCTGGACTTGATGGACTTTTTCCGGCCTTATATACTATGAAACCCATTTTACACCAATTTAACCATTGTTCCTCTATCACCTTACGCAGGTCTAATACGTCTGTCCATCTTAACACACACGTCTCCTTGGACTTGCCTCTGTAAGGTGTCGTCCACTAATTTGTTCCCCTCTCGTTATGCTGCCGCTGTGTTCCTGGAGGTTTACAATGGTGATGAAGCAGCTTGGTCTGCACAGGTTCCCGAGTCAAGGTGTTTGGTGTGTGCTGCGACTTGTCTTGTGTGTGTTGATCTTTTGAAGTGCACACTTCTAAGCATTTTTCTTTAAACGGTCATAAAAAAAAAAAAAAAAGCTCTCCTCTTGTATTTTGGGTGGAAATGCAGCCGACTTCATAGCAATGTATGAAAATGATGAAATGATTACACATCGGTATGTCTCCGGAAGGCACAAGACATTGAGTTGATATACGGTTCTAATTGTAAACCCCGATGCCTTTGATGTCGACTGAAGTAAATAAAACAAAGGAGGATTTACTGATTGGAAGATGCGTAGGAACTATAGTACCTCTCAAAGGAGCGAGGTAGTCAACACATTGATGTGATATCTTTAACTACCTTATTATGTTAATGTGAATTCTAGCCAAAAGACTACCTGGACTGATCCGCTGTCTAGTTTTGCAATGCGTTTCTCATCCGTGTGTAATCCGTTGTCTGCCAAATGTCCAAATGTTTTGCAGAACCGTAAAGGAACCCGAAGACTAACAAATGATGTCACTAGTTTGTCGCAACACCTTTACGAGTGTGATCGGCAAACTGATAGCAACTGATCGCCAAATACATAAAGCACATACAGGCAGTCCCCGGGTTACATACAAGATAGGGTCTGGAGGTTTGTTCTTAAGTTGAATTTGTATGTAAGTCGAAACTGTATATTTTATAATGGAAGTTCTAGACAATTTTTTTTCTTTTGCCCCAGTGACAATTGGAGTTTCAAAATTTTGGTGTAATTGGACCAAGAATTATCAAAGCTTCATTACAGACATCTTACACCTGATCATTGCAGTCTGGGACTATAGTAAAGCATCCAGAGAGCTTCACCAGAGGTCACAGTGGGCAGAGGGGTCCGTCTGTAACTATGGGATGTCTGTAAGTCGGGTGTCCTTAAGTAGGGGACCGCCTGTATCTGTATTTTTCACTTTCCTATAGACTCCGAAGGGAAGGGCCAGAGTGCAGGAAACGGCCTGCTCCGAGTTTCCTACATCCATGAAAAATGCACTCTTATAGATGGGTTCTTTAAAATTAATGTGTTATTGGGGCACGTTTCTCATAGGCTGGTGCTCTAGCCCCCTGACACCCACCTAAATTCGGGGCGGAAGCGGAGGTGAGCTGTACCTGCAGGTCCGGCCTGGTGTAGAATTGTGCCGTAGCCTGCACCTGAATGACCACAGGCTGTAACTTGTGCACAGGTGTGGGGCAGGAAACAGCCCTTCATACACCAGATTTCAGGCGTACAAGCCCTGATAAATGTCCCTCATTGTGTTTGCCATCAGTTAAATAAAAAAAAATAGTGCAATGTCGAAAATAAAGTATGTGTGCATGTAACATTACACTTCCTTTAAGACTGTCAATTATTTGCTCACTTTACAGACTGGGTTCTAGTAAAACGGGCGGCCCTAGTCGGGGCTAAACAATCATCGCTGTATCTACACAAATAGCTCTATTTCCCTCGTGTTAGGGTGATAAAAAAAAACCTCTTATTTTCATAAAACAATCGTATTGTATAAAAGGGTTTAAAAATAGAAAACCGCGTTTCGCGCTTGTATCAGGCGCTTCATCTGATTCAATTGAATCTGGTACAAGCGCGAAACGCGTAATTCTATTTTTAAACCTTTTTATACAATACGATTGTTTTATAAAAATAAAAGAAGTGTTTTTTTTTATCACACTGATACAAGGGAGCTAGCACCAGTTATTTGCTTTCCAGACTGGGGGGAAAACTCACCCTTCTATGGGATGCAAAAAGACACGCGTTTGATGAAATGGAATGAAATTTTATCGTTTGTTGTTCCCATGACAGCACAAAATTTTAAAAATCCAGGTGTCACTGGGGCAAAATAATGACAAAAAGTTTCAATTATAAAACTGTTCTGACTGTATAACCCTGTTTATTATACCTGTTCCAAATTCAACTTAAGGACAAACCTAAAGAACCTCTCCTGTACGTAACTGCCTGAATGAAATTGTAGGTCAATGTCCCATTACAAGAATCTGGTTCCTATACAATGTGATATTTCCATGATCCATTACTTGCGAGATATTGATATATTTTCATCTGGCTCATGTATAATCTAGCCCCCACTGGTGACTTGGCGTTTGCCCCCTCCTGACAGGTGTGTTTCTCACGCCATGTGTCTAGATGAGGCCCTACAAGATGGATCTTCCCTCGCTCTCAGTTACCCGCCTTTTGTTTTGTAGCGATGACAGCTGTAGGATTCTTTATAACAAAATAATCATTAAAGGCTGAGCCGCTATATCACAGAGCGAAGGGGCCGTCAAGTACAGGGAACATGACAAATGTGGATTTACCTCTCGCTATTTACACGCCCTTAGGCCGGATCTTTTCCTCTAGACGTCTAATAAGAGGAATATTCCTCCAATTATTTATCTTTTGAAACATCAGAGGTGAGTAACATCTTTTCGGCAGTGACTCCGGTGAGGTCATGGATGGTACAGGTGTTGCCTGGCTGAGGGTCAATGTCCTTGCCCCCCCACCCACCCACCGCAAATTCTCTATTTTTGCAGTCTTCTCCTATAAAATAAATGTGGAATTTAAACACGGATATTTTCTTCACGTGCTGTCAGAGCGGTTTTTTTTTTTTTCTTCTTGTTCATATCTCTCAGGGTTGACTGTAAGTCTTTATATCTTTATTATATTTACATTTGTCCGACATGAAAGACATTTTTTACATAACTTTTACTTAAGATAGAAGCGTTCTGCATACCGGACTGCTACCTATATAATCTACGAGGTCTATTATAGCCTCAGCTAATAAAGAGGATTCTTTGAATACAAATAATAACAGTATTTGAGTATTTTTGTGTTGTGCTTATATTGTTGTTGGGTTTATGAAGATGCAAGTCCCTGGGGAGAAGCAAGGCTTCACATTTAGACATAAGTACAGGCAGTCCTCGGGTTACGTACAAGATAGATTCTTTAGGTTTGTTCTTAAGTTGAATTTGTATGCAAGTCGGAACTGTATATTTTATCATTGTAACTCCAAATGAAATTTTTTTTTTTCTCCCTGTGACAATTGGATTTTTACAATTTTTGCTATAATGGGAACAAGGATTATCAATAAAACTTCATTACTCAGAATTTGCAGCTGTTGACTGCAGTCTGGGACTAAATTACAGTATATAGAAAGCTTCATTAAAGGTCACATTGGGTGGAGAGGTTCATCTGTAACTAGGGGTCGTCTGTAAGTCGGGTGTCCTTAAGTAGGGGACCGTCTGCACAGGGGAAGGATTTGGCAAACACGTTTTCTAGGGTTTGAAAAGGAAGGTTATTCCTCTGATAGTACCTTTTACCCTTCCCACCTATACCATGCCTCCATTTTTTCCTCCTATCCTATCTATAACGTTTTAATTTTTTTCATGTACGGAGATGTATGAGGGCTTGTATTTTGGTAGTGGTGGTATTTAATAGTCCATGCAAAAAAAATGACCAATAAAAAACACTTTTTATGTCGATTTCTTGTGGCTTTTGTTTTAACAGTTTTCACTTTGCGCTCCAAACAACACATCTTTTTTATTCTTTGGGTCAATACAATCCGAGATACCAAATTTATATAGTTTTAAATGGACTAAAAAACGAAAACCTTTTTTTTTTTTTTTTTTTTTTTTATAGAAAAGATTTCTCTTTTTCGCCAGGTGCTGAGACAAATAACTTTCAATACTATGGTGTACGAAGTGGTGTAAGGTGTCATTTTTTTTGCAGAACGAGTTAATGTTTTCATTGCAACCATTTGGGGGACTATACAACATTTTATTCTAAGATGGCGCTATTTTCCGTTATTGGGGGCACCGCTGGGAAAAACGCTTTTATATTTTTTGAAACTGTGGGACCTGGTGATCACTGACCTGTGTTTTGTTTTTTTTTTTGTTATTTTTAGATCTTTGAAGTGAGATGTAAATTGGTTGAATAAAGTCAAGGAGGAGGAGAGTTTAACACTGAAATCAGAGTGGGGAACTCTGAACACCTCAAACACTGTGATTGACTTCATGCATTGTATGTCAGGAGATCCGGTTAGTCATGTCCCTGTATGCAGGGCCTTCATTTACAGTGTAGGGGCTTTCTGAGAAAGAGAGCTTGACTTCAGTGTTAAAATCTCCACCTCCTTGACTTTATACAACCAATTTACCGTATATACTGGAGTATAAGCCGACCCAAGTATAAGCTGAGGCCCCTAATTTTACCACAAAATCCTGGGAAAACCTATTCACTCGAGTATAAGCCGAGGGTGGGAAAATGCATTGGTCACAGCCTCATAGTATATAGCCAGCACCTGCCCCCCAGTATATAGCCTGCCAGCCCATATCCCCCAGTATAATGCCTGGCCATCCATATCCCCAGTTATAGCCTGCCAGCCCATATCCCCCAGTATATGCCTGCCGGCCCATATCCCCCAGTATATAGCCTGCCGCCCATATCCCCACAGTATATAGCCTGCCCCCCATATCCCCCCAGTATATAGCCTGCAGCCCATATCCCCCCAGTTATATAGCCTGCCACCATATCCCCAGTATATAAGCCGCCCGCCCATACCCCCAGTATATAGCCTGCCAGCCCATATCCCCCAGTATATAGCCAGCACGGGGGAAGCAGGAAAGGTGAGTTTTGATATATTGTTTTTGCTCGAGTAAAAGCCGAGTTTGGGGTTTCAGCACATTTTTTTTTTTTTGTGCTGAAAAACTAGGCTTATACTTGAGTATATATGGTACATCTCACTTCAGAGTTTGTTTTCTGGATGATGCCACCAGACTGGGCCATAAAAGAAACATGATCTGGAAGGTGTTCAGCTGCTTGGCAACATACTGTTAGTGGTTTATAAGGTCAAATTCTGATGACAGGTTCCCTTTAAGACTCTGTAGATTGTACTACCTGTGCAAACTATCCCCCTATCCATGAGGCCGTTCTCAAAAATAGGATACTTCTAGAATTCATCCCTTAGTCAGCATATAAATAAATGTAACATTAGATAAAAATGTCTAATGTAAAACGGGGTCACCCAAATCTCTCATATGAGAAGATCCAGCATATGATGTGGTTTCTGATATTGAAGTATGCAGAACATCAAGGTTCCCGTCTCGTAGAACAGTCAGTTCTAAAAGGGAAGCATTCGTCATTGTTAAATAGCAGGATGACAGGGCTCCAAAAAGAGGAAGACGAGACTTGTCACAGACATCGCTCTGAGGACGTGTCATGGTGTTCAGTTCTCTTCTGGAGGGTCATGAGAATGAAGACTGATATTTATGCGGAGAGATGCAGTCGATGAAATGAGACAAATCTGCCCAGTTGTGACTTTTTGGACAGATGAACCTTCTTGAATGGGATAGCGACCAGCTGAGGTTACAGTACTTAAGGGCGAGATCTGTTACAAGACTCGCTCGTCTTTCAACATGCGTAGGAATAGAAAGCAAAGCGTCTTATTCTTCTTTCATAAAAACGAGGCTTAATATTTATGAAGCTTTCCAGAAATGTCCTGACGGCGAAGAGATCAAACCAAAATTGTTGAAGCCAAAATAGAGGAGAAGATTGAACATTGACTCATGTTCTCTAACAAGTTGAAGTCACTTCATATAATGTGATTAATGGATGGCTGCTAAACTCTGGGGAAAAAGGACATTTAAGAAAAAAATTAGGTCCACATTTTTTTAAAATTAAATATTAATTGCCTATCAAAATCCATCATGATAAACCAATGACACTTACTCCTAGATCCAGGTGCCATGACTGTGGTAATCTTCTTCTATTTCTTATCCATCAGATTTAAAATCAACTTCTAACATTATGCTAATGAACTAGAAGGGATCTGTGGGGCGTTGCCAGAGCCCCTCAGTGCTGCAGCTACCCCTGTTCCCTTTTCCCGACTTTCTCTGCCTGCAGTCATCTCTCACATTAGGTGGGGGGAGAGCTGAGGGCTCAGGGGGAAGGACGAAACAGTTTAACTCCCCCCTCATAGCCCTTCTGGCTCATAAGCATAATTTTAAAAGTTGGTTTTAGAAGTAAGTAGGCGAACAATGACAAATATAAGGAGATTACCACAGTCCCGGTGACTGTATTGTTGACTAAGTGTCCCTGGTTTATCATGATGGATTTTGATTGTTGATTTCCTTAAATATTAGATAGGTCACGCCTGACATTTATCACCACCACCAATCATCCAGTGAGAACAACAATGTTGTGTCGCCTTCATTGGGAAAATGACCCACTTGCAGCTCAAAGGAGCTGAGCTGTAGTACTTTATATATCCACTATACAGTGTACAGCACTGTGCTGATCAGTCATGGGTTTTAAATTCACAGTAACTCAGTATTGGATTGGTTTTAGCGAACCCCTTTAGAGGAAATCTACTATTTGTTTTTATATTGTGAACCAGACATCCCTTGAGAATTCTGTACACTGATGCAGAAACAGATCTTGTTTTATCCCTGAACTGAGTGATTTTGCTCAAAAAATCATAAAAAAATTATAACTTTCAGGACCTTCGGAAAGCTGGATGCAGGCTGGCTGCTGTACATATACACATTACTTCTACATACACAGGAGCTGCCTAAACTATCCAGACCGGACTAATCAACCTGAGCTGGATGACTCCTACACAGCAGCTGGGGGATAGTGCAGCGATGGATTACTTCCGCCTGTCAGGGACAACACAGTGATGACGTATTCTAGGGTTGTGTTGGGCAGGACAAGATTGGAGCAGTGCATAATTAGGTTGAGGAGAAGGCCAGCTACAGGAGCAACAGAGCCCCATTATCAGTTCAGGGATTAAACAAGATATGTTTCTGCATCAGTGTAGCTACAGCATTCTCAGGGTATGTTTGGTTCACTTATTCATAAACATAAATGGTAGATTTCCTTTAAATAAAATATTATTTAATTAGATAATTCATCATCAATTTTAACATTTAAATAGGATTTCTAGGCTCAACAAAGTGACTACTGCATGTTATCAATGTGGTGTGTCCCTATACAACAGCAGAAGTGTTCAATTATTGTTAGTCCAGCAGCACATGTTGTACTGTGCACTGGGCGGATTGCTGGGACCGACGACAGTGCAGAGCATCGTAGTGATATATGATACATGGAGTCCCTTCTTCCCCTCATCATCAGTGCTTAACTGCAATTACAGCAGGGAAGCAGGGACTCCTATATCACTGACTCCCAAAGTCCCATCCTGCACTATGGTCATTCTCTACAATCCGGCCAGTGCACAGTCCTTGATTCATGTGCTGCTGGCCTTAATCTTAATGGTCTCACACTGTTCCCCCCAGTGAAGGAGGCTGTCCCCCAGTAAAGGAGGCCCCCCCACCTAGTGAAGCACCCCCCCCCCCCAAGTGAAGGAGGTTTCTCGCAGTGAGTGAGATTTTAAAACTCCCACACACTATTACTATCACTGTATGGTGTCCGGCACAATCCTGTAGTTTAGTCTGATGGGAAGCCGTTTCCCCTCCCGCGTATCTGACAGGGAATATTCGTTTGTGTTGATTCCCCTTCCACAATGTCTGTCAGTACTTGCCCAGCACATGACGGGAGACGGGACAGACTCGTGTTACACGGATTAGATTGCACATTTGTCATGATGAGATTTCTTTATGACATGTTTTAAAAGTCACAAAATGCAAAATCAAACATGAGATTTGTGTCGTCGGAATTAGAACACGTGAACTCGGTAACCTGAGCGTCTTGTATAATCTGGCGCTTGAGAAGTTTCCAGCAGCTATGGCCCAGTCTTTTCTGTGCTCTTTATCCTATGTAGGTAATGCAGAATACATGATTGGAAGGATATAGCCGGGGTGTAATGGTGCACTACATGGCCTGGGATCAGGAAGAACTAATGTTTAAGCAATCATTAAAGTGACCAACAACCTCTAGAGTTCTGTCCATTCCAGTATTGGGCTATTCCATGGAGTATGCTTAATAATTACGGTTACTTTAATTTTGCAACTTGCTTCCGAATTTTTATGGTATCAAGGGTGGGTGGCAGCGTTTAACTCTGTTATGTGTCATGCGGTTCAGCTCCTCCCCTCTGAATGTGGCAGGAGGACAAACGGCAGCAGCCAATGATTATCTGCTGCTGCTGATGTACCAGTTGTCTGTGAAGTGACGTAACTTATATAGATGGAGACACTCAGCGGAGGCCAGGGATGGATGCCATACAAATCCATCTTTTCTCCATAGCCTATGATGGCCTCCGCTGACTGTATACTGCGCTCCCAAGCAGGATGATATAAGGCAGACTGCAACACTCTCTTTTATCCAGTGTTTCCGGCTCGATGTGACGTATTCTGAGCCTACGGAGGCAGAAAAGATGCCTTCATCTCTCAGTAGAAGTCTGTGAACACCAGAAGGTGTGCCACAAAACTAGAGCTGAACGTAGCCCAATAAGGTTGTTCAACTAAAGTATATTTTAAGCGTGCATATCACACCTACCTCACTGATCCCCAAACACTGCCTGGCATACTGCCAGCTGTTCTAGAGCATGACATAGGAGGTAAGTCACCGCTGTATGTAGAATGTATCTCCTGTGTATCAAGACATGGCCAAGAAACACTAACTAGTGGAAGATCAAGAGCAGAACAACCCATGGTTCAAAAGCTGACACCTCCATCCCCCCCTTCCTCCATCCTCCATCTATGTGGCATTCACCCCAGTCTTCTGTTAAAGGAACACTCCATTCAGGGCTCATTCATTGAATAATCCCTGGTGTAGGGCCGGAAGGGAGGAGAAGGACTCATTGTCACTGTATTCCTTGTACTCTTATTAACGATGTATCTTCATTACGTCTTTATTGTATTGCAGAGTGAAGAAGTTGTTGATGAAGCCCAAGAAAAGCAGTCTCTCCGGAAGCAGCGCTTTATGCATTTTGCCTCTCTGGAGTATGAAGGAGAATATTACATGACCCCACGCGACTTCCTCTTCTCCGTCATGTTTGAAAATCTGCAGCGTAAGTTACATTTTTGTGATGCAAATATAGAGAAATGATAGCTTAAAGGGAACCCGTCATCTTCAAGTCCATTTTGCCTGTAGCATATTATAGAGCAAGAGGAGCTGAACAGATTGTACACAGTGTCCTATCTGCAGGCAGCATGGTATAGAGCAGAAAGAGCTGATCATATTGTACATAGTGTACTATCTGCAGGCAGCATGTTATAGAGCAGAAAGAGCTGATCAGATTGTACAGAGAGTCCTATTTGCAGGCGCCATGTTATAGAGCAGAAAGAGCTGATCAGATTGTACAGTGTCCTATTTGTAGACAGCATGTTATAGAGCAGATAGAGCTGATCGATTGTACAGAGTGTCCTATTTGTAGACAGCATGTTATAGAGTAGAAAGAGCTGATCAGATTGTACAGAGTGTCCTATATGTAGACAGCATGTTATAAAGAAGAAAGAGCTGATCAGATTGTACAAAGAGTCCTATTTGCAGGCGCCATGTCATAGAGCAGTAAGAGCTGAGCAGATTGTACAGAGTGTCCTATATGTAGACAGCATGTTATAGAGCAGATAGAGCTGATCAGATTGTACAGAGTGTCCTATATGTAGACAGCATGTTATAGAGAAGAAAGAGCTGATCAGGTTGTACAAAGAGTCCTATTTGCAGGCGCCATGTTATAGAGCAGTAAGAGCTGAGCAGATTGTACGTGGTGTCCAATTAGGTTTTGGGCCAATCCATAAGATAGTCAAGAGCTAGAAACAGTTGTTATAGTGCTCCCTGTAGTGAACAGAAGCTGTAACTGCAGCCGTGATTTCCCATTTACTTTAGTGGGGCCATGACTAAAGTTTCAGCTTCTGGCCACAGAGCCAGCCTACTACATCCCATTCCTTTTATAAAACAGGCCTCAAAGCTGATCAATGTGGTCAATTCTTGACCCTCTATGATCAGATATTACTCCACAGTAATTCCCGATCATCCCCTTTAAGACAGTCTAGTCCATCTGTACAATGACTAATTTTGGGTCTGCAGAGCGAGACGTTTTGTAACTCTTAGCACAATGTTTGAAGCTCATTAATGACATAACCTTCATTTTCCATGGGCTGTTTGTTCTGTAATCTCCTCATGAAGTTAGAATCTTGGCTTTATTTTAAGGAATTTCCCCGATCACATTCCTTACACGTCTGATTTATTTGTTATTTTCGGGTTGCATTGTCCTGGAAATGTTTTTCACATGACAAGTATAACAAAAACAAGACGGTATGAGCGATGCTGATAGCAGATAGACCCAAACAAACCCCCCCCAGCCTCTCATTTAATAGGCTTATTTTATGTACATGTTATACATGATATTCAGCCATGGATCCTGACTATGGGTACATCACCATACTTATCCACACAAAACCTAACTTCAGCCTCTATACCACTTCATTGGGGATATTCTTATAGTACCCTGACTTGATTCCAAGAATCATCAGAAAAATATCATGTTGTAAAATTGTTGTAAAATCGCAGCAAATTTATATGTTACTTTGCCACAATTTTACAGTTAGTTGGGAACTAAACGCGTAAGATTAGCCTAAAGAGGACCTTTCACCTGTAAAAACAACACTAGGAGCTGCTTACTAAACTAAAACAGACGCAGCAGTGTTACACTGCTAGCGTCATCAGAAACCTCCTAGCAAAAAGGCTAGCAAACACCGCCGTGATGTACAATAGAAAACGCCGGACCATGCTGTAAGTGGTCAGGCATATTCATGAGGGGGCGGGATTAGGAGTGCAAGCCTATGGCGTGCAGGGCGGTCCAGGAGAGAGGCAGCGCCTCTGACCGCCCCTCATGAATACGCCCAACCGCCTACAGCGTTATTGGAGGTTTCCGATAACGCTAGCATTGTAACACAGCTGCGTCTGTTTTACCACTAGGAGCTGCTTACTAGTGCTGTTTTTTACAGGTGACAAATCTTCTTTAAGATTTACGCTTATTCTCATGGCTGTAATTCTCAGTGCTTTTTATCATGGTTGAACATTCCTCGTGCATTAACCTATAAAGAATTAAGTTGCTGGGAAACCACACAGAAAAACTATACTGATGGAAAGGGAGGATGAAGTAGTTGGAAAACCACACAGGAGAACTGTACTGATGGGCAGGAAGAGTTAAGTAGCTGGGAAACCACACAGGAGATGCTGTACTGTCAGGCAGGGTTGGTGAAGTAGCTAGGAAACCACACAGGAGATGCTGTACTGTCAGGAAGGGTTGCTGAAGTAACTGGGAAACCACACAGTAGATGCTGAACTGTCAGGCAGGGTTAGTGATCTAGCTGAGAAACCACACAGGAGATGCTGTACTGCCAGGCAGGGTTGGTGAAGTAGCTGTGAAACAAAACAGGAGATTAGTCTGGTCTAAAATGGGGATACAAGTGGTGCATTACTAATGTGCAAGGCTTTATGGGAATTGAAGACACTCCAGGACACTACAAAATTATGTGCTCGGATAATGGGAACAGGCAAATAAATTTTCATGGAATGGGCTAGGGCAGTGATGGCTAACCTTTTAGAGCCTGAGTGCCCAAACTTCAACCAAAAGCCGCTTATTTATTGCAAAGTGCCAGCACAGCAATTTAAGCAGTAATTTATTTCTCCTTGTTCTTTGACAACTTTTCCTAAAGACACCAACACCGTTGAAAGGAGGAGGGCAAATTCACCTATCGTTGTAGGAAGATAATGTAGGAAGATGCTTTGAGCCCTGTCTGGTGAACTTCATGCTTGGGCAATGGCCCGGGTGCCCACAGAGAGGGCTCCGAGTGCCGCCTCTGGCACCAGTGCCATAGGTTCGCCACCACTGGGCTAGGGCATAGTGTGGTTTTTAAACTTTTTATTTTCCTGTCTGTGTCTCCAAAAGCCCTTAAAAAATTAAAGTACGGTAATACCTCGCTGATACCTGGTAGCTAAGATTTTGATGTTTTTTGGGTACCTGCTACCCTCTTCTTTTTTTTTTTGTATGTTAAACTAGAAAGCTACAACCGATCAAAAGGTTGATGCAGGTGATCGTTGCGGCCTGTGATTGGCTAAGTGGAAGTTTCTGGTGCTTCCTCTGTGTCAAGATGGACCTTAGAAGTAAAAACTTGATGTGATATATTTTTTTAAAAAATTTTCAAATGCCAAATTTGAAAGATATTGTCCGTGTAACACATGAAGTTATGAAGCCAGATAATTAACATAATAAATATGGAAATATTTTTTTTCTTGTTGTTTATCAAACTCTTAATTTTTACATATACACATAAAGGAAGCTGAGAACAAATAGATGCTGCTTTTCCACTTTCGCCCCCTTAGAAGAATAATTATGTTCCCGATAGAATATTTATTCTTCTCTATGTGTTGAATTTCAGTTTTCCTGTTGATTTTCTGGATAATTTATTGGCCATGGAACAAAAAATAAGGAAATCCGTAGTCTGAATGTCCTAAGGTACAAACAATGTTCATAACAAGTGAATTGGAAGCAATGAAGTGTCCTCAAAATTTATTAGACTGGACCAGTTTTGTAAAAGGGGAACTTCCATCAGAAATTAGTTTACAGCTTTGTTGCAAATGATCTTATAAGAATAATAGGAAAAAAAGATGGAAAATATTTAAAGGTAATGCAAACAATATAGCTGATACAATAAGACCGGTGTTTCCGGGGGTCACGTTCAATAAAGGGTATCTAATGCAACTCATGCTCTTCAGGAGGTACTGTGAGCCTCGGCTTTAAACTTTGCCAGTTTTATGCTATAACTTATAGTAACTCTGTTGCCCCATCCTGCCTTGACCTTTGCCCCACCCACTTTTTGCAACAGTGTTAAGCGAGTAACAAAATAGCTTAAAAAATTAATTTATTTTAAGTATGTGCATGTGTAATGGTCACTCAATATTGTACTAAAGAAATTTGAAAGTAAATGTCCTATTTTGTGTCCTTAGACTAGAGAGTTTCCATCTGGTCACAAAAACCTTGTTTCTGTGATTTTGCAGGGAAGAGGTATTCTTGGACATTTGCACTGAATGCTCCAACAGTAATAGGCCATTAGAACCATAAGAGCCATAGTCATAAGAACAAAGTGCTCATTGGATCGGAATCAAATGGACCGACTCCAAAATTATGTAATTAATAGTTACTAGTAGTTCTCATATTATTATATTATATATAATATTATATAATATTATAATCTTGTTTTCATCAGAGGGCAAGGAATGTCTGAACTTCTCTTAGCGCTTAACTTATTTTAGCCCTTAACTTCTAGAGTGAACAGGAAAACTGGATTAAGGCAGGATTGTCCAGTGTCTGTTCTCTCTGGATACTGCTTTATGTTTTAGTTTGCTGTTCCTCTGAGTTCATGTTTGTAGAGTTTAGCTGCTCTGACGGCTTCTATACACTCTACATAGAGTATGAGGGAAAAACAGTTTTCTTACCTCTCAGATTCATAAGTACAGAAACACACATACAAAGTACTAAAGATATAGATGCCAACCAAGCCTTCATCTAGAAATGAAGAGTAAATGGGGAGGTTTTTAAAAACAGAATAACGCGTTTTGCGCTTGTGCCAAACGCTTCATCAGATTCATGATTCAAATGAATCTAATGAAGCGCTTGGCACAAGCGTGAAACGCGTTATTCTGTTTTTAAAAACCTATTTTATTGAACACCATTGTTTTATGGAAAAATAAAAAGAAATTTTCATCACGCAAACACGAGGAAGCCAGCGCCATTTTTTAGCGTTCTGAACCGAGGGAGAAAAAACGCACCCATCTATCGGATGCAAAAGAATTTACAAGCCTTCATCTAGCACTGTCAGACTGCGCATCATTATGGTGTGAAATACTTAGTGAGCTGTTCCCAGAGAAAAGCTGGATATCAACCGGTCATCAAAACTGACTGTTCATGAGGCAATTCCTCTATATCCAGAAATTGTTAGAGATGTTGTCAGTCTGGTTACTACGTGATCACCAACCCGTCACTGTAGAGAGTCTTTTCTTTATCCTTAGCATACTGTATATACTCGAGTATAAGCCAATTGTTTCAGCAAAAAAATGTGTTCTAAACTTACACTCAGCTTATACTAAAAAAAAAAAAACCAAAAAGAACAGCTGTGCGCCGCACGGACCTGCCACTGCTGCCACACGAAACAAACAGAAGACCTGCAGGGGTGCTGGAAAGGTGAGTTTAACTTAGTTTTTTTTTTTAATGGGACCGGGGGCTGGTGGCTTCTATATACTGGGGGTGGGGGGCTGGCTGCTTTATACTGGGGAGGCTGTGACCAATGCATTTTCCACCCTCTGCTTATTCTCGGTTTTTAGTGGTAACATTAGGGGGGTCGGCTTATAATCGAGTATCTATGGTTATTAGAACAGTCTTGAGGTCTTATATGAAGAAGGCTCCCTGGGGGCAATACTGTTTTTAAGAACAAATTTATAGACTCACTAAACAAATATTATTCATTACATTTTGTTGAAAACAGATTTTTTTACATAGTGTTTTTCATAATTACAATGTATTGGTTGGCCACTATGTAACATAAATTACCCATGCTCCTCTACTGCCTTAATAATAATATTCTCTGAATGTTCACCACTTGATTCATCATTTCCTTTAGTGCTGTGTGCAGACTCTGTGGGAAGTTTGTTTACATGTCTGAACACTGATAATTAGGAGGGACCTGCAGCAGTAGATTAGGAGTCCTTCTGCTGTCTCCTCCCCTCTCCCTGTGTCTGTCAGTGAGACGGACTGGGAGAAAAAAGACACACTGGAGGCTGCCATTAGGACGGACTGAAGGGGTGAGGAACAGGAAGTTATGTATATGCACAGAGCAGCATGGGGAGAACAGGGAAAGGCTGAAGCTCTCACAGGAGGCAAAGACACAGCTACATATATGCAGAGACATGTCTAATGGAACAGATTTATTGAAAAGTGGCCAACCCTATTTACATTTTAGTTCCAAGGTTGTATTCCAGTAAATATTTTAGTCTACCTAAATAATTTGGTTATTGTATCATAAAGGTGATGATGAGCTTTATTATTGCTGTAAATGTATCACTTAAACATGCCCCATGTATTTGGGAGTAGGAGTTGAAGTTAGGGAAATTGAGGAGTCAGAGGTTTGGCTTATTGACTCCACAGTCCTGATCGCATGAATATCTAGAGCTGCTAAAGAGAAATGGAAGGTATATGCGGAATCAAACCCCAGCAACCACCCCAAAAAATTATTTATTGACCAAATTAAGCCTGACGAAGGTGGTGTAATAGATTTATAAGTGAAAGTCATTCTTGTGTAAAACCTTTGAGTTCGCAGGAACAACCCTACCTCCGAACCCTCACTAAGAGAAAAATGATCAAGCACCAAGCCTGGGAAAGAAAAGATCCTACTATAAAGACAAGATGGAAGGAATTGTAATTCAATTTTTGGTTGAAGAAGAACAAGAACGAGTTTGTGTTTTGCAATGTATAACAATGGACTCCCCGGCTCTGCCGTACGTTTTGAGGTACATGATTATTCACAGTGGAATCCCTTGAAGTTGGAACCAAGATGACACAGTACGAAGCCAAATGATATCCCAATCTGTTGATCAGTCGTGTGAGGCCTTTGTTTAAGTTGGAAGACGTCCAAGCGTTATACAGTATGTCAGAGCCATCAGAAGTGGAGCAAATTCCCCACCACTCCTGTGAGCGTTATGCAATCCTTGATGGATTGACTTCTGCCTCGAAAGATAAGCATATATGTCTGGATTAGACATGACCACACTTCAAATACACTTGAGACAATAAAATCTATGTCCCTGGCACTTGCATGTTGACTGTTCGTGAACCTGTTTTGCACCACTTTCAACTTTGTGACATTCCCGCGCACCCCCTTTCCCACGCATAGGGCTTTTATTGCTTCTATTCTGCCCCGATTGTGCAAAAAAAAGAAAAGAGAGAGAAATTAGGAGAATTCTGATGCCTCAATCCTCTGTATCGCACCTGTAAAGATATTTACTACCCAGTGATAACCTGGAAAAATATTTACAGTCCTATCACTTCAGCTACATGAGCTGATAATCAGCTCCTTGGTCCATTGCCTTGGTATTGACTTAGCAAATAGAGAGGGAAGGGTCCCCCCGATGCTTTTGATCGCAATGTATCTTGTGTGGACAAAGATATTGTACTTTGGACTGGTTTGCTGACATGCAGATATATTTCTTAGAATGAAAACTGGTGGAATGTGAAAAGGAAGTCTGAAAACGCGTAATTCCGTGTTACTATGGTGTATATGTTATAGATCCATGTAGATGCCTTGTACAGGGATGTAATATGGCAGCCATAGAAGTGTCTTGTTTCATATTGTACAGTCATAGAGGGGCAAATTTCATACAAAGCTTCATACAAAACTTTCGTTTCCTACGGTTCTCCCACGAGATGTCATATTACGGAGAATACCTATATTACATGGTTCCATTTGGAGGTACATGTGGAGACGCACCCAGAAGCACCCAGATCCCATTAGGAGAAGGCGATGTTTAGCGTGCAAAGGTTGCATATGAATATGTGTTCCTCTCTTGCAGTCTGACCCTTGACTCTCAATAAGAGTGCAGTTTATTATTCCACTAGAGATTGGATTACTCAACAGACCTGACCTACTACATTGGTTACGTTGAAGATTCTACTTGTATTCCATTTAATAAATATATCAAATCAAACATAAAACCAAAAGAAAAAACTTACAGTATATATAGGAGATATATCATCCTCTTCAGGAGTATTACATTTCTTGTGAACAGCCCAACTGGAAAGAGAAGCATACCTGCACCACATATCTGATGGGTGCCACTGCTGACGTTCTCACCTTCTTACCATAATTGTACAATGGGTTGCAAATGTATTTGTGTCGATGGGTTCCTTGGTTTTCTTGATACAGTTTGTTCACTAATGTTCTCTTAACAACCTACAAAAAAAACAGCTGTAGTCCTACAGAGAATAAATAAGTTACAGATGTATTCCATTTACTACTTAAAGGGATCCTGTCACCAGAGGGCTATTTTTATCAGGGGACAGGTTGCTAACGACAAAGTACTGTGTATGAGTCACAGAGAGGAAAATCTCAAATGCCAACTTCCTTCTGCTCTATAATATATTCACTGCACTCCTGGCTCCTAAACCCCCACCCCATCCTCTGGCGGAAGAGATTTGTCTGCAGTGAGCTTACCGATCATCGAGAGGGAAAAGGGGTGGGTGGGTTTTGGGAAGGAGCCCTGAGTGACCAGGAGAGCAGTGAATATATTACAGAGCAGAGGGAAGTTGTCATTTGAGATTTTCCTCTCTGGGACTTGGGCTGAAGCATCTGGCAGGGAGCTAAAGTTTCGCAGAAT
This sequence comes from Engystomops pustulosus, assembly GCA_019512145.1. Classification (NCBI taxonomy): domain Eukaryota; kingdom Metazoa; phylum Chordata; class Amphibia; order Anura; family Leptodactylidae; genus Engystomops; species Engystomops pustulosus. The sequence continues at coordinate 13,311,762 of CM033642.1, read as the reverse complement.
TTATTTCAAACCCCATATAATACAGAAATTTTTAAAACCATATTTGACGTTTTCAGTACTTTATCAACCTGTCTCCCCATAAAAATAGCCCTCTGGTGTCCAACCCACTTTTTTTCTTTAAACTGCCTGTAGATTAAGAAGCAATATCTGCATCATTGAGATGTAAACTCCTGTTCACACATGCTCGATTCGGCAAACTATTGAACTCAAAAATGTCATCTCCCACACCACATTACAGAATTGGTTGATCAAAGTAGCATATGAGAGGCCAGTTTTTGCCCATTGTGTGATATACATTTAATATATACATAATTTAATATATACATCTAAGACAAATCCAACTGTATGCATGCACAGTGGGATACATTGTCCTGCCCCATTAAAGTGGGAAAAGGAGTGAACATTGTTTGAAGCCAGTGATTGGCTGCTTTTGATGATCGGGGTGTTTCTCCAGTGATGTCACTGTTCCTATATGGACGGTGGGGACCTCCCTGAGCTTACATTCAGCGGAGGCTGAGGAGAGACATAATGCACTGCATCTGTCCCCCATTGCCTGTAATGGCCACTGCTGAGTATATGTGTCACTCAGCAGGAGGTAGCAGGATGGAAAAATGTTTTCCACGTATATTGTCGAGTTCTGTGTTTGATGGTGGCAAAAAGGATACCCTCTCCTACCAGTATAGTCTATGGATATGCTCTGTGTATACGTTGGGAGCTTTCTTGGTGAGATGTGAATGGAACCTAAGAGGAGCCTGGACCCGAGGGATTATAATCATCTCTTATTATAGCTGATTGAGCCATTGTCTCCCCATGGAACTAATGTGAATGACTGTGATGCTATGAGTTTGGGTTCTGGGCTGGTATTGAGACCAAGGAACGTGGCCAGCATACAGACTATTGATCTATCTGGCTATTAAAAAGCCATAAGCAAAAAATATCACCAAACCTAAGAGTAAAGCAGTAATCATTCTGTGTATGGTGTTTCTGGTTAATGATGTTGGATTGATGGAAAGACCACCTGTAAGAACGGGGGTGACGCTATTCATTGGACCAGATTACGACCGCTCAGAATCCTCGGAGAGCCCCTGGAATGTACGGGTGAGACAAGAGCATTTTACTGCTGAGATTAAACACGTCTCCCTCTCCTCCTTGACAGACAGATGTATTCTACGATAGCTGACATTATACAGTAGTCATGTCAAATAATAAAAACGTCTATTTCATTTTCCAAGGCAATGAATTCCCGGACAAATTGCCAGGGCACCTGTTTCCAATAAACATAGTTATAGGAGAACCTGCTTTTCATTTATGAAAATGTTTCTGTGATTGATTCTGTATCATAAATCCCAAGTTTTTGGCCTCTCCAAACCTTACTTAGACTTCTTGCCTTGAGGATGCTGGGAGCTGTAGTCCAGCAGCTTCTATATTACTACAGATTGCAGAGTGTTTTTCCATGACATGAGAAGAATTCACCCGGCAAGTCTCGAATCACGTTATTTATCCTGCAAATATTCCGTCTGCTTGTGTTTCGTTCCTGGCCGTCTGCCACGTAATATCAATCTATAGTTACAGCACATGCCAAACCAAGAACATCTCATAATTGGGCTTTGGCATGAAGATGTTACTCACCACTGATCCTGAAGAAGAACTTCTTCCACCTGCTAGCTTTATGGGGTGTCTATCCATGGGTTTATGACGTTCTTTCCAATGCGAGTCATTTAAGTGGGCTAGAAATGATTAAATAGATCAGCAATATGTATTTTTACTGTGCTTGATAGATGCTATAGTGTAAGTTGACTAGAAGTCCAGTGGGTCATCAATGAAGCTGGAGCATGGTCTCCTCATAGGGATTAACCACCAACTTCTATATGAGTCGCAGTGTTCTACTTTACGGAGAGAGAACTAGATACAGGCGGTGCCCTACTTCAGGACACCCGGCTTACAGACAACCCATAGTTACAGACAGACCCCTCTGACCTCTGGTGAAGTCTCTGAATGCTTTGCTATAGTCCCAGACTGCAATGATCAGCTGTGATATACAGTTTCGACTTACCTCCGGACCTTATCTTTTACGTAACCCGGGACTGCCTGTACTGCTGAGGAAGCAGGGGGAGGGTGTGACAGTGTAACATCCTGCAAAGCCAGATCACAGAGGGTATCTTCTCAGACTTATTTGGCATAATTTAAAAGTTGATTTTAGAAGGAAGGAGGCCGTGGATAACAAATATAAGAAGATTACCAGAGTCACAGTGCCTGGATCTATGAGTAAGCGTCCCTTTGTACCATTTGTCTCTGATGACAAAAAGTCTAATTTTTTTGGAGATGCTGACATCCAGTCATCTTTAACAAGTTGTACTGGCACAAAGTCCCAAAGATCTTTACACTTTTAGTATCAGAAGTATAAACTTGAAAAGTTATAAAACTTACATCAAGAAATGCTATACCAAAAAAGGAATTCAGTAGTAATGTTATTGTAATGTAATTTTCCAATATACTTTCTGTATCAATTCCTCGCTCTTTTCTAGATCTCTGCTTGCTGTCATTCTATAGAAAGCTTCTATGTTTACTTCCACTGAAGAGAAATCTGACCATGATCACACAGGTGCACGTTATATCACACAGCTCTGGTTACTCTCTGCACCTGTGCGACCATGGTCAGATTTCTCCCCAGTGGAAGTAAACATAGAAGCTTCCTATAGAAGGACAGCAAGCAGAGATCTAGAAAACTGTGAGGAATTGATACAGAAGGTATATTAGAAAATTGTAAAACTTTTTACAATACTAACGATAACATTCACTTGCTAAAATGGGAACTCCCCTTTAAGTAGGGGACTGCCTGCATAAGGATCTATAGTAGTACATATTTGGCAGTAGGAAGAAAACATTCAAGGCAAGCAGATTTTTTTTTGGAAACGTTCCGACTGGATGACGGACATTTTTTTACAAAGAAAGATGGAATTGGCTTCATCGGCCAGCCTAGCAAAAGCCAAAAAAGATAGATCCTTATACTTTTTAATGTATAAAACTTTAATTTAATAAAAGGGTTTTGCCCCATGTTTAATTGTTATCTGCTGTAAGCAAGGTCCTGGACCTCATATTTGGTGGGTCTCACATGAGTCCTGTTGCTGAATTCATTAACCATTAGAGTGAAGGAAACACTTTCTAAGTGCGCCGTGCGGGTATACCGCCGTGTGCTGGAGAGGAGGAGGAGGCGGCCCCTCCTCCCTCCATAGAGAATAGCGGCGCACGGCCGCACACACGCCGAAAGATAGAGCATGCTCTATCTTTTTGCGGTGTGCGGCCCGGTATCTGCGCTGCGCCGCTATTGCCGTCTATGGGGACGTACATGCAGTCGCATGTACGTCCCCGCAGGCGGCCATGTGAATGTGCCCTAACATCAGATATCAGAATGACATCAATCTGGCTTCTGTTTAGCTGTAAATTAAATTAAAAATCCTCACATGCACATGGGGGGGTGGGGAGCAGCTTCATCTAGTCATGCAGTCATTGCGCTAAATCCTGCCGTGCTTCGTATGACGTGTCCATTGCTGCCCACCAACAATCTGATGCCCTACTGAACTTCCACAATTCTTACATGATTTAATGCAATTACTACATGCCTAGGAGAGGTTTCCTGCCTTTGTACATAATTAAAGGGCTATTAAATGGGGCTGTCCCAGATCAATTATCATTTATTTATTTTGTAAGTGGCCTTGGCTACAGAAAAAAAATATAAGAACTAATACTTTTTAGGTTGTCAACATAGATCTTTGTAGGGGATATGGCCTGTGTTGGGCTACAAAAAAAAGTTAAAAAGATCCTAGAACAACTGTTTTAAAGGAATCCTACCATCTGGGATCTGATGGTAGGTTGCTATATTCGGCCCCAGCCACACCCTAGGTAAATTTGCATATGTTGTTCTAAGGTTTTAAAATAATAATAATAATTCCTTTATTTATATAGCGCACACAGAATACACTGCGTTGCACAGAACTTGCCAAATCAGTCCCTGTCCTCAATGGGGCTCACAATCTAATCAACCTACCAGTATGTTTTGGAGTGTGGGAGGAAATCTGAGGACCCGGAGGAAACCCACGCAAACACGGAGAGAACATACAAACTCTTTGCAGATGTTGACCCTGAGACTTGAACCCAGGTCCCCAGCGCTGCAAGGCTGTAATGCTAACCACTAAGCCACCAAGCTCCCCAAAAACTTAACATGTTAGCTTCACAAAGTTAAGTGAGGGTGCTGCACATGCTCAAGCCAGCTTCAGGTGGAAAAAAAAAACACCATTCATCACAACTTGTATCCTTTAATTTTTTTATTTCCGTCCTCTATTATTGTCTGCAACTCTAATTAGTTTTTTTTTTTTTTTTTTTTTAAATCTGTTCCTGACATGTCAAAGTAATTAAAAGTAATCCCTTGGTGTCATGGCAGTATAGGATAGAAGAGGTTCTAATTGTGGAAAACATATTACGAGTTCTATTTATAGAGCTCACCTTTATCTACGATAAAATTACTGGAAATCCCAACCGATGATTACAGAGTGAGATGTACATGACCAGCCAATGTATGCGCTGGTGTTATTTCATTTTTGCATATCCTTGTGAGTCACTGTATGACTTTTTTTATGTTCCGTCAGTTGAATATTGATTTCTGTGTGTAAGATCGTATAGACCTATTTCAGAAAAGGTGGTATCATTTCCTACGATTGTAACATACAACAGAGGGGTGCCAAAAAATTGGCATGAATAATTTTTGTATTTGTTAAATTGACAGATTATGAGGTTAGAATTTTGAGGTTTTTTTTAAACAAATCAATAGTTCTCGTAATTTAGAACAACTTTGTATATTTCTTTCAAGTGGTTTCTTTGCTATCCTCCTCAGTTTAGCACGTCTCTGCAGTGGCCGTCTTTTCTACGTAAGCATCGCAGCTAGATTGTTCACACAAGACAGACTCTGAAGGAGTGGGTTTGCCGCTCCCTGCTCACTCTGCAGGTGGGGGATGCAGTGTAGCTAGCAGGGGAGCCTTGTGGATGCAGAAGTCTCCTATAAAGACTAGTGAGGTAGAAGGGCTCCTCTGTTCACTATCAGTCCCTCCATCTATTTGTGATTCTGCAGAACTTTTTCTATAATGCTTGAACTCCTGCGCCCCCTGCAGCATAAATTAACCATTTCAATTGTATGTACTACAATGATATGAAAAAAAAGCCACAAAATTCCTCACTGAAGACAATTCATTCTCATTGGTGGAGCAGTAGAAGAGGTGCATGTCACAAATATCAAAACTTGTGCTGAAATCTGATCATCGGAGACAATTTTTTGAAATTTGGTGGAAGAGTGAAAATGTAGCATGATATTCAGGATTGCATGCCCAAATACAGCTGCTATGTTTACATTGGATAATTTTTAAACATTTATAGATCGCCTCCACCAGCTGTGGGGGACTTTTAAAATAATTTTCCACCTTGGCCAGAGGGAAGAAATGGTATAAATAAATAAAGAACCCAAACTTGCCATTAATGGGTTATTCCCATAAAGGCAAGATTCTGCAATATACCATACTCAGAAAAACAAAATAACACTTTCTCTAATTCACTGTTATTAACAAAAATACAGCATTTCACAAATCTTCCAACCTATCTGTATCAATCCTGGAGTAAACAATATCGGTTGCCCTTGGATCTGACCGCAAATCTTCTGATTGTGGTCGAGCAGGTCGATTCTTCTCATTAATAGCTTGTCTTGTCTGCACACTGCAGGACACTACAAGACCGGCTCAGACAGCGGCACTTCCTGCCGGCATGCAGTTTTCTCTTGAAATTACAAATAAGACAAGGTCTTTAGAGCAGCTTAACGAGGTATAGCAGAGCTGAGAGTGTCATTGTGTTTTATATCCATCTCTTGGATCTCATCTCTCTTTTTCTATGTGTCTAATACTAGTGAAAGTTCAGGAGCCAAATGGAAGTGTAGATTAACCTGTACCCTGATAATCGAAGCACATTGTCAGCACAAAGCATCTCATAGCACAGACTGATCATGACATGTCTGCTTAGAAAGTGATAGGAACTGAAACTGCAATAAAACAGTAAAATTATAGGTAAGGGTGTAAAAATGGTGTTTATTTAATCACCAGGGGATTCTTTCATGAGAACCTTCTTTCACGGTCAAGCCCCTTTCAGTATGGCCAAAGCCCCTGCTTTTCCCAGCCTAACCTTGCAACTGCTGCTTCCTATCTGTGGCCTCAATGTTATGCAGCACAATACTGCTGAGACCAGTGGTTAGCTGCATGGTTCAACAGAAGGATTGCTGCATTCAGGAAAACAAAGATCCATGCGGATCACCAAAGCAGCTGCTGCTTGACGGGTGAGTATTTTGCATCTCTCCCTCGTTTTTTAGGATCTCTGGGAAACCCCTTTTAAGCACTCTAACCCAGTACCATCTATTGCTGAAGGTTTGATGGAGACACAACTGATTTATCCACATACAGCACTCATTGTAACATTGCAGGCCAGAGTTTGAAGCAACATCAGCACCATTAATAAGGAACCTAATCTATGGTGTTTCCATGGGCAAACGGTATACAAAACCTGAGATCACCCGATACAATGCCAAGTGGCTTCTGGCCTGGTATAAAGCACCCTGCCACTGCACATCAAAGGACCTCGAACACTTTCTCGAGATTTATGAATCATGAATGAACTTTAACAGCGTAGAAGTCTGCATTCAGACTTGTAGCTTTTTAATGGGATCCTGTCATCAGCAATTGCCCTAAAACACCACTACATAAAGACATAAATTGGCTTCATAAAGTCAAGGAGGTGGAGAGTTAAACGCTGAAGTCAAGGTGCCTTTGAATGCCTCTTCCTCTGTGATTGACATCATGCATTACTCTTCAAGATAGAAGATGTCGATTACAGTGAAGGCTGCTTTCTGTGGTTGAGAGAGCTTGACTTTAGTGTTTAAAATCTCCGCCTCCTTGACTTTATACAACCATCTTATATCTCACTTCAAAGTTTATTTTCTGGATGAAGCCACCACACTGAACCATGAAAGAAACATGATCAGGAAGGGGTTCAGCTTTTAGTGGTATATTATGTAAATTTCTGACGACAGGTTCCCTTTAATTTAAGTACATCTTTGTTTTGTATTGTTAGGTCTTGGTTCGGTAGAAAATGTAATATAATAAATGTGACGTGTTAAAATTTTTCTATGTTCCTGAAGTTTCCATTACTTATTTTGATTGATTTCTGTTCATACGTTAGCCGTAACATATCAGTAAGAGACAATTTCCCGGTTTTTTTTTTTATTTTATTTTATGGCTACTGCTTGCGTCAATCTTCTTGTAGCCGTCCAAAAATACATGCCTTTTACAATGTCCAGATTTAGAAATGTTAATATATATTTATATAATCCACATGATACTAGTTATCAGACATGGTGACGTGGGCTTATGACTAGACTGCGACTGACGTAGATAAGTTTGGCGTAGGCGTCGTAGAATCCAGGATGAGCGGTCCAGACGGTTGAGCCTCTTCTTTTCCGGCCAGATTGATGGCTCGCTCCTTTCCCTGAGTGTCTCGCTACATGTGACGGTGATATTGCCGGGTTTGGATGAAGTGTTTGCACTGCAGGCTTCGTCACTCGATATGTTTGCTTGACCAAGTATATTAATTTGTTTCTGGCTGGAGCGATGGGCGGCCTACCAAGTACCCCGGTCAATGCAACGTGTTACCATGTTTATATTTACAGAAGGCCTGTATCAAATGAAGTCTTCACTCAATTTAACAGCTTTTCAGATAAGATTATGATATTTTCCTTCTCAATGTGTGACGTTAATGGGTGCAGAGTTAAGTGGGGAATGCTCCAGACATTTGCACCCTTCCCCCTATTACAAACATTCCTTCAAACTGGTACCAGGCACAACCAGGGCTGCATTGTCGTAAGTGCAGGGTCTAAACCTTCAGATCAATCTCTGATTTGTCGCCATATGTTTCCTCCATGGGTCGTGTTATGAGCAAAAATACATAAAAGATAAGAATTTAATATTATCTGGGTAACCGGTTTTAATGGAGGCATCTGCAGGACTTGCCGGTCTCTCTGTTTATCCTTCCTTATATTAAGTCAGATAACTGTAAGCTAAATAGATGTCATTCACGTCACGTCTCCATGATTGATTGAAACCGAGGAAGAACATTTTTCAATGAGAGTTAATACTAATGTGGACATTACAGCCAAGTTGTGCTTTACCAGTGCATAAATATAACGTATGGATGCATTATAAAGTAAATATTCTAAAATATTTTAAATATTTTTTGAAATAATTTTTTTTGCATTTAATTATTTTTGTAGTTCCTTAACATGTCCACATATGGTCACTCTTGTTTGGGAGCGATTTTGAACAGTAAACCAAGTACAGGTTCTTATGGGCATCTCTATTAGTGGCTGTTACTACTTAAAGGGAACATGTTGACCAGATCCCATAGAGTCTTATAAACTAACACACTTCGTTTAGCTACAAATTGTTTCCCTTAGATCCACATAAATCAACTTTATCTTATATTACCTGGCATCAGAGGGTGTGTCATGCTCAGCCAGCCCCTCCCATCTGCTCCTCCTCGTGTCCCATGCCTCTTCTCAGCATTCAGCACTTAATGTCATGTGATCAGGAGGATGTCATCTGAGATCCTTTACCCAGTGACATATGCAATGTCAACCCAATGTATGTATCTGATCACATGAAATCACAGCAGCCTCCGTAGACCAAGTGCCCAATGATGTAACCGAGCTCTCTTGCAATGTTCCACAGAGCAGCATGTCCTAGCAGTGAGACCTGTCACTCGGAAACAAAAGGCAGTTTACAAACTGATTTTTTTTAACATTGCAGCCAGGAATAAGAATAGAATCTAGTTTTTAATAGCATATTTATATAGGGTGGGTTAATTTAAATGGCAGATTCTCTTTAAAATCTACAGTAGTTTATACTGTAGCTGATGAAGGTACATTGGATCCATCCCTGGTTCTCACGTTACTTATTGATCAACTATCCTTAAGATCTGCAGGTGTCTTCTGGTTGCTCCACTCCACTCCACCGATCAGTGATTGATGGCAAATCGCAAAAAACGTACATCGATTCTTTAAGTTCTTGGAATGTGTACGATTGTCCCTTCCCCCCGACACCAAGGTCACATTTTCTATTTTCATTATTTTTACAAAGTTCCTTCCTTTGAAGTGGTTTCATAGAGTCTTTCCAATTGATCATCTGTATGTTGTCAGTGAAATGACCGACTCCACTTGGAATGATTAATTCTTATTCTGGAATGGAAAAAAAATAGCCTAGGAACGATAAAATTACTGTCCTGCATCAACAAGCTAAAAATAGTATTAAGTATGTGCAAGTTTTTCAGCAACCGAAACCCAGTCAATTCATATTACTTAGCGGTAATTGTTAACATAATCTTGATGTGCTTCCAGTGGAAGATTTCTTACTATGAAACATGACTAGTCTACAAAATGGCATCAGACGAGCCCCGTTCCAAGCCTTTCAAGTCGTGCCAGAGAATTACGAAAAAAATCATTATATTTAGGGGAAAAAATGTGCTGGAAACAATTCGTGTTTAAGAAAAAAAAAAAGAAGATAATTTATGTATTTCTGAATCTGATAGGGTCTGTTGAAAATATGATTGTTGTGCATATACACATTGTACCTACAGCGGCGGAGACATCGTATTCCATATAAATGATCATTTCAATGATTTATTCCGAATTTATATTATTTGAAACGCCTAGAAGTGGAAGATGTATATTTCTCATCTGTCTCACTATGTCCAAGACCTGCTATTGCCTTCTGAGTAGATAAGATGGATGATGGGAAGAACACAGTAGATGATGTATGTCTACATTATGTCTTGAAATTGGTGAGGTGCCTGAAAAATATCCTGCAGTAGAATGGGAAAACTTTTTTTTTTTTCAAGAAGCTTTTGAACGGGGTTCTACAGTTTTTGAAATATTGTTGAGCTATAGAAAGATCATTAATGTCAGATTGTGGGGGTCCAGAAATTGGTACCCCCACTGATCAGTTGATTCCCTCTTTCTCCTAACTGCTACTTATGGAGGGAATGGAGCTAGACTTTTAGGTATGTTGTTATCTGGCATCAGAAGGATATTGATAACCTATTCTATGAATAAGTATTCAAAATATTCCAAAGCTGAAAAACATCATTTGTTGCTCTCTCTTTCTCTATCTCACTTTCATTATCCTCCAGAAATCAAATTTGTATAGGTAACCCAACATTCTCTTGATGATTTTCGACTATTGACCTCAAGCTAGAGATTGCACAGGACAGGTTAGAAATGTTAAGGTAAGCAGACATTTTGGATCAGCCTACTGATTTTCGCAGGACCCATTGTGACCCTCGGAATGCCCCCTGCACATTAGACTACCCCTTCCCCCTAGTATGGGAAATAAGGATTGGGCGTGTTGAGTTTTCACATGTCTGATTGTTTGTCCCCATGGGTGTGGGAACACATGCATAGGTCTATTCCTCCTGAATCTGCACCAGTCTCTACCACAGTGGTTCTCAACCTGTGGGTCGGGACCCCAGCGGGGGTCGAACGACCAAAACCGGGGGTCGCCTAAAGCCATCGGAGCTGCAATTTTACTGTGTTTTTACTGCAAGTTGCATGGTTTGGGGTCACCACAGCATGAGGAACTGTATTGCGGGGTCACGGCATTAGAAAGGTTGAGAACCACTGCTCTACCACTTAGATCCCCACCGGTCTCTACTGCTAGGATTCCCGCAGGTCTCTATTGGCTGGATCCCTCACCAGTCTCTACCACTTGGCCCCCCCCCCCCCCCCACTGGTCTCTCCTGGATCCCCACTAGTCCCTTCCTCCTGGATCCCTGCCATTATCTGCTTTCTGGATACTGACCAGAGTTATAATTTACCATTCCCTGACCACAGCAGTTATCATGGTGTTGCTGCTGCTGTAGTTTGATGACGTGTCTTAATCAGGACGTAGAGGTTTTTTTATCTGATTTTTATGCTAATCTGACCCATTTTAAATAAAATACTGTCAATCTTCTGTGTCCCCACACCCCCCACCTTATAGGTTGTAAGCTCTTTCGAGTTGGGCCTCTTGGAGCCTATTGTTTCATATGACATTGATGTCTCATTTTACTTGTGCCTCATGATCTGTAACGCTCTGCAGAATCTGTAACGCTCTGCTGTCCATGTCTCTATTTGGGCTCACAGTCTATACAGTCTCAAAAACGCACACACTTTTTGGGGAAACATTGGGATACATGGAAGAAATCCATTTAAGTAGGCAAACAACATACAAGCCCATGCTGATGGACCCCAGTGCCTAGAGGCTACTGTGCTATAGCCGCCTCCTGCATCGAGGCACCTGTCCTGGGGCACAGCTTCAGGGCCGATATGTCTGTAATGTGTGTTTACATTAGCGGACATGAAAGCCGGGCTGGAAGCCTGTAATGTAAGGGGTTAAGCCTAATCAGGAGAACATTAGTGAATAGTTTCCCAGCACATAAATCTAAGTGTCTAGGAATTCGTGGTAGCAGGCAATCCCACTATTTATTATATTGTAAAGCCTTAAAAACAACTTGGCGGATCCTACTTGGGGTGTTCTCTAGTAGCTATTGATCTGGGAAGGCAATCTCAGGAATGTGTTTTTCCAGGAGTTGCATCTGGTTGCATTGACCTGCCAGCCGCCTGGACTTTTGGCTGACTTTTCCGCACGCTCTTGCCGCAGCACAAGGCATCAATTCAGTCTTGGGTGATTCTTCTGCTGGTAAAGGGCTGTTCTGGAGAGCAGCTTCCCATAGCGGCTCGTAAAATCTGTTTGGAAAGTATGAAGCTCCTATGAAGGTCAACGTGTAATATGCTTCATATAGGAATTGTAGAAGAGGAGATATGTTCTTTCTGTAATTGATATTTCATTGATATCAAATAGTTAATATATGAGAAGGAATAGTTTGAACCCTTCGGTTGGGTTTCTAATTGGTTCCTTTATGATGGGTGTCTACTTGATTGGGTTAGCCGGAACAGGGGACAGCAAGAGCCACCAAGTGCTCCATCTGAATGATGCACTAATGTGTATGCTGGAACTACAAACCCCCAGCACCTACTTACCCCGCACCAGCTCTTGTTTCAGACCCTGCACTTAAGCAGAAATTAGAAAGGGTCACAGGACCAGCTTTGTCCATTGACTGACTGGCCTCCCCGGTCCAGGAGAACCAGCAGCATCCCCCTTCCGTGTAGGGCCACTCACAATCCCATGTCATGGACTACTCCAATCCTGGGGATATAGATAATTGTGTAAGGGGGCTTAACATAAATAAGAAAACTGGAGATTTAAGCAAAACCACAATACGCATCATCAGTCCATTACTCATTATTGCCACTGAACCAGGGAAGAAGGAGGTTTGGCAGGGCTTAGCATTAGCTCTGTATGTCACACAATATCTGTAATATTTTTTGCATCTAGTAGATGGTTGAACGTGCACCTTTACATGCTGATACGCGCCAGTAATGTAATCCTTGCCATCCGGAGTGGTCATCACACTCTTATTAAGTCATATGTCTCTTTATCACACCGATCTTCAAAATAGTGAAGCTGCAGACGTCAGCCGGTGACTTTGATGTGAGCAGATCGCCTGTCCTCAGAACAAGGTCACAGGGCGCTGCAGTAAGGCAAGGCTTCCCGCAGTGTCATCACTGTAATAACATTTCCCTGCTCACAGATAAAGCATTTTCCATGTAGCGTCCCCAGTGCCCTCCTTGTTTGGCTGCAATCGATCTGTAGTGTAATAGAAGGCAATGTATTTATAAGGACGGCTCCCGATAGTAGGATTGTATGAACAAGGGCATATTCTGCAGCTTACTTTTTGATCTTAAAGGGTACTGTACTTAAAAGGGTTTCCAATCATTTAAAATGTTATTTAAAGGGGTTTTCTAGAGGACCACTAATATACCAGGGTGGCATGTATAGCAGCCCACACTGGAGCTGTATTGTTCTTATATCATGATGTATATATGATATAAGTAATCCCAGTGGTGTGACAACTTGTGAATTATTCCTTTACCGTGACATCACTGTGTGCATTATCCTTCTACCGTGACATCACTGGGGGTCATTTACTAAGGGCCCAAATCGCGTTTTTACGTCGGGTTACACAAATTTTACCGTTTTGCGCTGATTTTCCCTGAATTGCCCCAGGATTTTGGCGCACGCAAACGGATTGTGGCGCATCGGCGCCGGCATGCACGCGACGGAAATGGGAGGCGTGGCCATCGGAAAACCCGTCGGATTCGGAGAAACTGCCGTATTTTTTTAAAAATAATGTGTTGCTTGACACGCGCTTACCTGCACCCGGCCCGGCTTGGTGAACTTCAGTGAACTCCGACAGAATTCAGCGCAGCAGCGACACCTAGTGGACATGGGGGGAACTACCTTAGTGAATCGCCGGAAGACACGAATCACCGTCGGTGAACCCGCCGCTGGATCGCGAATGGACCGGGTAAGTAAATCTGCCCCACTGTGTGCATTATCCTTTTACGCGTGACATCACTGTGTGCATTATCCCTGTATCGCTTCCCAAACCTAAGAAGGTGAGCTCACAGCAGGGGTGCAAAGTTGTCCTATAAGGGGGGACCCCGCAAAACAACACCCTACACAAAGGTATCACCACTGTGTCTGGCTTGGGTGTTGTTTGTGGGGTCTCCCCTTATCTTTTGGACCTTGTGTACTGGTATTTGTTGGTATATCTAGTGACTGTGTTCCATTACATTTCTATGATACTTAGTGACTGGTAGCCCTTGTTTTGTGATATATAGCTGCTTTTTGTGGTCTATGCAGTGTACTGATATATATCTGATGTATCCGGGGTATGGCAGACACGGTCAGAACCTCTTTAATTGCATATATGCATTTTAATGTGTTTGATGTATGGCTATGAACTAATAAAAGTGATTTTAGTTTATTGGGTGTCCAGAGTGCTGCTGTGTGTATATCCCTGTACTGTACCACTTTAGAAACCTGCTCTTCAAAGTGTAATGTTGTAGTAGGGGTAGTCCCATCCCAAGCTTTCCTATGGAAAAGGAAAATGTACTAATCATTGTATAGAGCCGGGAGCTACCCTACTGTTTCCTATGCAGTTAATTAAGAAACAGAAAGAGTGGGGAGCGATAATCACCGTTCTTTCTTATGATAACAGCTCCCTGATGGGGGTAGAAAAATCTTTAAAAAATAAGTAAAAAGATTGTTTACGCAAAGGCCCCATATAGAGTATACTCCCAGATTTTTAAAGTCTAGTTTTCTCTCCTAGTCCAAATCACTGCGCAGTGGACCTCTTGCGTTCCTTTGTTCATAAAGATGGACCACAACCAATATTTTTAAAGCTATGGGGCTTTTTACTTGTCTCTTTGAAACCCAAACTGGACACTGCACCTAGCAATACACTGATGTACACACTGGTGGTTACAACTGATGAAGGGCCCGTTATAAAGTTGAAACATGTTTTAAGAAACAAATGAAGCCACGTAACTTTCAAGCATTAAGTTCATCCTCCGTGGGCGGTGGTGCCAATGCTTCCAGAGAGCATCCCCTACCCAACTCAATGCAATACCATTCCCATCTCAAAAGTCAGACATATCACTAGGATATATCCCTTAGGTTTTTATAGATAATGTGTCGAGGCTTTATTTGGGCAGTAGTGATGCTGCAGGAGATGCTTTTACCTAATGTGTTGTCCAGTCACAACAATTTATCTTGCTGCTCGATGGTGGTCCCAACGGATCACAAAAACAGTTCTCCATTGTACCACCGGATACATCAGAATGGAGCGACAAGTCAACCATGCACGCTGACGCTCCATCATTCATTGTGTATGTTCTGGAGATGGAAAGCCCAGTAGGTGGCATGTGTGACCGGCTACTCTGTTAAATTTTGGGTACAACAGACCCCCTGTTGTCATGATTCTTGGGACCCCATCTGATCAGCAAGTTATCCCCTATCCACAGGATCTTGCATTTTCACTTTGGCAACTGGACAACCCCTTTAATTCGCCATGGATTACGGTTATTTTCCATGGCTTTTGTAGCTTACTACCAGTCTGGGTGCGGGGTCGTAGAGTTTGCAGAGCCTGATGTTCTGGCCGGGCTGAGGCTTGGAAGCTTTACATTACATCTTCCAGTGTGAAGTGTTCTAGGATCTCTAAGTGGTTTCTAAGCTGACAGTATTGCTCTGCGGTATCCTGCGGTATAGCTCCTGTTTGCCTGCTGGCAGGGAGATGGGTATGGCTGGCTGGTGACGCAAACCTCCGTCTGCTGTGGAACGCTGCCAGGCCTGGCCTCTTCCCAAGAGTGTACATAAGCTCTCCTAATTTCCTCCGAGAGATGACTGATCTAAATAAAGGAGGACATCGGCACAAGGACCCTGTTTATACATTTCATCCAGCGTTATTCCAGCCCCCATGATTAACTGTTGTGGCTATCATATAGGATCACAGGTGGACCAATAATTAGAAGTTAAGACCACTGTAGAAGGGGTTAATTTTACTAACTTAGAAATTTTTATATAGAAAACTATTGTAAATAATCTTGGAGAATGTGTCCATGAATGGTCCTTTTAAAGGATCCAGTTGAGATAATTTTGAATAGAATGTTTGGTGTGGGATCACAATTTTCATCTTTTTGTTTTTGCAACTTTTTGTACAGTGTGTGTTTTTAAAAAAAAAAAAAAAATTTAAAAGAATAAACAATGGTTCCGTTGGTCGTTGGGTCAGAGGTAAGATCTCTGCCGATAGGCTATACGTATCAGTGTCCAGGAATACCCCTTGTACTCGGTGTTGGAAAGGGTTTCCTTAGGCCCACCAGAGAAAATCAATCTGGGGGCCCACTCTTCACTATCCCCCAGGAAATATACTTTAGCAGACTCAAAATTGTGGTGTTTTCTGATGGACCTCTTGGGTTCAGTATTGGGTGGAGCCAGGGCCCACCGGAGGATCCTCTGGTACTCCGGTGGGCCAGTCCGACACTGCTTGTACTGTATGCCGGATGTCTAGATGGATCCATCGATAACAAAGTATCACTGATACCTTGTTTTCCTTTAATGTACTTTAATTTAGTATTTAATATTTTATAGCCATATGGTTTTTTTTCATCTGTTTTGGCTACTGCAGTTCTCATTAAGTCTCTGGGATGTAAAATCGGAGCATTCTCAGAATAAAGAACGGATGGATTAACTCAATACCCACCAAGTCCATCCACAGAAAGCCATGTTAAAAATTGTATGGAAAGAAGTCTTTTGTTGGTCTCTCCTGTTGCTTCATATGAAAAAAAATATGATGTGGTTCCTGTCCAACTTATCCGTTCGAATAACGGAAGGGGTGAAAACAGATATTAACGGACACCATTACAAGTTCGTTGAAATTAATGGGGGGAAAAAAACAGAAGATAATAAAGGAGGTCTGAACATAGGTGGGAATTGGCCCTTAGACTAAAATAATGGGAACTTTTGTTTTTTATATGTCTATTCGGGGTGGGGGGGAGTTATAGCTAGACTAGACCAATGTGTGAGCACAGTCTAAAATTAACACTTACATCCCATAGTGGTAAGATCTGTTTTGGTTTAGTGCAATTTTTAGTTAAGGCCAATAAAAAAACAGACAGGTGAGTAGAGAAAAAGATCTATTTTAAACCATTAGTCACCTTTTTGTTAATGATGGCTTAAATCCCTGGTCAGGTGATGTCACACTGGTGCATGGCTCGTTATATCCCTGGTCATGTGATGTCACACAGGTGCACGACTTGTTATATCCCTGGTCATGTGATGTCACACAGGTGCATGCTCGTTATATCCCTGGTCATGTGATGTCACACAGGGGCACGACTTTATATCCCGGCATGTGATGTCACACAGGTGCATGTCTCGTTATATCCCTGGTCATGTGATGTCACACAGGTGCACGTCTCGTTATATCCCTGGTCATGTGATGTCACACAGGTGCACGTCTCGTTATATCTCTGGTCATGTGATGTCACACAGGTGCACGTCTCGTTATATCCCTGGTCATGTGATGTCACACAGGTGCACGTCTCGTTATATCACTGGTCATATGATGTCACACACAGGTGCACGGCTCATTATATCGCAGAGAGTAATAAGAGCTGTGTCATTATAAAGAGCAGTGCACCTGCGTGACCTCACATGACCAGGGATGTAACAAGCCCTGCATCTGTGTGACATCGCATGACCAGGGACTATAACATGACAGCAAGCAGAGATCTAGAAAACAGTGAGGAATTGATACAGAAAGTATATTGGAAAATTGTTTAACTTTTCATGACACAAACAATATCAATTATTTGCTAAATGTGGACAACCCTGGGCCCAGGTTTTTTGGATGTGAACCCGAGTGCACTGCATCATCTCTTGTTTTCGGTCTGCCGGGCCAGCACAGGTGGACTCTTTGAAAGTAAATCTGAGGTTCTCCAGTATGTGGTAAGATGCCCCGGAGGGCTGATCAGGATGTATTTATTCATCCCCGGCCATTCTTGTAGTGATGGCATTTGCTGTGCATATCTCTGTTGATGATATGTATGTCAGCCTGACAGCGATGTTATTGCTGCAGAGGAATGCTGTAATCCCTGGTCAGCGCTGGAGGGGCGGCTGTGTACGCAGCTACCTTCCAGTACACCAGATCCAGCACCCGGGTCCACATCTGCCGCCCTTTCATTACATTGGCTTTATGACCATGAACATAAGGTTGGTTTTAACGCTCTGATAGTCTGGTACATTGCATTGTCATCTTTATTTTTTTTTTTTTAAACATAATCTAGGAGATTATAAGGGGGAGGAACATACATCTGAGGTCCCCGTACCTTTCAATAAGCCACAATACTATGTCCTCATTCATTACATAAGTGACGGGTATTTACATGTTTGACTTTAGTGAAGGGGCATGTTCACACTACAGATATAAGAAATCCGCATCAAATCTATATCTTATTAAGAATCCATGTTGCATTTTGTACAGGTGCAAGTTTAGGTCGGTCCTCTTTTGAACTAGGCAATCAATTCTGTACACTGCTACACCAGGGGGGACACTAACCAGCCCCCTTCCATCCCTTTGGTGCATTAAAGGGAACCATTAATCTGTTCACCATTAAACCTAATGACTGCTTCCCACAGAAGTCTTCTCATTGTTTTCCATGCAGGTTTTGTTATAAAAATCCATAGATCATATTATTTGATTTTTAAAATCTTGCTGGTACCTTGCTAGGAGCCTCAGAGTTACAAGGACCTGCTTTCTTTTTTGTAACATCCCCCTCAGCACCCTCATTCCTCCTCCCTCAGGAATTAGGGAGGTAGCTGAGGAAGATGTTGGCCGAGTTGCATAGTGACTGGCTAAAGAGAAATTACTGAGGGATGGGGAAATGAGGGAGACGTTGTCTAGGTCACACAGTGACTGGCTAAAGAGAAATTACTGAGGGATGAGGGAACTGAGGGAGACGTTGTCTAAGTCACACAGTGAATGGCTGAAGGACAGTTTCTGAGGAAAGGGAAAATTAGGTAGCTGAGGAAGATGTTGTCCGAGTCGCACAGTGACTGGCTATTGAGAAATTACTGAGGGATGGGGGTAATGAGGAAACTGAGGGAGACGTTGTCTGAGTCGCACAGTAACTGGCTGAAGGGGAATTCTGAAGGGATGGGGGAATGAGGGAGCTGAGAAATAAGATAAAACACGCCCCTTGTGACTTGTGAGCTATGTCATTTCTTAATAAAAACTGAATAGAAGCCTGTCATTTGGTTTACTTGTGAAAACCTGATGACAGGTTCCCTTTAAGTCCCCAGAGGAGGCAGAGATGACTGACGCAGCAGGGATATTGGAAACACTGGGTGGGGATTTTAGCTGTAGAAGTCTACTGTAGAGTGTGATGGGTATGACCTGACCTGTTTCCTCTGGGATATTAGCCTGCCCTCTCTTGGGACATGTATTCACCAGTTTGTTATCTACCACCAGGATCTACCACCTGTATGCAAATGAACCTGCTCCATAAGTGTTAATGGAGCCTGGAGCCCGTCAGCCTCATTTGCATACAGTCCTTCATCCTGGTGGAAGATGTCCTTTAAAGTTTGTCAGGAGACACAGTTTTCTCCCCCCAGGCAGCAGGACTCATGTGATATTACCTGTCCTGCTGGGTCTTATACTTCCCCTGTTAAAGTTCAGTATTGGTGGCCAACCCCTTTTTAAGGCTGCCTCTGACTTCAAGAGACTTCCTCTCTCCTTCTGCCATGATTTGTGATTTTCCAGCCAAGGACAAGGATACCTGAAAGTGAGGGTCATGTTGGCCGATTTCCCTCAATAACCTAAATTGCAAATTGTCAACCAAAATGTTGGCAGGGGCTATTTCTCGGTATACGGGGAGCAGACTGGTTTGGCTCTGGGTCGTCCCACTTGTGAAGGGTGCAGTATCTGTAGAGGGCACCCTATGTGTATAATACAGAGGTTTCTTATACACATCACACTATTCATGGAGACGTACTCTCCGTACACGACTGCATTTACAAGACTTAGTTTAGGATTCATCCCTTTATCTTTTCCATATCGGTTTTATCTACACGTCATAGATCCCCCCTCCTTCTTCATCGTTCCCGGTGTAGCTTTTTATCTTTTCATGTATGCAGTTGGTCTTCTCTTTACATGATCTCGTGCTTTCCGTGTGCAGGCAATGTCATGATGTGAAGAGGAGAAGAGGGGTCAGGTGCCAAGTGAGCAGTCTGATGCTTAGTGTGATTACCAGGCTGTGTTTATGACTGATGTAAATAGCAGCAGTCTGCCTCCTGGCACCGCCAGTCCTCCCACCTCATTGCCAGTCTGTGCGCCTATTAACCATTTTTCTCTTTTCAACTTTTAATGTTTTGATCTCTTGTGGCGTAGTTTTAAAGTGAACTCAAAGCCAAGTTGTACCTGGAATATGTGTCATAGAGATTTATATAAAATGGCATATCAAAGTCACCAAGATTTCAGTGTGTATAATGTTCTGTATAATGTCCCAAAATCACCTTAAAGAGGACATCTACCACCAGGATGAAAGACTGTATGCAAATGAGCCTGAGGGGCTCCAGCTTCCATTGACACCTATGGAGCCTGGAGCCCCTCAGGCTCATTTGCATGCAGTCCTTCATCCTAATGGTAGATGCCCTTTAAGACTGAGGCCTCAAACATTGTCCCGGGGCGGACATGTACTATCACAAGGTCCCATATATTTCAATGAGATCATTCACACGGCTGTGTGAGCCAACCGCCCGAGCCACAAAAGTTATATTTCTGCCTGAGTTTGCAGCTCATGCAGTGTATTCTACTGTCAGCAGCTACTAAGGATTATAAGTTACATAATTATAATATAAGGAGAATCTCCGGGATGTACACGTATGCTCTCTCAGATTTTCAACCATAAATTGGAGAAAACGATCATTACGCTGTACTCCCAGCAGGCAGGGATGGTACAGTCTCTAGCTACGCATGTGATGCTATCCTGATGCATCAAGGGTTGCTCCATGGACAGCATAGAGGTACAGAAATAATACAGTAGTCATGATGGTGTATGAGAGAATAGAAGAGAAGCAGGAAAGGCAGGGCCCCATAACAGACCTCTAATTGGGGTCCCCCTTTCCGCATAAAATATACATATTACACTCATATAAACACACACATTTGTATACCTAGATGCATAAACATACGGTTCTTCACTCAGACACACATTTATACAGTCTTACACACAAACGCCCACATATAGAGTATATACACATCACATATACACACATGTACAGTGCCATATACAGATATACTGCATATATACATCACATATATGTTGTACTATACAATGTGCAGGATAATATGTATATAATGGTACATATCCTCCATTCTTTAGTGTCAGGTCAGATGACTGTGCCCCCTGACACTGTGGGCCCCACTTTGCCAATAAAGTGCACCTTGCTGGCGTGTGGAAACTTACAGCCATTGATGCTCCACTTGGAAATTCTGCAAACACATTTTCCAGGATGGGATAAAGAAAATGTTGCCTCTTAGCTACCTTGTAAGACAGTCCTCTGAACATCAAGCAGATGGCTTAATGACATGACGCAGGATTAAAGCCAGACCAGAATATCTATTCCAGAAGGTGCAGATTCCCAACTGTAGACAGCGCTGTTTCCACCTGATTGTATCTCCTCAGTACAGTGTAGGGAACTGGTTTAGCAAGTGAGAGGTATTTGATTAGGATTGGGAAGTCACTAGGTGATGATGTTGAGGAAGTGTTGATGTGTTCGAGGGAGGTCCAGTGACCCCCAAGTGCGTTTGGTCCCAAGGGCCAGCGCCAAAGACGGGAAACACCAGAGCAATGTAAATTCTCTTTCCTCCAAGTGTTGTGATGCAGAAATGTCACTCACTGTTTCTCTGCTGATCAGCGGGAGTGCTAGATCTAATTTTTTTTAACAATAAACCTTTTTATATTTCAACACAGTAGAGAATTACTAGGACGTCCGCTTCCTGATAGGGTATATTATTTCACATGACTTCACCTCTAGCAGGCATACTTGAGATCGCTTATTCGCCGGGCGAGATATTTCTTCTCGCTCGCTGTGACTGGATTAGCCCTTCCGTCCAGTGCGCGTCGGGTTAAAGTGAAAAACAATTTTTTATGTAGTTTACGTGCTACTCGCTGAAGTGTAGAGCTTAAGAAAAGCTGGCGCTGCTTTTATTAGGAGTCTTAAAGATCAAAAAACACTTCTTTTTCTGCAGGTCTCTGAACCTTTGAAGGAATTTTGGCTCCTAACCTATAGTACCTTTTTTTTTTTTTTAATTTCGGCATGCCTCCACCTATGCTCTGTTTATACTGCTCAGAATGCGCACAATAGTCACCCGCTACGGGCCCTTTATGATATGACGGGCAGAGGGCCACATGCACACTCCACATAGGAGAATATGTTTAGGCGGCACGGTGGCTGAGTGGGTAGCACTTCTGCCTTGCAGCGCTGGGGTCCTGGGTTCGAATCCCACCCCAGTCAACATCTGCAAAGAGTTTGTATGTTCTCTCCGTGTTTGCGTAGGTTTCCTCCGGGTACTCTGGTTTCCTCCCACACTCCAAAACATACTGTTATGTTGTTTAGATTGTCACCCCCATGAGGACAGGGACCGATTTGACATGCTCTGTGCAGCGCTGCGTAATCTGTGTGCGCTATATAAATAAAGAATTATTTTTATTATTATTATAAGAGAAGCCTCTACCTGAAGCTAAGCAAAGCGAATTAGGTGATCGCCGTGACTAACTAATCCCCGTCCGCAGCCGATTCTGACTGTCGATTTGCCATGAGCAATAGTAGTTTCATGTCAGATCGAATGGTGAGAATGGAAATGTTTTTTGCCATGATCCATCATGCTTAGACAGAAGTACGTGGAACAAGTCTGACATCAGAGGTTGGATATGCGCTCGGACGAATTAATGCTAGTGCTCACTTGTACTCTGCAACACCCATCACTTTTACACAGTTAAAAGGCTTAGCGGTGACAGCGGAATTCAAAGGAACACGGTCATTGAGAAAACAATCTGGAGATGTGTCTGGGTGATAATAAAAATGCTAATGTTTTATAAGATGAAAGAGAGGAGCTCACCCCAACCATTATCCATCCTTCACGCCACTTGACGTGATGAGAAAACGGTCTACTGTACTTTGGGTAGTTATGTTCTATTATGTTGCCTTACTCTGGACGTTTCTTCTTGTGGGGTAGGTTATCTTACAGGCACAATGCTTCCTGGGAAACCATATGCAAATCAGCTTTCCTTCCGAATGAAACTGTATCTTTTGGAGGAAACTACTATTCAAGGCTCCATCCGTTAAACAGCCTTTAAGGAACTCTCCAAACCAAAATCCATCACGATAAACCAGGGACACAGTGCTTGGATCTAGGAGTAAGTGTCCCTGGGTTATCATGATGGATTTTGATGGGAGATTTCTTTCTTTCATAACCCTGAAACATCTTTCTGCAGGGGATTGGCTTTGCCTTTTGAAGGAGTCTCTAGTTTGGCTAAACTTAGACGTTCCTCACAGGGTAATCTACCTTCACTTAGTGACACTAGAGTGCCCATTTCTTCCTTCTGGAGTCGGGCGCATTTGCTTCAGTAAACAGAACGAGAACCCAAACTATTTGATATATAAATATGGACAACGCAGTTGTATATTTTGATGTTATTTGTTGACCTGGTCCTTGGGGAGTGGCAGTGCCAGAAGGACCACAACTGTAGGTAGTCTTCTAGGGCAGTGGTGGCGAACCTATGGCACGGGTCAGAGCCCTCTCTTTGGGCACCCAGGCCATCACCAAGCACAAAGGTCTCCATTCAGGACTCAAGACCTGGATCAAGAAGGAGTGGACAGAGCTTGATTATCTGTAGCTCCTTCTCTGGACCTGTGATTCATCCTGTTAAGGGGACTTTAGAGGAAACTACAATAATAATACGAATTTCTCCTTCTTTCTCCTATATTGTAGTCCTCAGGCCACCAATACGTTTGAAACCTGTTACTTTAAATTGGCATTTGGCCCCTTGTGAGAAATATGTGGCTTTTGCTTTTAGTTTCGGCACTTGGTCCGTAAAAGGTTCGCCATCACTGTTCTAGGGAATTGGTCTATGTCCAGTTGCTCCACATGTAGAGATGCTTCACCCATCTGTTTAGCATTTGGTGGCCTTGTTGTTGGTCCATATCCATTCCACCCAATGAACATTCACTTTTGGCTGATCGTGCTCTCAATGGGTAGGGCAGAGTCTTATTACACAGTCTAGATAGATAATCGGTTAAAATAATATGCTGTATACTCTTGGGGATGCAAGGAACCCCAATTGTTGTAATTGGTGGTGGCTGCACCATTGGGTTCTTCTCCAATCAGCAAGTTCCTATCTTGTGAATAAGGATAAGTTGCCGTCACCAGAATAACCATTTAAATATAAAGAAATCTGACAAATCCACCAAAATCGTCAGGTTTGGTCAATATGTGCACAGGATTTCCATACAGAAGTGAGATATCATCTGTACCATGGGCATAACTACAATGGTAGTAGCCTTAGCAGCTGCTGTGAGCCCCAGAGTGTCAGGGGGCCCTGGCATCTGGGATATTTGGAATGAATACGCTGTAGTTATGTGTGTAGTATGCATATACTGTATTTGTATGTGTTTGTATATGGTATTGCATGTATGTGTGTATATATGGTGTGTATGTACGCAAAAAAAATTTTTTTTTTTTTTTTAAGTGGTGAGGGGGCTGCATTCAAAATTCTGATATGTGGCCCTGCCTCTGCTAGTTATGCCCCTGCGCTCTTCTTCTTAATTATTGGGGATATATTGTAGATATGTAACCTCTTTATATTGTAATGACTGTAGTCTGGACTGTGATCAGCGAGTGCCTTTATGATAAAATATTCCGATTGATTTTTACATTCCTGCCATGTGTCATAAATTGTTACTCACAGATATCCCCTCCGTGTATCACATGTCTTATCTCAGCCCGACACCGTGACTAAGTCATTACTATGTTTTTTCCTTTTTCTCTAGATAAAACCAACGCTCGGACATTGACAAAAAAGGTATGAAGGTTGTAGCGGTGGAGGTATTTCATGAATGCGAGCCATATATACATCAGCCGAGGATACGGGATCTTGCGCATCCTCTAAGTATTTACAACGCTCTACACATCGTCTTACTCATCTGATACGGGGAAGGGAATTCATGTGAAAGGTCCAGTGTGTGGGATGCAGCGTCCACACCTTCCCAGTAACACCATGTTACGTAATTATGAAAAGGAATGTTATGTCTTCTCATTTCCGCCTCTTTAATTGTACATTAATTTTGCGGATTCAGATTGTATTTCCTTTGTTTTACCTTTCTATACACTTGTCCACCTAAACTGCCCTTAGGACATAGGACTTCCATGATAGCCCACCCTATAACCCATCCATTAAGTCATCACACGACAGGATGTGGTCTTGAGGATCCTTGGAGTCCTTCTCCCCCACTTTGCCGTTCCTCAGTAACTGTTATGAGAAAACCCTTTAAAGGAAATCTATTACCAGGATGAAGAATTGTAAACCAGGCACACTGACATACTGGTGTTTGCCCCCTCTGGCAGGATCCCCTCTTATTTAAGCTTCTTATGCCCTTGTGTTTAAGAATAAAAGGCTTAAAAATTATGCAAATGAGTCTGAGGGGCTCCAGGTTTAATTCAAACCATTGGAGCCTGGAGCCCCTCAGGCTCATTTGCATAATTTTAAAATCCTGTTTTTGTATAAATCAGTAAATAAGAAGCTTAAAGAACAGAAGATCCTGTCAGAGGGGGCGCACACCAGTATGTCTGTGTGCTTGGTTTAGAATTCTTCATCCTGGTTGTAGATGTCCTTTTAAAGATGGCTCCTCCACCCAGTCAATAAGCTGATTTCCATGAGTCCAGGGATGGCACTTTTGGTGATATGCTATTATTGTACGGCTTTACCATTTACTTTGTAGCAGTCATGGAGGACCGTGTAATATTTGGATGGGTTGAGTCCACCACCATGAGAACCACACTCACGTAATGGCTCAATAGACCCTGTATCATGTTTGGTTATAAAGAAATCTACCATCAAACTCCATCATGACAAACCAGGGACACTTAATCATAGATCCAGGCACTTCTTCTTATAATCTTCTTATATTTGTTATCCATGGCCTCCTTCCGTCTAAAATCAACATTTATGCTAATGAGCCCGAGGGGCTACCCTAGCCCCTCTGTGATTTGGCTCCACACACTGTTAGACTGTCTGACCCTCCTGCCTCAGCACTTCCCCCACCCTCTGCCTGATGTAATCTCACTGCAGCAGAAGGTACAGCACACAGTGGAACGGGGAGCTCCTGCACAGTGTAACAACCTGTGAAGCTACAGCATGGAGGGGTTCTGGTAACACCCCCAAGAGCCCTTCAGACTCATTAGCATAAAGGTTGGTTTTAGAAGCAAGGAGGACATGGATAAAAAAATATAAGAAGATTACCACCGTCACACTGTCTGGATCTATGTGGAAGTGTTTGTGTGTTGTGTTTGCCTCCAACCTCTTAGATTCGATTCAGATCTTCTGCATGTGCTAAAAAATCACCCATCGGAGACACAACATGAGTCTGATCGGGTGTCTGACTACTTCAGACTCCCATCTTCACACTAGTCACAGGTGATGGCTCTATCTTAATGGAATGGAGTGGAAAAAAGAGCCAAGAAATTATGATTTGAGGATAACAAATAAGCCAGTAATGCATATCATTGAGGTCAAGCCTGTACCGTCACTTTAAATCTGTGAACTAATGACTTCATCAGCTTTGGTGACAGAGATGATGGCTGTCGTACCATGCGTTTGTATATTTCTTTTGTCTTTTATAGGAATTTGATTCAATGCTTTCTCGGGCCGCTAAAGCCAAACCAGGACCAAAGTTCTTCCGAGATTTAGGGGATAATGGTGAGTCTTTCCTAAGTTACTCCACTGCATTTTTTTTATAGAAATCAGACATCAGACAAAATTCCTATGGATAATATTGATAATCTATCCATAAAATACATCTGCAATATCAGATTAGTGAAGGTCCAACTCCCATCACTGCCACAGATGAGCTGAGGAGGCAGACAGCTCCATTCTCTGTGCAGTGGTCACACCACGTTACTGCAGATCAGCTTCTATTCATTTGAATTGGATCTAAGCTGCAGTGACTCTTTTCTGCCACTAGGAGCTGTCTGCTTTATGTATAAATTTCAGTTTCTGAGAACCTCTGATCTGTTGTGGGTTCCCGTGTTGGAGCCCCACTAATCTGATATTGATGACCTATTTGTAGGATAGGTCACCGGTATAATATTTGTAGCCGAGAAAAACCCTCTTTTAACTGTTATGTGTGTCAGCTTTTTATCTGTGGCACCATTTAATATTCCATGCAATGTACTGGGAAGCTGGAAAAAAATTCCAAGAGCGCTCCAATTAAAACCTCCCTTTTATTCTTTAGGTCGGTACAATCACGGGGATTCCAAATATATTTCAGTTTTAGTAGATTTCTTTTAAAAATGTAAATCTTTTAAACAAAAATAAAAATTTGCCATTTTGGCAAATTCTGAAGCCGTGTTGGCGTTTTAATTTATATCAATTTGGGGTCTATATGACCGTTTTGATCATTTTTTAAATTCAAATATACATGAATGGAAAAATGGTGAAAAAGTGTCAATTCAGAAATTTGAGGGCTATTGTCCATTACGGTATTCATGGCTCGAAATCATTTTTATATTTTGATAGAACATAATAGCGATTCCTAAAATGTTTATGATTTCTACTGTTTATATGTGTTCTAGGGAAAGTGGGATGAATTAAATGTTTCCTTTCTTTTTTCTTCTATTATTTCATACCCCCTAGGGTACTTTAACCCTGGGGGGGTCTGATCACTCATACTATATACTGCAATACTACTGTATTGCAATATATAGTAATTTTACTGCAAATATGACTATCTATGGCAGGCCTATGAGTCCCTATGAATCTGTAGGCTGCCATGACAGCCAGTCAATCGCCGATTACATCAAACCAAGTAGCCATTCCAAGATTTCAGCAGCCACCAGCATCACTGTTAGGTGCTGCGGTGGTTGCCAGCACTGACCACGGTAGTTAGAGCTGGGTGTCTGCTGTGTTATATAGCCAACAATCGCTGTGTATGGAGAGAGATCAGCCAGTGAGCTCTCCCCATACACCCCCCACAGCACCACAGCATTATAGTACGTCATAATGTGTGAAGGGGTTAAAGACCTCTACCCTCAGATTGATTTATGGCAGACTAGTCCCCAATGGCCCTAGTTATAAAAATGTATGCAATTATACTGAGGCGCTCCAGCTTATGTCACCAGGTCGCCTCTGACCCCCTCAACTAATAATTAATTCGCTCCCCATCTCTCATCCAGTCCCACCTAGTCCCTACAGCTCTCTGCAATCTCAACAGGTGCTACTGGACAAGTGGTGGGTATAAGTTATAGGCCGAGGAGCATAGTGACAGCAGGCAGAACGCCACGGAATTATTTGCATAATTTTTAGAACTCTTTTGGCAAAAAGGCGCCATATAAGAAGTTCCTAGAAGAAGGAGCATGTGAGTAGGACTCGTCTACCATCAATCAGTCTGATGGTTGATGTCCATTAAGGACCCATATGTACTTATCATTCATTAGAAATCCCTGCTCTGAATATTTAGGAGGCTGAGGGAATTTGGCAGAGCGAAATAGCTTTGACCTTTTGAAATGATTTTTCTGTGTAATGTCTTGTTTTTGTTTGCAGCCTGTACTCCCTGCAGACTGCGCTTATACACACAGCAGCTGTTACCTGTACGGAGATGTTGTACTGTGTACACAGCGATTAGGATCCAGCCGCGGGCATAGCCCTACAGGCTGTGGGTACCATTTGGTTGCCTTGGTTCACATGGATGGTTCACTGTACATCCATGCATTGTGTTGTTTTGTGAGTGAACAACAATTCTTAAAGGGAACCTGTCATGTTACAGAGCAGATTGATAAAGTTTTTAATTCTATATAACTTTATCAATTTTCCTGTTGAAATCCCTTCCCCTTCTATGCTTAGGCAGTCCAATATGGGACTTAGAGTAATCTCTTAATGCATGGCTCATACATAGAAAGCTGGTAATCTTTTATTAGGACTGCCCACTGGACTCCTAAGCCAGTCACAGAGTAGGACCACCCCCTGGACTCCTGGATTTAAAGAAATAGGTTACTATTCTACAAAATTTTCTCCCAGAATAGTAAGTACCATTCTGCTTGGTGTTTCCTCCTGCTCTATAATATGCTGGCTGCAAATGCATGTACAATGTGACAAATTCCCTTAAAAGGAGTTTTCTACAATAAACATAGGAATACTTGTATCACCCATGACATCTGCGGGTCATCACTGTATACCCAGATGATAAACCCCACTAAGCTCTCAGGTCACTTCTTCCTCTGATCTTATGGTGGTTGTCAAATTGTAGTAAGATGTTAGTGCTGCAAACAAATACTTTTCTGTGTGTGTATATATATATATTTTCTAGGCTTCTCTTCCAGTGCTGATTTTTTTGGCAAGTTATTGCAGGTGCATGAATATTTCATATATTTGTATAAGTATTTTCTATAATAGGACAGCTGAAGAAATTAGTAATATGTGTCATCTGGACAGTAGACTCACTGGATATATGAGAAAGAAAGCTGCCTAGCTATAAGAGCGCAGATCATAGTCTGCATCCCCCATACTCTACTCTCAGCACTACAGGTTGTCTTTCACGATCGACTCCTTCAAATGCATCCACCTCAGTTTGGCTACACCATGAGGGAGTAGAGTATGCTCTACCCTATTACCTTTTTCCCTAAATAAACAAAGAACTCCCGCAGCATTACTCCGTGATTGGTCTATAGGTGTCCAAAAAGCCTTACTACTTTTGGCCCAGTGGCCCCCAACCTTTTTGCAACCAGTTACCAACTGCATGCCAAAAATATTTTTCTAAGGAACGGAGAGAGGGGAAAGGAGGCGAAAATTTTATATTGTGTGGCACATCCTTAACATGTACTTGACCCCAACCCATTGTGTACCCACAAGGTATAAAACCCGCCTTTCTGGCCTTCCATGCAACATAATTCACCCTATTATGCGTCCCCCTATATTATACCGCCCCCTTTCCTGCAGCCTCTCCATATACCGCCCCCTTTCCTGCAGCTTCTCTTGCACCGCCCCCTTTCCTGCAGCATTCTTGTACTGCCCCCTTTCCTGCAGCCTCTCTTGCACCGCCCCCTTTCCTGCAGCCTCTCTTGTACCGCCCCCTTTCCTGCGCCTCCCTTTATACCCTTTCTTGCACACCTTGATAACCGGCCTCTCTATTCCTGCGCCAGCCTCTCTTGTAACGCCCCCTTTTCCTGCAGCCTCTCTCTCCATATCCGCCACCCTTCCTGCAGCTTCTCCATATCCGCCCCCTTCCTGCAGCCTCCTCTTGTACCGCCCCCTTTCCTGCAGCCTCTCTTGTACCACCCCCTTCCTGCACTCTCTTGTACCGCCCGTATGACCCGCCCCCTTTCCTGCAGCCTCCCTTTATACCCGCCCCCTTCCTTCGCCCTCTCTTGTACCGCCCCCCTTTACTGCAGCTTCTCATACCGCCCCCTTTTCTGCAGCTTCCGTCCATATGCCCGCCCCCCTTCCTGCAGCTCTCTGTTCTAGCCGCCCCCTTCGCTGCAGCCTCTTCTTGTACCGCCACCCTTTCCTGCAGCCTCTCTTGTACCGCCCCCTTTCCTGCAGCCTCCCTTTATACCGCCCCCTTTCCTGCAGCCTCTCTTGTACCGCCCCCTTTCCTGCAGCCTCTCTTGTACCGCCCCCTTTCCTGCAGCCTCTCTTGTACCGCCCCCTTTCCGGCAGCCTCTCTTGTACCGCCCCCTTTCCGGCAGCCTCTCTTGTACCGCCCCCTTTCCGGCAGCCTCTCTTGTACCGCCCCCTTTTTTGCAGTCTCTCTTGTACCGCCCCCTTTTTTGCAGTCTCTCCTTATACCACCCTTTATATCTTGGTTTGCAACACAGCATTTTGGGATCTCTGCAGAAAAATAAATAAATTTAGTATGATATTATGCTTTCTATTTTTATTTTACACCACACGCGGCCATTAATTTTGTTTTCGGTTTGCCCCCTTTAAAGTAACATTCTTAAAAACAGAAACTTCATGAAAATGCTGCAAAATGGGAGAAACCAACCTTTTGAGAGTCGAAGGATAAAAGCTACAAGTGCCTTCATAAGAAACCCTGAAAACACAGCACACTGTAACAGAACAGGCGCTCATCGTGGTCGGGGGTTATCGTGTGATCCCCTTTCTTCTACCCATCTGCACTTATATAAATTTCACACTCGGAAAGGTCAGAAATTAGTCAGCGCTCTATAGATAAATGCGGTGTCAGCTTCCCCTCCGCTAATCCTGTAATTATAAAATATATCTGCAAGGCAATTTATTTCCCAGCCACAAAATTTCCTTCTCCTGAAGAGGGAAAAAAAAAAGAAATCTTTGTTGTCGGAATGAATATTGTGGAGAGATCCCGGCCCCCTCCTCGTACTGTACGGAGCCGCCGCTATATACATCAACAGTGTCATTTTCTTCTTAAGCAAACATAATTATATATTAAGCAAATATGTCATTTCTGAAATAAACTTTCAACGAGCTGCGGAACAATTGCGAGCCAAGAGAAGTGTATGATTTAATGGGAGGGACATCCCGGATTTCTTATATGTACGTTGTATAGGGGATTTACAGGCTAAAAATATCAATGACCTATCTGTACAAAAGGGGCCAGGTAAAACCCAGTACCCCTACATATCCGTTGTTCCTCAGCAGCTCATAACTAGAAAATGGAACAGGAAGCCGACAGGTTGACCTCTACATTGAGAACAGCATTTCCGTTGACATTCTGTGTCACTTCTGGCGCGTCAGGGGGCCAAGCGTAACCTGCGTTCATTGTTATACACACCCTTCTTCTATGTCACATGTTGAAGAGGCACCCAAAGGACATTCACGTGATGTTCGGGGAGAAGGCGTCTGTACAGTAGTAATGAGCACAGGTTAGCACTGGGCCCCCTGACCTGCGAGAAGTGGGGCCTCAGGACGAGGAAACTCACCGGAAGTCCCTACGGACAGGCCATGAGACCTGCAATTCCTACACACAGAACACTAAAGATTACTAGGACAGGTAAATATGGGTGACCCAGTGACCCTACCTGTCACGCTATTTCTGCACGCTATTTCTAAATAGCTGGATGGCGCGAGACACGAGATAATATGCACCAAAACTGAATTTTGCCTCCCAAATTTTAGGCCAGGTAAAAGATGGATGAAAAGTCCCTCCTTTTTTCCTAAACTGTGCCTATTGTCCTTCCCCTTGCCCCACCCCCAAACATAGTATAATATTGTCCTTGAAGGCCCCCACGTAGTATAATGCCCCCTTCTTTGGCCATCCCCCTATGGACCCATACAATACCCCATAATTCAACTTGGCAATGCCCCCTGTTAATTTTATTTTGTTCCTCTACTTTTAGTGTGTCCTCCTGTCCTCTCTCATACCATGCCCCCTGTCCTCTTATACTATGGCCCCCTGCTCCTCTTATACTGTGCCCCCCCTTGTCCTCTCTCCTGAGCATTAAACAAAAAAAAAAATCACCTTGTTACTTACCTTTCCTCGTTCTCCTGCAGTTCTGCTTCTTCCTCCTCTCCTGGGCTCAGTGATGACTCAGAGGTGGGGGGCAGGGCCGGGCAAGGGAGGAGCTTACCTCCACACGTGTGGGAGGGTACAGGAGCTGATCCCTCCTCCTCATCCTGGTCCCAAAGCCTCTCTAGTGTGTCCGGACTGAGACCAGAAGGTGGGACAACCCAGGGCACGCCAGGACGTTCTCCAATCAACCCAGGACGGTGCGACAGCTCCATAAAATTGGGACTTTCCCAACGAATCCAGGACGGTTGGGAGCTACGATACAGATCTTCTACTTGAACATATGTCAGGTGCTTGAGTGTCCAGGATCTGCGCTCAGATATGTAATAAATCCCCTGGTTGTACGGGGCACATTCCTGCCGCAGATTGCCCGGCGCTGACATCTCTTTTCACTGCCACTCACATCAAAGGGACATTGCGGTTACTGCATTTTGCTTTACCCTGTGCAACAGAAAATATACATGTCACAGCACTTTTCTTCACTGTTTATACATTACGGCATGTTTTCCTATATAGCGGCAGCAGAATAGTCATTCTGACAGCCTTATTAATGGCTCCTTTTTCCTATCGAAGTGCAATGAAACAGATGTGAATGCAGAAGTAAAACCTTCCTAGTAGTCTAGCACTATACTAGGGGCCTTTCCCTTCCTTGGTTGAACTTGATGGACATGTGTCCTTTTTCAACCGTATTATTCTCCCATTTATTCTCCATTTGTTTTGTTTTTTTCCTTTTTTAAAAATTTTATTTTATTATTTAGCCATTTAACAAACGTGGAACAACACTTTACACCAGTGGGTACAAGTTAGTAACTAAAATTAGAGTCCCATAACTTCGTCTATCCTCCTCCTCGCCTATTTTTATTATTGATCACCCAACCTCTACTGTTTTGCCACAATCGCGCAGTTCTAGTGATTATTCTTAGGCTCCTTAAACAAAATCTAGCACCAAAATCCATCATGATAAACCAGGGGCACTTACTCATAGATCCAGGCATCGGGACTATGGTAATATGCGAGGCCTCCTTCCTTCTAAAGTCAACTTATTATGCTAAGGAGCCTGGTGGGCTATGGGAGTTTTACCAGAGCCCTCTGTCCTCTGGCTTCACTAGCTGTGGTTACACTATAGCAGCAAGTCTCAGTCTCCCCTTCACCCTGAATTTCCTCTAATCTCAACTGCAGTGAGTACACAATGGGAGCAAGAAGTGTAACAGCCCGTGGAGCTCCAGCATTGAGGGCCTCCGATAACACATCCATAG
Organism: Engystomops pustulosus; assembly: GCA_019512145.1. Taxonomy (NCBI): domain Eukaryota; kingdom Metazoa; phylum Chordata; class Amphibia; order Anura; family Leptodactylidae; genus Engystomops; species Engystomops pustulosus. Next base: position 13,278,170 of record CM033642.1, on the reverse strand, counting down.
CCTTTCTGGCTCATTAGCATAACTTTAAAAGTTGATTTTAGAAGGAAGGAGGCCATGGATAACAAATATACAGTAATAAGTTTACCAGTCACACTGCCTGGATCTGTGGGTTGGTGTCCCTGGTTTATCATGATGGATTTTGATGGTAGGTTTTCTTTAAATTCACACCTGTGTTCTGCAGGTTACATTACACATTCATTTATAGGTGAGTAAAACCGTATCTTTTCTGCTATTACCTCCTCATGTGTAACAGAAAGGCCTATAAAGTCTAAGGAAGATGGAGAGCAGTTGGAAATTCTGATGAAGCAGAAGCTATTAGGCTAGGAATAGGGGACAAGTGAGGTGTCACACTGACATTTTGCCTATGGATTGTCAGTGGGGTCATGTGTCAATCACCATGACGCAACTTTGATACTTAAAGGGGTGATACTGGGACGTTCACTGATGACAAAAACTGGGGCCCATTTCTCTCAAATTGCTGGGCACAGTGCTCGGGTGTAGTCACCATTCTCATTCACCAGCTTTGAGAGTCCCAGAGATAACCAGGCGCTGAGCTCAGCAATTTTCAAACACTCCCATATTTTTGTATGAAGGGGCAGGATGCAGACTCAACCTTCCACTGCATCTGCTAGAAACAGAACCCCTGTTCTAGTGATCATTGTGGTTCCCCAGTAATTGGATCAGAATGTTATCCCCTCTTGGATGGATAACTAGTGTCACCTAGTCTAATAGAAAGGTTATTGGTTGTTCCCCATGGAGGTTACAAAGCCGCTGCTCAATTGTAATTCCTATTTCCTATTGCTACCAGAGGAATAATTTAAAATCCACCCTTCGCTCTCTGAGACGGATGAGTTTCCTTTATCTATTAATTTGGCTGAATGTAAACGGAAGGAAATGCTGTTTACTTTGCTGTAAGCGCTGTTTAAACATGTCCCGCTGTGGTGTCTCCTGTGCTCTATAAGCTTCCATTGAGTGATTAATCCCGCCAGTGCCTGTCAGTATTGGAACACACAAGGAATGAAAGGGCTCACGTCCCAGCCCCTCTCTGTGTGCCTGCCAAAATCACAACCTGAACGACACCTGTATATTCCAGCCTCTCTCCATGGACCAGAATCACCTTGCTAAAAGGACACATTGCACAGTGACGGAAAAAGTCCTAGTTGTGTTATTACAGTTATCTAATAATCTGGCCGTCCCTGGAGATTGTGGATGAGAGAACACTCCGCTGTTGGGCTGATTAAAAGACTTGAAATTCTTTGATCATTTATTTTTTTGGTAAGATTAGGAATTCAATGTGATATAAATTAAAATGTCAGATTGTCAATCAAGTATTTACTAACCAGATTACTGATGATTGAGTTAGATATAGATTATCAATGGTTGAAACTCAACCGTTGATAACACGGATATATTTTAATAATTGATAATCCAGATTTAATGTAATCATCAGTAATCTGGTTATTACTCAAGCATTGATAATGAGTATGTCTTAAACATGGATAATCTGGATAACTTTACTAATGGTTGAATCCTATCCATATTACCAATGGTTACATCCAGATAAGTAGTAAGTAGATAAGTAGTCCAGATTGGTATCTGGATACTGGATATCTGGATATAATTCCACCTGGGTATTCTAGAATCAAGGATGTTTGGTCCCCCATTCTCCTAATCTGCGAGCTTCAGCATTCATCCAGTACCTCCAGCTATCCGACACTTGGCTCCTGTCCTTTGATGGAGGATAAATGTCTATTATTACACAACCCCTTTAATATCCGTCTGAACCTGTCAGTTTTTGTGGGCCAGACATCTATGAAGTGCACTGGGTTGTCCTGACCTACACAGGTGATGTTTGGAGTGACCTGCACCCCCTCCCCCACACTTGCATGCTCTGCTGTACTCAGTGTGCATGTGCATGAGAGATGATGGGGTTGTGAGCACGGCTGTCCGGCTGAACGCAGTAGACAGTGTATGGTGTATTGTTGCGTTTACCTGCAGTGAGGCGTAAACTTTTCGGATTGTTTATTGGAGATGGGAGGCAGAAGTCTCTATAAACATTTCATATTCCAAGGGAATAGTAGTACAAGCGCGTTACGAGAGAGGCTTAATGCAGACGTCTTATCCAAGCAAATAAACGTTACTCTTTTTAATTCAATAACAAAAAGCATAAAACAGATGCTGGAAGTCTTGCAAAAATAAAAATAAAAAAAAGTTCACGTCCAGTGCAGTACAAACACATGAGGCGGCTTAAAGATGACACATTGACAGATGGGAAACTTATCTGCGGTGCCGTTATTTGTGTAAATGTGAAAAGGTAACGTAAACTACAATGTCACTAATAAAAATGAGGCAAGATGCATGCTGGGTCACTGACTATGGGGTGCTGCCCTCTAACCATGTCACTCCTCTTCCCCCCAGGGCTCCTCTCGTACACAGAGTACCTGTTTCTGCTGACCATTCTCACAAGTAAGTATCATCCATTATTCTGTGTCATAACATTAAAGGTTTATCTAACAGGTCTTCCGATTCGGACACTTCAGAACCGAACCATGAGCTCATTCAGTCTTCTTCTGAAAAGGACGGCTCATACATTCACTTGAAAGAAATCTTGTGCATGGATCCAGTGCTTCTTAACTAAGTACACTTACACACTGATGTGTACCTCCTGGATCAGGATCTGTTCTTCTTCTTGCTTCTAATAGGTTAGTTTTTGAGAAAAACATCTTTTAAAATGATGCAAATGAGCCTTCTGGCTCAGTCATCTGATAATTATTCATGCCTCCGTGCGGAGAGAGGAAGATGCAGATGGAGGCGTGCTTAATTATCAGATTTCTGTGACGCCGCTTGGAGCCCCTGAGGCTCATTTGCACAATAAGATATTAGAAACAAAAAGAAGAACGGAAAGGGGTTGTACCAAGTTTGATTTGATTTGTGGATAGGGGATAACAACTACAAGGACCAATTTGCAAGATACCCAATTCTCAATTATTCCTGACACTTCCTTTGTTCTTAGTCCCATAGGACTTGCCACACCATCGAGTCAAGCCCTAATCAGTGGGGGTCCCAGCAGATTGTTAGGCTGTGGACATTGTACCCTTTTTATATGGGAAGTAAGCTGCATTAACTTTTCCTGGCCACTACACAAATAATGAAGCTGTTCTTCTAGTTCCTTTGTTTTAGTCGATTCATCAGTAGTAGAAAGTAGTTATCACCTACTGCCCTGATCTGGTGTCAGGATGTTTTATGATTATGACAAGAAGCTTCGATGGGCCGCTTTTGTCCTGGGCTGGGCCGCTTTTGACCTGGGCTGGGCCGCTTTTGACCTGGGCTGGGCCGCTTTTGACCTGGGCCGGGCCCCTTTTGACCTGGGCCGGGCCCCTTTTGACCTGGGCCGGGCCGCTTTTGACCTGGGCTGGGCCGCTTTTGACCTGGGCTGGGCCGCTTTTGACCTGGGCTGGGCCGCTTTTGACCTGGGCTGGGCCGCTTTTGGCCTGGGCTGGGCCGCTTTTGGCCTGGGCTGGGCCGCTTTTGGCCTGGGGTCGGGTCGCTTTTGGCCTGGGGTCGGGTCGCTTTTGGCCTGGGGTCGGGTCGCTTTTGGCCTGGGGTCGGGTCGCTTTTGGCCTGGGGTCGGGTCGCTTTTGGCCTGGGGTCGGGTCGCTTTTGGCTGAAGATTTCAGATGTTGATGTCTTCTATAAGAACTATGCTTGGTATCATATTGAGGTTAATAATCTCCTCAAAAGGTCCTACCTCTAGGATTTGCGACAATATGGAGAACAGGGGTCTCTGGAGCAGGCTGCCCCATCTAGCCCCACATATATACGGCTTTTGGGATAGGAATCACCCTGACATGTCTACAGAAGACTTCACATGGGGGGTCAGTTTTATGACATATGACAAGTCAGGACAGAAGTGTATATAACATAAGTCTGTAGTAGATATAGGGTGCTTGTTTAAAGGTGGAATGGGGAGGAAGAGCCAGGAATGTGAGGATACAGCAAGGATACACCGGACCTAATCTGATTTACTCATGCAAATTACATCACTGCTGACATTTATGTCTCGTAGATATTATAAATCACAGGACGGCCTGATTTATGTCTCTTCCTTATCACTGCCCACTTGTAGTGTGTGTGTGTATAGCGTGCGGCATGGAGGATTTCCATAAATACCCGGATTACTGGGCTTTTCTTGTAATACACTGTCGGGGTGTAGCTCCACCACTTTAGGAAAGTATTTTAAAGGAGTTTTCATTATGATATCAACTATTATTACAATAGGGGGGTCCCTCATAAAGTAAGTAGTCAGTTCAATGGGAATCCCCTTTATCCTCCATACTTTTAGTACAGGTCTTGCCAGTTATTACAGTTCACTACAACGAGGAATAGTAATGAGCTTCTTTACAGGGTGCAGCAATATATATATTTTTTTAATAAACATTGGTCATTTGACCGACAGATGTTTCTCCTGACTCCACCAAAAACATGGTCTTGGCTAAGTAGACATCTGTTTCCATCCCTTGGCATCTTCTGTTAAGTAAGAGGGTCCCTCATTTATGGTCACATCGCCTAAAATCCGAGGGGTTGGACAGCTTTTATCTAACTTGTGTAACCAGCTTAGGACCAGTTCCCATCTTCATTTCGGCTTCCGTTTTGCAGGTTTAGGCTCCATGCACACGGCCACATGAGCAGATATGTGCCAGGAGGAGAAGGGGGGGTGCTGCTCATACCTCCCCTCTCCATAGGGAGCTGAACAGCCGCGTCGTGAAGCCAGGCAGGAATAGGACCGGCGCTATTGTTTGTGGTGCAACTTCTCACCACACGGCGGCCGTGATCTAGCTGCCATCTTTACTGTTTGCGGACATGTGCATGGAGCCTTACAAAAATGGGTTGTAAATTAAAGAGATGGATCGATTGAAAAAATGTTTGATCAAATTATCCTTTTTTTTTTTAAGGATTTCTTTAACTGATCCATTAAAAAAAAAAATATTCCATAAGTGTCTGTTTCCTTTTTTCATTATATTATATATTATAGATGTCGTTTTTGTTTTTTTATTTTATCTATCCACTCAAATAACGGAAGTAACAGTCTAACGGAAGAAGTAAAAGTGGATACTAATGTTATAGACATCGTTTTGTTTTGTTTTTTAACCCAACTATACACTCAATAACGGAAGTAACGGTCTAACGGAAGGTGTAAAACCGGATACTATCGCACATCAATAGCAAAAACTGGATGCGTTATTCATCCATCTTTTAAACGGAAGCCTATACGCACCTTTACAGAGAACTTGTCAGGAGTTCATAGGACAAAAGGAATCATCATTAATCATTTTGTTTCAAACTGATCGATGTTTCTTTTGCGACACTGATTCTTTTTAGTGAAGCCACCAACTTTCCACCTAAATGTGGAAGATATTGGTTTTACGTTGGGCGATAATAAATATCTATCGCCATCTATTGGTCACTTTGTTACTTTTACATAAAATCGCACCATCCGCTCTGAGCATAGGACCAATCACATCCAAGTTTTTATTTACTAATTTGATTAAAGTGTCCGTGTACTGCAGACCAGGGTGTTGCTGGGATATAGCAAGGAAGTATATGTATATATTCTCTTATAATTAAAGGGATTTTCTATTATGCAAACTTCACCCTTAGCAGAGGTGCTCAGTGTCTGATGTGTTGAGGTCTCGCTGCTGGGACCCTCATCGGCACGTAGAAGGTTGATCTTGGATTCCCTCATACAATACACACTATGACATTCTGCAATCCTCTTCACATGAAATGAAAGCATCATTCATAGGGGGCGAGGGGTCACCATCATTTGGTTAGCACAGATACCCCTCCTCTGAGAGACATTGTACCTTGCTCTATTCATGCCTTTGTAACAGATTGTAAGACCCTTGTTAGAAACAAACATCTTTCTGTCTGTGCCGGGGGAATTATATTTCATACCGATCCACTTGACTTGGCTCGGGAGGCATCAGAATACAACCAATATCTAAGAAATCTTAGAACAACATTCCTCAAGAAAAATTCATTTTCCGGAGAGAAACTTCTTTACGTTGGACGTTCCAGCGGCTCCTAATTTCTGGCTCCGGGGTTCATTTTTCAAAGAGAAGACTCCTCTTCTGATGAACCCTAGACCAGCACTAGGTGTGTGAGACGTAGTGGAGGCTCCAGATCTACTTTTTACACTAGATAAATCCAAGAGAGACGCGATAAGTGTCCCTGAATATTAAAATGTTCACTCAGCCGTGGATACTGTATGGGTGTCATTGTCTGGTGCACCAGTGTATCAGGACCACTTACGGAAATATGAGATTTAGAGAAAAATTCATTTTCAGAGTGAGAAATGTTAGGTTTGGCATCTGCTATAATAACTGGTTTCTCTGCTCTTGTCTATTGATGATTTTTGGTGTCCAACATGATTTACAATTGGATAGTGATGGGGTGTTATTGGATTCTACATCAATGTTATCCCTATCAATTGCTTTATGGATGGTGGTGGTAACGAACTCGATAACGATTGGTAGAGGAATAGAGCAGCAGTGAAGCATTAGCTTCAGGGTCCATTTACACAACATTTTCGGTAACTGTTAGCTAGTGTAGACTACCACCTTCGGGGTAACGTAGAATGAAAGAGACAGTCACACTTGTATGGATGGTATTGTGCCAACAAGTAATGAAGCTAAAAATCCAAAGCTTTAGTTGGCACCCCACCAATGGATGGTGTATCCTAAGGCCATGAACATTTCCTAAAAAGAGGTATTCCAGGTGAAAACATTACAATTGGTCATCAATATCAGACTGTTGGTGGTAGCTGTACTCAGTAGCCATTGCACAGGGTAGAACAAGAAGCATATGGCTCTATTTCTTTATGTTGTGTCCCAGATGGGCAATTCCAACATGGCACCCATGCAAGTAAATAAGAGCTGTTCAGCAAGTTTGTGGCATAGCATCCATGAGGAATTTCACTTTTAGGTAAGGATGGTCCCTTTAAATAACTTACTCACTGGGTGTCTTGTTACCCCAACAACAGTTGTAATGTCTGGGCACCAAAGGATCAAAACGCAATTCGAGCCTATCGCGGAGGAGTTAGTCTCTACGTACATCTATGTGTCTAAATACTTGCGTTTCAGAACTAGTTTTACCTTTAAACTGGCAAAACACGTGTTTTTGGTTCCCAAACTCAAGTATTTAGCTCTAAATGTAACCTCATTCAAGACTAACTCCTCCCTGATGCGGTTTCAAAACGCAACTAAATCGCAACGTGCGAGCCCAGCCTTAAGCTACAGGCATGTGTTGTGTAGATTTTAAGGATGTGTGTTCTTGTCTAGACTTTAACTTAAGTTCTTCATTAAGGTTTTAGAAAAAAAAGAATAGAACTTAATTAATTCCGATACTTTCGAATTGTTTCAGAACCACAAACTGGATTCCATATTGCATTTCAGATGCTGGACACTGATGACAATGATCAGGTTGACAAGAAAGAGTTTTTCAAGGTAAAAATTTTTTTGCAAGGTTAAAGAAATAAATGGGAATTCCCTACTGTGTCCATTAAATTTACTCTTCAGTTTGGAAGGGTTAGGGATGACAGTGTGGCCGCTGCACCAGATACCTGGACTCCAACCGAGGAACAGAGTACAGAGACTGAAAGGGGACATAGTATGATTCTGCTTAGTGTAAACTTTTCAGAAATTATTTTACAAAGGAACCTGTCCTGAGGATTTGGACCCAAAAACAATCTCTGTCACGTTATCCAAGATGTTTCTTCAGTGGACATACAGGTGGACAATGTTGACCTCCTCTATAATCTACAAGATTCAGCATTACACCTTAAGGGGGAACCTGTCAGAAGGATTTAGGACCACAACTTTCGAATTGTTTCAGAACCACAAACTGGATTCCATATTGCATTTCGGATGCTGGACACTGATGACAATGATCAGGTTGACAAGAAAGAGTTTTTCAAGGTAAAAATTTTTTGCAAGGTTAAAGAAATAAATGGGAATTCCCTACTGTGTCCATTAAATTTACTCTTCAGTTTGGAACATTTAGGGATGACAGTGTGGCCGCTGCACCAGATACCTGGACTCCATTGTCCACAACCGAGGCCCAGAGTACAGAGACTGGAAGGGGACATAGTATGATTCTGCTTAGTGTGAACTTTTCAGAAATTATTTTACAAAGGAACTTGTCCTAAAGATTTAGACCCAAAAACAATCTCTGTTACGTTATCCAAGATGTTTCTTCAGTGAACATACAGGTGGACAATGTTGGCCTCCTCTATAATGTACCAGATTCCGCATTACACCTTAAGGGGGAACCTGTCAGAAGGATTTAGGACCACAATCGGCCATCAACTTGTGAAACGATCACTATGATGTCCTTCTGTACACAGAGAATAAGCCCAAAAAATACATTACAAATCATGTGGGTGGAGAAGAGTCACACTGGCCTGTCCCATCATCACAAGTTAACTATTTGGTGGCACCTGCTGAAGGTAGCTTTAGATCACTTTCTAATCAACATGTGATTAGAAGCTAGCATGACTCTTCTCCACCACCTCCCTCCCCCCCCATGACTCCTTACAGGTCATTTGAAAGCTATTTCTCTGTTCTTATTCACTCCCAGAATACAGCAGGACATCATAGTGATCCCGTCACAGGTTGATGGCTGACTGTGGTCCTAAATCCTGGTGACAGGTTCCCTCTTACGGGTTGGATGACCTTTTGTGTGTCTTATCTGGTCATTGCGGTTTCTATTATATGATGCAGCTAGTAATAAAGTTGTTGGAGAGGCGAAGCATAAAAATACACCACAAATACGAGGAGAAAGAGTTTAATCTTGTTTGGATGTGATAATTTATAGATTTTCCCAGTCACTGCAATAAATCGTACAGGTAGATAAGCGAACGCACATCCCTCTCCTCGTCTTCCTCTACTTAGCAAAAAGTGGCAGCAAATTTAGGTAAAAAGAATTACACAGCGGCCGGCAATAGCTCTTAGAAATTATAGCTGTATAGAAGATATTCCATTACGAAGGTGGAGGAGTCGTACATTGTGTACGTTCTCTTAGGATGCTACTGTTGGGGAAGAGGGGCCTTATCTGATTTACTGCCCCCCACACACACTCACTTATTGTTATACTTTGCAAAGAAACATTTAACATGAGACAAATTCCATCTAACGTTATATCTAGTATTTCTTGTAAGGCCACACGATAATGAATATGTATTAAAGGGGTTGCCAGGCTGGAAATGTATTTTTAAATGGATGGCTTCCTCATCAGTCATGTTCCAGTACTTTCCAGATCTCATTAAAGGGATATTCTCAGCTGGGAATTCACATTTCATATAGTTCCTCTGGCATATATATACATTTTTTCAATTGCATCTTATTAAAACAAATGTAGCTATGTGAAGATAATTTTCCATAAATGTAGCCATGTTGTGCCTTAGAAACAAGATAGGTGTCCTTGGATACGACCACACATTGCGGAGCCCGACCACCTGGATTCAGCGTTCATTACTCCAGGATCACTGTGGACCAGGCAGTTACTTCTGGCCATCACAAATGCAAACACTATTTGTTTCTTGGCACAATCTCTCAAGCAGAGGAGGTCGTATCCAAGGACATCAATCTCGCTTCCGAGGACAACATGTCTACATTTATGGGAAATTATATTCCCACGGGTAGTTTTTTTAAACAGCATCCAATTGAAGAAATGAATATATATGGCAGGTGAATTTTATTAAATGGCAATGCCCAGTTGAGAATACTCCATCTTGACACACAGGGAGCAGGCCAATTACTGTTCACAACAGTGATCTGACTCAACCAGTGAGTGGCTGAGCACTCATTTGCAGTCCTTTTGAAAAGATTCAGAAAGTAGAGACCATCATATATCCAAGAATGTTAGAAGGGGAAGTGAGTATCATGAATTTTGCTACTTTTATGCCATTCTGAACATTCCTAGCTTAAAAGGAACCCATCCCCCCATATTCCCCCCCTTTGAAAATACTAGCCCACCGAGGTAGGGAATGAAATATCCTTTCTAGAATTCCCTTTATCTTACATCTCACTTATTTACCTATAAAAAAGTCACTTTTTGCTTCAGAGGAGCCATTTTTAGAGGCTGTAACAGATGCCCCTATATTCGGTTCTGTATGTTCTAGATACGTGGTATTGGTGTCATATTAAAGAAGACGAATGTCTTCTTTTCAAACTATGATTTTGGGCTACAGAACTGGATTTTCAGGCAGTTAAAGGTGGGAATTGGATTTTGATCCACAGCTTCAATTCCCAACAATGGGGGAGATTTATTAGAAGTGTCTGAGAGCTGAACTGTTCTACTTGCCCAGGGCAACCAATCGGAGGTCAGCTTTCATTTTATGACCAGCTGTGGGAAAGTGAAAGCTGAGCTTTGATTGTTTGCCATGGGCAACTAGAACAGTTCTGTTCTGATAAACCTCCTCCAATGTCTTAAACTGAGACTTTGTTTAAAATCAGATAAGTCATTATTCAAGAAAATACACACAGTAGGAACTTGTACACTATATATAGACAGTTGCAGAACATTACTTAACTTAGATACTGTAGAGCCCAACATATGAAGTGGTGCTCCCCTACAGCCTCTATATAAAAAAATGACTCTTCTCAGCTCATTTGCAAATGCCCTTTTTTTGTAGATAAATGGGTGAGATTTCCCATAAGAGGGAATGCTAGAAAGGACATCTCATTCCTTTTCTTAGGGTGCAGCCTGTATAGTGGTGTAAAGGCTGCTGACAGCTCCTTTAAGTGTCCATTTTCCATGCTGTGCAACATAAGATCAGCTGTGGTAATAAGTATCTGCCTGGCAGGTGTCTCCAGGAGGGGGCGTCCATCTATACAGGTTCCAAAATCACACAGGACATTGTATAGATGGCCGTTTTTCTACCCAGACGTCTAAGTTTAGCAGAGTTTCTGTGCTACGTTTGTGCCGCGTGCTTTCACTTCATTACCAAGGGAAAAAATTCTAAATATGTCTCAAATAAGAGCACCGCCCATGTTATTAGTGAATCTCTGGGCAGAAAGCCGGGTCGTGCTCACGTGGTCAGCGCAGCGACCGTACATCACAAATGTCTTAATACCATTTAACCACAAGCCCATTTTTATTCTTGCTGGCCTTTGAGGAATGACCCAGGAAGGTATGTGCCTTATTTTTATATGGTTTTCCCATCTGTGTGCCACACGCTATTGATAGATATTTGCTCGATAGGGGGCGCCGATACAGGTGGACTCATTCTCTGGCGTAATCTTATGCGTCTGTAGTGAACCTGCCACAACGTGACGCAGGATTGATGTACATAGCATATAATAATGTCTAGTGCCCTGAAAGTTAAATGTCACAATTCCAAAGGATCCTTTACTTATTGTATGATACATCAAATAGACTAGAATGCAATTAAAGGGGTTGGCCACTTAACCTCATATTTTTGTAATGTGTGTAAGGGGGGGGGGGGGCAGGATATTAGGTAATCTACCAATATACATCTATTATAAGTTCTGCTCTGCTTTCTTGGTATGTAAAGTGAAGCCTCCTGTCTTCATAAGCCAGATATCCCTGTCCATAATATGGCTGCAGATGGAGGGTCATGTGATCTCTGTCTGTCTATAAACAATCACCCTGCCAGGACCTTGATCTTATTTTCATAAATACTATCATAAGGTCCTGGCAGGGCGATTGTTCATGGACAGTTAGAGATCACATGACCCTCCATCTGCAGCCATTTTATGGACTGGAATCTCCGGCTGATGAGGTAAAAGACAGGAAGCTTCACTTTACATATCAAGAAGCAGGTAAGGTAAAGTGGCCAACCCCTTTAAAAATTGATGTTGTATATAGGTAGAAAGCTGCACCCCAGAGCCGTATCCTCTGGTAGGCCTAGAGAACCCCAGACTATCCTAGAATCTGCTTCGTCTTGTTACATCTCTATTCTGTTTACTTTCATTTCATTTCCTTTGTCTTTGCTTTGTAGTTGCAAAAGATTCTCGGCACAAAGGATGAAGGGAAGACGAGTCGCGTGGCAGGTAAATCTCTACAGTACAAATTTTTGAAGATGATGGACGGAAAACCTATCCTCTTGGATAGGGCTTATAGCAGCACAGCGTGACCACTAGGGTGAGCTGCCGCGGCTTATCTCCGTTGTGTTTTTAAACTGTTTTAAGCGTTTTAACACTTATATTTATATCCTGAACTAGCTTCCCCGCACCGAGGGTCGCCGTCGCGCATCACGGAGGACTCTGACCCTCCTTGTACTTGCACCCACCGCCATCTTTTCTGCAGTGTACTTCCTGGACTTTCTATCACATATATCTATCTATCTATCTATCTATCATTATGAAATCAAAAAATGAGGGTTTCTTCACCCTAAGTGCACTTTATTATTTCATACGTGTGTGCTGGCACCATCTATCTACCAGGCCGCGCCAGCTACCCGGGCAAGTGCACGGGTACCGGGAGGGGGCCCACTCGGGCCCTCCGTATCATTGTACCAGTGTCGCTATAAGACACTGGTACAATTGATCACCATCGGATCGATCATTTTTCTGCCTCTATGCTGCGCTGGTCGGGATGCGCAGCATAGAGAGCAAATCTAAAACTCACCTGTCCCGTTCCCACGATGCAGCGTCTCCGCAGGTATGCGACGGCTCTGAAGCCGGCACACATGATGACGTCACTGGTCACGTGTGCCGCTTCAGACGGAGCTGCGTACGGAGGTCCAGGCCGAGACAGTTGCAGGCTGCTGCTCGGGGAACCAGGAAAGGAAATCTCTTTTTCTTTCCCGGAGGGGGGAGGGGTTCAGTGTGTCTGCAGGGAGAGGGGAGGGAGGGGGTCAGTGTGTATAACAGGGGGAGAGGGGAGGGGAGGGTGTCAGTGTGTATACAACGAGGGGAGAGGGGGAGGGAGGGGGTCAGTGTGTCATCAGGAGGGGAAGGGGGTCGTGGTCCAGCATGGGGGGTCAGTGTGTCCAGGGGGAAGGGGGGGTGTCAGTGTGTCGCAGGGGAGGGGGGTAGTTTCGGAGGATTAGTGGTGTCGGCAAGGGGGGTTAGTTGCGCAGGGGGAGTTCATGTGTCGGGGGATCAGTGTGTCGGCAGGGGAGTTCAGTTGCGGCAGGGGATTTCGTGTGTCGGCAGGGGGAGTTCATGTGTCGTGCAGGGAGTTCATTGTGTCGGCAGGGGAGTTCAGTGTGTCGGCAGGGGGAGTTCAGTGTGTCGGGCAGGGGGAGTTCAGTTTGTCGGTCAGGGGGAGTTCAGTGTGTCGGTCAGGGGGAGTCAGTGTGTCGGCAGGGGGAGTTCAGTTGTCGCAGGGGGAGTTCAGTGTGTCGTCAGGAGTCTGTCGCAGGGGGAGTTCAGTGTGTCGGCAGGCGGGAGTTCAGTGTGTCGGCAGGGGGAGTCAGTGTGGTGGCAGGGGGTCGTCAGTGTGTTGGCAGGGGGAGTTCAGTGTGTCGCCAGGGGGGTAGTTCAGTTGTTCGGCAGGAGGGTTCAGTGGGTCGGCAGGGGATCAGTGTGTCGGCAGGGGAGTTCAGTGGTTCGCAGGGGGAGAGGGGGTCAGCTGTCTGTTCTGGCAGGGGAGGGCGGCCGTGTGGCCATCTGGAGGGTCGGCCCACGAGGGGCCCACTAAGGCTCTGTCAACCCAGGGGCCCACTAAAACCGGGAGCCAGTCCCTGTTTATCTATCTACTACAAAAGTTATCTTCATCTATCTTGTGAATTCCTCGAATGCATTTATATCGTTTGCTTGGTTGTAGTTTACCTATGCACTCTTTTTATATGGATGCCCCATATTCCACTTTTTAGATGGTAAAAAATATGTTTTATAATTATGGCGCATCATACTCCGCACGCTGTACACAGATCATGGGGGGATATTTCTTCTTGTCCCTCATTTGACCGCTCCGCTGTAGTTTCTCCTTCTGACAATATATTTGCACTGTGAGAGCCAAGGCCACATGCACAATCATCCAGGACTGTCGATGGGCACATTTCCCGTTCCCTTTTAATCATATGAAGAACAGGAAAGTATTTGCCGCTGAGGTCCTTGCCAACCTGGGCAGAGGAGAAGCTTACACTCGTGGACTGGTTTATATGCCATTACTGAAACAAAGACCCAGATGGCAAACAATTAAGGGGATTTATTTTAGCTTTGACTGAGGTTTTTTCTTTACGTGCTGTTTCTGAATTTAGATCTGGACGTATGAACTGTTTGTGGAATGATATGTGATTGGAGGCAGCGCACTACCCGAAAATCGTATAGTGATTGCCTTTTCCCCAAAGAGATTTCCACAAAAAATGGGGTTCCCTAAAAGACACAGGGTTTTCTGTTCTAAGTACCGAACTCTATTGGTTTAGCTTTTTTCACCAGTATTTGGTATTCAGGGGTTGTCCGGCCTTCGCAAAAACCTTGAGCCCCTGGAGGGCTTTAAAAAAAAAACTAAAAATGATGCTTTTCCAAACACTCCCCTTCCCCATACAGCACGTTAGTGCTGTGCCGTGTTTGTTTACAGAGGTGCGCACACCCGTCTGTCCATTGCCACGCACCCGTACGGAATTGATTCTTTACCGGAATCTGAGACGGACGTGCGCCCCTGTCTTTGTAACGAACTGATCGGTGCATGCGCTAACCGGCAACAGATCGGACACTGGGAGCACAAAGAATTTAATCATAGTTTTTTTTGTTTGTTTTTACAGTCCCCCAGGCCGATAATATAGTTCATGCAAAGCTCGGACACCCCTTTAAGAACCGGCTAGCACACCCACCTGGAATACCCACACTGGATCCAATGAGACAGAATCATTGAAGTACAGTCAAGCAAAAAAAAATCACCACTTTTGGTTTATATAGAAAAAAAATCCAGTCACCCAATTACTTTAAAATGCTGTAATGTCCTCCCAGAATTTAATACTCTGATAGACGAAACCATAATGCTATAAACAAGTAATACACAAAACTCTGTCATTAATAAGAAAACGGAACTCTAAATAGTTCTTTTAGATTCACAAAATGGTGAAGTTACGCGGATCGAGTGTATCTGTCCCTGCTAGTTGTTTTCGCGCTAGCTCTATCCCTAACGTGCCGTTTTCGCCAGGTGAACTCTGGTTTTTCTAGGGTTGAACAGCCCCAGCCCTTATGAAGTGTGATGTTGAGTCAGTACGCCGTCCAATAAAAACATTCCCATATCTTAATTTTTTTTTTATTAAACAGTAGAAATTCAAGCGCCTCACCCCAGAAGAAACCAGGTTCAAACTAGAAGAAAACAACTAGCAGCGGCAGATACAGGTGTATTTCCCTCGTTCCGCTACATAAAGAGTGGAAACCCTGTCTTAGCCACCAATATCCCGAATAATAGTGCCAGGTTGTCGTCGTGCTTTTGCTCTATATACAGAGCATATAGCTGCCTCTGACTTAACAAGAAGTCCAAACGATTGCAGTAACAAGCACGTGATCGTATCGGACTGCAGCACCACAACTGCAACATATGACACAGAGACCTATAATGATCATAATACAAGTATTTTACTGCAGTGTTACAGCACACATTTTAGCTACACACTATCTGGGTCTTGGAACCATGATAATATATGACACATTGTTCTGATAGTGGGTACCACGAGTGGTCATCCCTAGCAGGGGCTCGTAATTACAGTGGTAGCAGCTTCTATGGGCCTGAAGTTTAAGGGCCCCGGCAATCTGACTTGAACACTAATGAATGGAGCACATGCTGCAACATTGTGCGCATAATATGTATATAACAGTGGCACATCTGTCCACAGTACACAGTTGACTCGATAAGAAAATGTCAGGGGAGAGGGACGGGACACAGCCTACATGGACTAGGGATTCTCATTCACTGATGCTTACTTCCCTTCCCCATGTGCTCAGCAACCTAATGGAACAGATCTGTTAAGTGTGTCCTCCCCTCCAGCTTCTTAGTCCGAGTTTGGAGGGAGGTTTGCACACGAGGGTTCTCAGCTTATGATCAAGTAAATATTGACTATCTGTGCTAAATTTTGAAGAGCAATAACAATACTATATCATGTTATTCGCATCTTGACCTAGAAGAGAGGAGTACACTTGCTCTGTCATATATTATGTGATCATTTTTTTTTCATAAAGTGAATGAGAGGATGAATATGGCTACATATTGACAATATGTGGCTACATATTAACACCGTGGCCCAAAACTTGTCCAAAAAGTTATATGTAACATGAAAAACACACATTCCTGGAGCGCCATTCATGGCTCCTTTAAAAAGAACCCAGCGTGAAATGGCCACTTATCTGTTATTAAAGGGATTTTACCACTAAAGCAAGTTATGATCTATGTAGGTTCACAAATGGAAGTGGCCTTGACTCCTGAAAGCAGGATACAACTCCCTCCCATGCAAACCCGTGCTCCATTCATTCTCTACGAAGACTTACAGATTCCCATAGACATAGAGCATCAATGTAGGCTTGATTCAGGCACAGGACTAGTGGACCCTCCTGTGGTTAGGGTCATAGCTTGCTTTAGTAGCACAACCAGCAGGCACCAGACTTCTCTGCGGTCCCATTCACCCTGTACCTTGTATATAAGATGACGGCTGATGATTGGTTCAAGCGACAGCAATGCCATTTATTATATTTTGTTCTATTCCCTTAAGAAGAATGGCTTGACCATTATATATTCTTTTACCTCTTGTGTCTCCCCACTCCTCCTCATAGACTGTAAGCTCTTGCGAGCAGGGACCTCGCTCCTCTTGTTCCATACGAATGTTTGTGCTCTGTCATGTTTTATTTTATATTTGTATTGATCCCCTACGATTTGTAAAGCGCTACGGAATATGATGGCGCTATATAAATAAAGATTGTTATTATTATTATTATATTATTAACCCCATTAATGACTCAAGGTTTAGATCATGAGTATTAAATTCCCTTTTAAAGCTGCAATTTTAAGGTGTATCATGTTGTGCCTATAACTAAATATCTGAAAATTTCATGAGCCCAAAGAGTTATCTCTACATAAAACCAAGAATGTGCGTTCATTTAAGGTAATAGTCTTTGTAGTTCTCCCAGCAGCAGTCAAGGTTTTTTTTTTTTTTTTTCCTTCTACTTTTCAAAGACGGTCGTGTTCTGTAGAACTTAAAGCTGATCTGTTACTCCCACTAACATTGTGCTTGGATATCCGCCAATCCCACCTTGGAATCCCAGCTGATAAAGTGACTAGCAAACAAGTCGGAGCATATTTATTATAAATGCAGGGATAGGCTTTGTCATCTCAGATAAGCCAAGGTGGGGGATTGTTTATATGTGTCTCCTTCCCATCAATATTTTGGAGAGCAGCTTCCTCGCTAGCGTAGAGGTGTTACTACAGGAATGTACGGTGCTGCTAATCGGCCAAGATTTCCAAGGAACACAAAAGACAGGGGAATTTTTGAGTCATGTATAGAGCTAAATCTACAAATATAACGCTAATACCTTAGACAGGCTCTCACAGCTATAAATTCTTTAAATCCCTCCTAATATATAGGTTGCTGTTAGGAAAGTTATCTAATGTGAAGCCCAGCAAGCCCCGGCAGGCTTCTTTTGTTCCTGCTTCCAGTGTTGTAGCCCCATCACATGCAATGAAAGAAATTAGATAATTAGATTAACACTTTCAACACCTTTCAATCTACTGATAGGGGTTTCTAAAAATTTCCAGTTCTGACACCATCGAAGAGCTTTTTAAAGGGACCTATGAGCTCCGAACCATGGGCTTCTTCATTACTAAGAATGCTGCCATACAACCTGTAGAGGTAGGATGGGTTTGAGGCAGATATGGGCTAAAGATGTAAAAGGACTTTCCTGATGTCTCAATTCACAACGCGTTTCAGGGCTGTGTGTCCGCTTCAAAACGCGTTGTTTACATCTTTATCCTGTATCAGCCTCTGAATACTGATGTGCACCAAAACCCACCCTCCACTACTGTGGCTGTGGCTACTCTGATCTGGCGGTATCCAACCAGAGTTTGCCAAATCAGTCCCTGTCCCCACAGGGCTCACAATCTATTCAACCTACCAGTATGTTTTTGAGTGTGGAAGGAAACCGGAGGACCAGGAGGAAACCCATGTAAACACGGAGAGAACATACAAACTCTTTGTATGTTGACCTGGATTTTACGCCTAAATTGTTCACAACCCCATTTGGTGAACCTCTAACCACTTTCTGTTTACAAACACTGAAACTTCACCAAACAGTACTACCACCTTGTCTCCTGCTTGTCTGTACAACCTGTAGTTTAGTGTCTGAAGCTACATGTAGCTCTGTGCTGTGGTTAACTTGATCAACTTGGTTCTAATGTGATAGAATTGTCTCAGGTCTAAAAATCATTGAAAACCCTCTTTAGAGTGAATTATCTTTGCAACAACCACCCAAAATGACATTGAAAACTGGCTTTTCTGATGGATGGTCTTCTTGTAGAAGATGACCTCTATGATGCGACTAAAAAATGTGGCACTTGTTATGGGGTTGGTCTTTTCATAGAATTGTCATTTTGAGGACAATTTCACTGTATACAGGCAGTCCTTGGGTTACGTACAGGATAGGTTCTGTAAGTTTGTTCTTAAGTTGAATTTGTATGCAAGTCGGAACTGTATGTTTGATAATGGTAATCCCAGCCAGAATTAGTTTGTTCTCTTTGACGATTGTAAGAACCAGAATTAACAATAAACTTCATTACAGACACCTGTGATAACTGTTACAGCTGATTATTGTAGCCTGGGGCTAAAGTACAGTAAATTACCCACATCCAGAGGTCCGTTTGTAACTAGGGGTCATCTGTAAGGCTACATTCACACTGCCGTGAGCCTGCCGCACCGTAGCACGGCGGGCACACGGCAGCACGGGGAGAGGAGGAGTAGGTGAGCTCAGCTCACCCCCGCCCCTCTCCATAGCGCACGTGTGCTGCACCGTACCGCTCCCGTAGGGCGCCGTGAGCCCATAGAAGTGTATGGGGGACTTATATCGGCCGCATATACGTCGGCCGTATATATACGTCCCCTATACTGTAGTGTGAATGTAGCCTTAGTCAGGTGATCTTTAATAGGGGACCTCCTGTATTACATTTTATCTTGTTATTGTTTAAAGTATGAGGTTAAGAAACATGAAAATGTTCATCATTTGGTCAACATTTTAGACGCACTTCTGTTATGATACCATTAGAAAGCATAAAATATGTAAGGTTCTGACCAAAGGGGAAAAAATTTTTTTTTATCCAGTTCTGTCTAAACTATATCCTTAAACTTTTTGGATAGTGGTTCCATCACAAAAAAAGGCAAAAATTAAACACTAGGGGATACCTACAAAACCGCAAAAAAAATTATCACTTTTGGAATGTATCATTCCACAATCAATATCTTCTCCCTTAGTAATATCCTTAAACATTTTGGATACCGATTTCCATTTTCATATCACGAAAAACCTTTTTGGAAGACTTTTTCCCCCATTTTAATAGTAAGTAATACCCTCTAACTTTTTGGATAGCGGATATATATTGCAAATTATTTTGTGTATTATTCCACAATAATTTTTTGGTTTTTGTCCCCCAAGAAATATCTTAAAATGTTTGGGATAGCAGGTCTTTATCGCTATTCTAGAAAAAAAAAAAAAAAACTTTTAAAAAAAAATCTGAACTCTAAAAATTCTATTGTGAAATGTGTTCTTCCACAATAATTTCATTCTTTTACCCGTTTTTTTCCCCAAGAGTGATATCCTCAAATTTTTGGAATAGTGGATCTATATCACTATTCTATATAACTATTCTTAAAAAGAACTTGGAATGCCAAAAATGATACATTTTCATATGTAATGTTTCACAAGTCCACAATACTTTTTTACTTTGTTTTTCCCCAAATAATATCCTCAAATTTTTGGAATAGCTGATCAATATCACTATTTAAAAAAGGGGGGGGGGCGCTTTGAAAAACTTTTTGAGGACTATAAAAATGATTTAATTTTTTCATATTATTCTACAATAATTTGCAACTTTTTTTCCCCTTGTTCACAACCCCATGAGGTGAACTTCTAACCACTTTCTGTATACAAACACCAATACTTCACCAAACAATACAACCACCTTGTCTCCTGCTTGTCTGTACAACCTGTAGTTTGGTGTCTGAAGCTACATATAGCTCTGTGCTGTGGTTAACTTGATTCTAATGTGATAGAATTGTCTCAGGTCTAAAAATCATTGAAAACCCTCTTTAGAGTGAATTATCTTTGCAACAACCACCCAAAATTACATTGAAAACTGGCTTTTCTGATGGATGGTCTTCTTGTAGAAGATGACCTCTATGATGCGACTAAAAAATGTGGCACTTGTTATGGGGTTGGTCTTTTCATAGAATTGTCATTTTGAGGACAATTTCACTGTATACAGGCAGTCCTCGGGTTACGTACAGGATAGGTTCTGTAAGTTTGTTCTTAAGTTGAATTTGTATGTAAGTGGGAACTGTATATTTGATAATGGTAATCCCAGCCAGAATTTGTTTGTTCTCTTTGACAATTGTAAGAACCAGAATTAACAATAAAGCTTCATTACAGACACCTGTGATAACTGTTACACCTGATCATTGTAGCCTAAGGATAAAGTACAGTAAATTACCAACATCCAGAGGTCTGTTTGTAACTAGGGGTCGTCCGTAAGTCGGATGCTCTTAAGTAGGGGACCGCCTGTATTAAGTTTTATCTTATATATTTTAAAGTACAAGTTAAGAAACAGGGAAAATGTTCATAATTTGGTCAACATTTTAGATGCACTTATGTTATGATACCATTAGAAAGCAAAAAATATGTAAGGTTCTGACCGAAGGGGGGAGGGGGGGTTCCATCACAAAAAAGGCAAAAATTAAACACTAGGGGATATCTCTAAACCGCAAAAAAAT
Organism: Engystomops pustulosus; assembly: GCA_019512145.1. NCBI lineage: Eukaryota > Metazoa > Chordata > Amphibia > Anura > Leptodactylidae > Engystomops > Engystomops pustulosus. The sequence continues at coordinate 13,257,223 of CM033642.1, read as the reverse complement.
TATCAATTTTGGAATGTATTATTCCACAATCAATATCTTTTCCCTTAGTAATACCCTCTAACTTTTTTGGATAGCGGATATATATTGCAAAATGTATTATTCCACAATCATTTCTTGCTTTTTTTCCCCAAGAAATATCTTAAAATGTTTGGGATAGCAGATCTTTATCGCTATTCTAGAAAGAAAAAAAAAGCTTTTTAAAAGACTCTGAACTATAAAAATTCAATTTTGAAATCTGTTCTTCCACAATAATTTCATTCTTTTACCCGTTTCTTTCCCCCCAAGACTGATATCCTCAAATTTTTGGAATAGTGGATCTATATCACTATTCTATATCACTATTCTTAAAAAGAACTTGGAATGCCAAAAATGATACATTTTCATATGTAATGTTCCACAATTCCACAATATTTTTTTACTTTATCTTGTTTTTCCCCAAATAAACCCTCAAATTTTTTGGGATAGCTGATCAATATCACTATTTAAAAAAGGGGGTGAGGGCGCTTTGAAAAACTTTTTGAGGACTATAAAAATGATTTAATTTTTTCATATTATTCTACAATAATTTGCAACTTTTTTTCCCCTTTGTAATAGCCTCAAACTTTTTGGTTTCTATTTATCGCGATCACATGAGAATAGGAAAGATTTTGAAAGATTAAGAACTCCAAAAATTTTACATTTTTAAATGTCTTCTTCCACAATAATTTACAACTTTCATCCAAAAAATTGTTTTGGATACTGGTTCCATTTTGATCAAAACTTTTTGGAAGACTCTAAGCGTATGACTTTTGGAATGTTTTATTCAAGGACCCTTAATCCGAAAAAAAGGCTTTGATGACCTCCCTGTGTAAGTGTCCGCCAGGAGCCGGGACTATAAAATATTTGAAATGTCACGTATGCAATAAGCATGAAGAACCACACCGAACTAATGGCTTTGGTTTCTTAAGATACGCTGAAAGCTAAATAACCATTAGTATTAAGTCTCATGAAAAGATTCTCATCTTTCATCCTACCTCTTCAGCGGGATAAAAGACACAGAGGCTATTTAGATGTCATAAGAATAGTCGTGTTGAAATACCTCTGCCCTCCTAAGGAAAAAAAAAAAATCAAAAATCTTTCTTCGTGTTGCCTGGTGTATTTGTTATGTTCAAAGGACGCCCCAACGCGAGTGGTGACAGAGTAGAGTCTGTGTCCGGCCACTCTCCGCCGCCACTGTAGACTCTCACAGTCCCCCGTCCCCCCCAAGGTTGACATGAAGCTTGTGTTTTCTCTCCGGCTATTTATTTTACAACGCATGGACAGAAACAAGAAGGGGGAAGAAAAAAAAACGAGGAAATGTAAGACACCGACAGACGTCTCGAAATGTTACAGTTTCCTTCCAAGCCATTGTACGTCTTTCGACAAAATATTGCATGTAATGTTAACAGTTTGGATCTGCATTTCAGTGTTTAAGGGATTGAAAGGCTTTATTCTGCGTGTTCTACCATCTGGTTTGGAATAGTTTGGGATGATAGGATGAAAATAATTGCTATATGATCTCTCTTACCTCACTTTTTGACTATGTACAATTAGGTTTCACAGTACCCCCCCCCCCCCCCCTTTACGAATGCCAATGATATTAGTAATGCTTAACACCTTTAATGGTCAAGATATGCATATATAGAAAGATCTCTGCTCTGCAGCTGTAGGAGATCAAGGGAACCATAGAGTCGAATCTTCAGAAACCTGCTGCAGAGTTGGAGATTTTAAGCCGAGCCACAATGGGCCAGATCTTTTGTTCTGGCTGTGCCAGTTCTCTGTCTGACTTTGCACTAGGAAGAAGGTCTCGTGTCGTCATCACAAAACAGAAAAATATGCATCTAAAGGGGAGTGTTATTGGTTAGTCGCCGTTTGCAACACAATTAATACAGCGACTCGACAGAATTGTGTCGGACACTGTGTGTTAAAGCTGAACCTAAAAAAATGGTGCCCACTTTCAGAGCAGTGGAGGGAGGGCCTGATTAATGAAGACCGTGCTCCAGTAATCGGCCACACTTAGTGCAGTTTTGCTCGCTTTTGATAAATCTGGACCATAGTGTAGGCAGCATGTTATAGAGTAGGAGGAGCTGAGGAGATTGTACATAGTGTCCTATCTGCAGGTAGAATATTATAGAGCAGGAGGAGCTGAGCAGATTGTGCATAGGGTCCTATCTGCAGGCAGCATGTTATATAGCAGGAGCAGCTGAGCAGATTGTACATAGTGTCCTATCTGCAGGCAGCATGTTATAGAGCAGGAGGAGCTGAGCAGATTGTATATAGTGTCCTATCTACAGGCAGCATGTTACAGAGCAGGAGGAGCTGAGCAGATTGTATATAGTGTCCTATCTACAGGTAGCATGTTATAGAGTAGGAGGAGCTAAGCATATTGTGCATAGAGCAAATTGTACATAGGAGCTCATTTACTAAGGGTCGCATGCGCACTTTTGTTGGACTGTGCACCGTTTTCGGGGCTAAAACGTCTTTCACAGGTATTTTAGAAGTGTGTGGACTGGGGTTATGGCCTAGCTGCGCTGGCTTCCATGCAGCACAATTTAGGGGGTTGTGTTGTCGGACAGTCCGACTGAGCGTGGGATTTAACTTTCAAAATGTGTCGCAAGCCCAAGCACTTACATGCACCACTAAAAAGATGGTGAACTCTGTCGGACCTGAGCGGAGAAGCGACACATTCATATCGGGTGCACAATCTTAGTGAGTTGTCGTATAATGCATTATGGTCTAAAAATGAACTTTCTTTGTACTTTGGTGACCCTGTAAGTAAATGTGCCCCATAGTTTTCTATCTAGAGGCTGAACGCATAGAACAGGAGGAGGTGAATGGATTACACGGTGTCCTGTCTGAACCTGCTGCTCTCTACTTTGCTATAGTTTTTATACTGGCATCCTTTTTTTTTTCTATTTTTTCCCCCTCTAGTTTTGGAGAATTGGCTGCATTCTACCACTGTGTGTGGTCACAAGAAATTGCATGTTATCAGAAATGTATTACCCATCCTGTGTAGCACATTGTGTGAATCTGTTTTTTCAAGCAGAACCTGCCATGATGGATGTGAGGCTGTTATAGCTTAAAATAGTAAAGTTTGAGGTCAGTGGCGATGGTGAGGTATATCCACGTCCCCTACATGTAAGCCAGGTGAACACACATTTTTTAATCTAAATGTGGTGAAAACTCTTTAAAAAAAACTCATCATAAAGAAAATCCAGTGTAGGTTATAAACATATTCGCAGAAGGGAGATCTCCTTATGATTTGTGGATATAACAGAACTGTCTTTAGTGGGGGACCCCCCTGTAGACATCTGTAGACCCAATACAGGCGGTTCCCTACTTAAGGACACCCGACTTACAGACGACCCCTAGTTAAAGACGGACCCCTCTACCCCAGTGACCTCTGGTGAAGCTCCATGGAAGCCTTACTATAGTCCCAGACTGCAATGATCAGCTGTAAAGTGTCTGTAATGAAGATTTATTGATAATCCTTGGTCACATTAAAGCAAAAAAAATTTTAAGCTTCAATTGTCACTGGGGTAAAAAAAATTTGTTTAGATCTACAATGATAAAATATAGAGTTTCCACTTACATACAAATTCAACTTAACAACAAACCTAAGTACTTGATATGTTTCAAGACAATTTTCATAGCTTTGCCCACTTGAGTTAGTCTTTGAAGCCTTTCCAGTGCCGGGGGAGTACTCAGCCATCCACCCTTACAGAAACAGGAGCACCCAGTCCGCACGTAATATCTGGCAGCTCACCTCATTAGCACAAGATATCGTGCTCCACATACAGTGAAGTATCTGAGCATTAAGCGTATGGCACCCATCAAACCCAAAAACCGTTCTTCGCAAGTGAGATCATGTCCAAAATAGTATCTTTAGATAGTCCTAATCTAGACAACACGCAGCGAGCCCCCGGATTACAAAGTGTATGCATGTAGATAAACCGCCCCACCAACCCCAGCACGAGACAACGTATCCAACATGATAGGAGAAAAACCTACTCCGTCATGAGGTTGTTATCTAATAGGCAGCCCAGGACTTGCCCAAGCAACATATCATAAATTGCGCGGCTAAGCCATTTTGGAAGAGAACCTGTTTCCATGCAGAACTACTGTTGGCATGAACGCATCTACTTACACCTGTATGGCCAAGGAAAAAAACTGATAAGAAAGTCATTAATTTACTGGAACTATTTGCCAAGAAGAGTCGGCTAACGATGTGAAGTCTGTAGACCTGGTTTATAGGAGGACAGCTCTGGCTTAACTGCTCAGCACCTTGTCGTCTAGCGTTTCTTCACCTGGCTCCGTGTGCATCTCACGAAGGAACTGAGGATAGAATTTGAGTACCCAGTGTTTTTTTCATTAAATTACTATGTTTAAAATCACTATTAATACACAAGGGTGGTAACCACAGATATATTTCCCGGAAGTGGAGTGATAGTCATGGACTTGTGATGATATTATGAAGTTTTACCCTGCGGATAGTAAATGTAGACGTGGCATCAGTTTCAGAAATCAGATGTTCTTTTATTCAGTTTAGTGCTACGGGCATAAGCTTCTCTTATCTGGTATTGGTTGTGGAAAGATGATCCTGAACGCTGGGCAAGACCATGGCCAAGTCAACCATCTAGTGTCTGAGCCGTATCTCGCTTATGTCCTCTTCTAATTGAAAGGGGATTCAAACAGACTTCAACCTAATGTGCATCTATGTCTCTACCTATGATCACTTGCTACCAAAGTCCCTTACTGATAACTTATCAAAAGGGGGGATGTTTCTAATTTATGAAGGGAGTCAAATGAGGGCGGCCGTGTTCTAAGTGCCTTTCAAAGGAAAATCTACTTCCAACCAATTTTTTTGTCAATCTGTCCTTATATCTTACATACCAAACTTGTATGGTGACTTATATGACATATATATGTTATGTAACAGTATGTAATAGTGAGGGGGTGCCATTCCTGGGACTTCTGCTGACAGAAATGTATCTAGTTGGTAAACCACAGCTTTGGCTATTACCAAAGAAATCGGTCTGGTTATACACAAAAACACTCTGAGGAAAAAATAACTCGCCCAGTAAGGGGCCGCAATTGTTATCTTTATTTGCATCATCATTAATAAAGAAAACTTGAACTTCTATGGACTTGAACTGGGTTCTTTTTGAGATGAGAGACAGCAGATGGATTTTTATATGGAAGCCTCAGAATTAGATTTAGTTGAAAGATTAACTCAAGTCATAGCCAATATAGTTTAAGGGAACCCATTTGCACATATACAGCTAGTGGCAGGCTCCTATAGAGCCCTATTAACGAACTGAAACACTTCTTTTAGCTAAAAATAGTTTTCTTCACAACCCTATAAATCTATTTTATCTTGTATTACCTGGAATCCGAGGGGGCGTGTCCTAATAGGCTGTCCCCTCCCGCCTACTCCTATCCGTACCTTATGCCTCCTCACTATTCAGCAGTTCATGTCATATGACTAGGGTGATGTCATCAAAAATCCTGTACCCTTTACATTTGCAAAATGTAACCCTTGTACCGGTATGTATCTCATTACATTAAATTATAGCAGCCACCAAGGATTTGAACTCCTCTTCATCCACCATGGTGTGCTGTGATTTCATGTCATCAGATACATGCACCGCACTACGGGTACAGTTTGCTAATGTTAGGAGGCTAAAGGACCTGAGAGGAGGTCACTCTGGTCACATGACATGAATGTAGGACAAGACAGAGCTGTCAGTCAAAAGACTCAGAGCCAGAAGACATGAGTCAGAAAAGCTAATTTGGTTATCAGAAAAACGACTGTAATTAAGGTACAGTGCCCCACTGGCAGCTAATTTTAGTTAATATGGGAAAGACATGTAGCCTTTATCAGCAGACATTGCAAGTCATTGTGGTAAAATTCTGCTGATAGGTCTTCTTTAAGCATAATGTATAGTCAATGACTTTCTAATTCTTTCTATAACCTTTAGCTGCTTAGTTCATACTCAAATTAAATCCTTTTTATTTTATGTATATATATGTATGTATGTATTTAATCTGGGGCCAGCAGGGTCAGTCATTCTCTGGTCTGTAGGTTGTAGTTTCTGGGGAGTAGAGGAAAGGTTATGCAGCTCTTGTTTGATGCAAATTTGCTATAATTGCCTAAATTGCCAATTTAAGCACATAAATCGGTAGTGAATTGGTAATGAATTTCTTCCACAAATAGCCGTCTATTAACACTTATCTGATGACTGATTATTTGTATACTGCTCCTCGGGTAAAAGAAATCATAAGGGGAATTGTCGTGTTGCACGCCAGACGTGTAGAACGGGTCCTCCAGTAATAGAAAAGGAGAGTAAGCTCCAGTGTGATGAGTAAAACCAAAAAAAGAATCCAACCATGTGCATCCAAAAATAGAAATTGAAATTCCATCAATGCGTTTTGGAAAGGTTACGCATCTTTAGTCATTTTGCATGACTTGTCCGAAACGCGTCAACTGAGTTTTTTTCCTATTTTTTTTGTGTGCACGTGGTTTTAATGAATTTTCATATACGGTAAATAGTTTTTGTTTCATCGGTCACAATGGAGCTGCTTTCTTTTTTTTAATCAAACTCTGGAGCGGCCCATATGCCCCCCAGTAAGGGAGTCAATCATACTTATTGCCTGTCTAAAATGACAAGTATGGGTGCATTCACAACTATGTATTCCCGTCTAGCTTTAGCCGAACGGGCATATGGTGGTGTGCTTCGAGAGGAGGAGGGGTGACCTCTCCCCTCTCAATAGAAAATAAGGCTCCACGGCTGTACTCATGGCCAAAGATAGAGCATACTATGTTTTGAGTTTTTTTGCGGCCACGGCTTGGATCGTGAGCACTCGTTGTGTTCACCGTACCAAGCTGGGCGCCATATGGGAGACATTTAGGATTTACTTTGCCTTAACGGTCCTGTGAATCTTTTCCCTGTATGTCCTGCTGCTCTATAACATGCAGCCCTATAACTTGCTGCCCTCTAGGTGGACTGTATGTTTAATATGTCTCTATAATTTGTTAACAAGATAGTGTATTTTGAGCATAAACCCATGTACGTTATAGCTGGTAGTAAACTATCCCATAGTATCCTATTGTACTAGAGGTTTCTGCTTTCATGTAGTTTCCCCATTGCTTATTATGGCTAGAGGCTATGAAGCAATGTAAGGCATGTCTGGAGGTCCCCTCCTGGCCGTGTCCTCTGCTCCATTCCTCATCACTCATGACTGTATTTGGACACACATCTGTTGAACGTTGCAAAGCTTTTTTCCGATTCTCTTTTTGTTGGTGCAAATTTCTACGAGAGAGATTTCTAGCGTGGAGGCGGCAGAATAAACACATGTAAGTATGAATCGCTGGGAGAATGGAGCAGCACTTATGTGTAGCGTGCGCTGAAGTCACTCACAAAGACTTCTGCTTTAAAATTCCTTTACCATTACTATACTGCTCTCTAGGAAGCTTGACATGCGATGTGTCCACAGGCCTTACCTCACACCGGATTATGTTCTGCAAATCAGCGGCTCTGCCTTATGCTACAATACCTGTCTCCATGGAAGTAAATATAGACTATTCACCGGAGAACCATTGGCCCAAATAACAATGCTATAGGGGCTTTTCATGGTTCAGAAGTTGGTCCGTTTCTTTCTCTACACATCCCATGGATACTATAAACAGTTTTGCCTTTTAGGACCATATCTATATTGATGATGCACAATTCAACTTGGAGTATAATTTACTAAGCTCCCTAAATCTTCTCTCTTATCTATGTTCACCCCCCACCTCTGCTTTTTTTTATTCTGCCAATAATCTAAGATTAAGATTATCTAGGACAATCACTGCTGTTTCCAAGACTTTACTTGTGTTGCACCAGATCTCTGGAATGCGCTACCCCAAGAAATTGGATTTTTTTTTTTTTTTACAAAATACACAATACATCTGTTTTTGTGGTAGGCTTTATTTATTCATGTAAATGATGCTAAGCGCCGTTAACACCCTTTGGCCAATACACGAAGATTAAATTGCCTCTTCTGGGTAAATTTGATGTATTGATTCCAGCATTGGAATCAGCTGATCATTTCGGGTCTTCCTTCGTGTCAGAGCCCCACTAAGCTACAAGGAGGGGTACATTTGAGGGTTTCCTGAATAACCGTGTTACATGTCTGTGATCTCTCTGCTTTATATTCAGGTGTTTATTAGCAATGATGGACACAACAGTAACTGTATATCTGATGGTGTTTTGCAGGAGACCCTGTTGGAAGGCAGTGACATCAACACTACCTTACTAGTTCATTTCTTTGGACGTGGAGGACGAGATAAGTTGCAGTATTCCAGTTTCTACAGGTATTCTTATAAATAAGTCCGGTGTTATATTAAAAGAACATAAAAAATGACACAAGAAATATGGAAACTCTCGATAATAATAGTAATCGATTTGCAAATGATAGGGAATACACAATAGGGGAAATCCAACAAGGGAACCAAGCCAGCCATGTACTAGCTGTCAGCAGAACTTTCGCTTGGTTGACTGGTATTCCCAAGGAACGTCCTATACACATGCATGCTCTGCCTATCTGTTCTTTAAAGAGATAGAAGTTCACAAGTTGATGGTGGTCTCTTGCAGTGATCGACTCCATTCTGTAAGAATAAATGACTATTGTGACTATGATTGTTTGCGTGGGTTTCCACCGGGTCCTCCAGTTTCCTCCCACACTCCAAAACATACTGGTAGGTTGATTAGATTGTGAGCCCCATGAGGACAGGGACTGATTTGGCAAACTCTGTGCAGCGCTGCGTAATCTGTGTGCGCTATATAAATAAAGAATTATTATTATTATAAGAGCTAGATAGCTGGAAACGCGTCAGTAGTAGGGGTTTTATTTGTTCCTAATAAAGAATTGTTTCTACTTCGGAAAACTGCATTGTGCTGGAGGAATTTCTTTCTTTTTGGATCTCTTTAAGAAGAAACATGTCTCGAAAAGTCTATCATGAATGATCAATCCAGGAGCCCGATCCCAGTGGTGGAATGATTCCTGTTGTTGTGCTTCAGCAGCCAATAATGGACGGTATTCTGCAAGTGGCTCCTTCTCTCCGGCCGATAAGCAATCAAAACTTTTATACGTTGCTTCCTCACATCAGCTCAGGGCACCTTAGGTGGAGAGCTTCTGCGCGGGGAGCCTTACGTTCCTCAGAAGATGCCAAAAATAGCTGAGGTCCTAGTAGAATGAGTAAGGTGTAGGCTCTGTCCACACTTGTATCATGACTTCCATCTATTGTGGTGCCACGGCTGCTCTCCTGGATCTAATCTTTTAACTTGGGTTCTTCAGCGTTGAACAGATACAGTATTTTTTCATACTGTTCTGGTTGGTATCAAAAACCCAGAAAGCTTGCAAGAACTCGGACAAGAATCCGATATCTGCCCTGTCAACAGATCTACCTCCTAAATCAACTTTATTTCACTATCTCTGACCTTTTTTATACTTTGTTGCTTTTGTATACCTTTTGCATGTTTTAGTGCTTGCGACTAATTAGCATATAAAACCCATGAAAGTTGTCGTTCTCAAAAGTAAAAACTTTGAGCCTTTTTTATCTCATCAGAGGTTTGTTTTTTGTTTGTTATTCTCTATCCCTAGCTCTAGAGCAGATCCAATTCCATTTGGCCCCCCCATGAAATCTTTGCCTTGATAACAGCGCATACTTTCCTTGGACAGTCGGTGCAGTAGGATTGTATGTACCACACAGACAGAAGCCTGTTATCAGGATTTACTCCCACATCTCACTCTAAGGATTGCAGGCTAAGTGTAGGGTCTAATCCTGGTAATTTTCAAGATTGTCACTTATTGAGGGGAAGTGGAATGTGTTTCTTATCATTCTATATATCACGGGCTGACAGTGGAGTTTATTTAATGCGGGGCACATTGAGGAGGAGATCAGAGCTGTAGAGTAAATAGCACTTTTGACATCATCCTACAGAATAATGGAAACCCGGCACGTCTGTAAGCTCCGATCTTTCACGGACAGCTTTGGGGATGAAGTTTTTTTGCCTCACACAGAACATTGTTGTTGGGTGTTTGATCTACCCCACGCTGTTTGTACAGGAGATGACGGATGGGATTTTTAGAAGAACACATCATTTCACCCAGGGAAATCTCTACCCTGGCGGGAAAGCCAGAAGACTTCCAGATCCGTCATGAGTTTGTCGAAGAAGTCTCCGCCGTCCTGAAGTATGTCGGCTTGATACGCATTTGTTTTTGCATGGAGTCGTCGTTTTTTATGGCAGGGTTTGAGTGGACCCACATGAGAGCTCTTAGGCGCTGAGATAACAGTGTACTGACAGCTCTGAAGAGGGCTGAATACAGAAACACGACACCTGTCTGCCTAAAAAAAAAACCTTTCTGTAGAGATGAAGGAGACACCTGTCAGATGGGGAACATTACGTGAGAAAAGATTGGTCGGGTTTACGGATCTTTTTACTATTTTAATCTGTGAAACAAAAAAAAAATTGCGTAATGGAACATGAATATTACATGCAAAGGCACGAACGAACTACGATTCAGGAGGTCTGCAGCATAACAAGGGGTCCCTCTACAGTGGCAAAAAAACACAAAATTGGCCTATAGATTAAATCTGTTGCTGTGGGTGATGAGTTCTCTTTTATACCATTTGGAGGAAAGTTGGCCACATCTGATGATTTTGATCTTGAATCTGGTGATGTATCTTGCATATGGAAATGTCCCAACTCATTCCCGATGCCAGATGTGTTATCAAACTTGGATTTCGGCAAGTTGGCCACAAGCAATCACCCAGTTGCTGGTTGAATTACGTGAACCACATTAGTCCCGATATCTATGTAGGTTACGAGCCAGTTGCTAATATGATAGGTATGACTGATATCATGCCACTATGAGCTGCTAATAGTTTTTGAGGAAAGTGTAGAGAGCCTAAAGCAGGACATACACATCCATGGATATGGCTTAACAGCTAATGCGTATAGGGCCTCCTAACTCTCCATGGGGAGATTAAGATCAAGTTGGCGGATAGTTTTCTTTCGATGGACATAAGCTGCTAATAGAGGTGTCTACAAATGTTTAACGTGTAGAGATGAGCGGACCGAAACTTTTTGTTCAGCGTCCTCCGTCCGTTTCTGACTTGTTGCTTGAAGGGCTGCAGAGGAGCCAATCAGATAGCGATACATAGCAACTAGGCATGACTGTGGTTAGCCAGATGTGTCCACAGGGTGTCCATCTGGCCAGTCACAGCCATGTCTAGTTGCTAGGGGCGTAAAGCTTCCTGATTGTCTACTCTGCAGCCCATCAAACAACATATCAGGTTTGGGCGAAGCTGCCGAAAGAGGTCGCCAAACCTCTAAGTTTTGGTCCTCTTATCTGTACTAACTTGAATTGGACATCAAGGTTGAGGCAAGATTTTTTTGGGAGGGGGATTTCCCCTGATATATTGGCACAAGAAGATTGAGAAGTCCCAGGCTGATCAGCGAAGATCTGCAGTACTAGACACAGACCTTATTCCTAGACACTTTGTTCTGTATGAAAGTTTGACCTGAATAAAATGTATCAGGGTTGCAATGGGCAGATAAGACCTCAGGCCCCATTGAAGCAGACATTTTGTACCCTTTGAACACGACGACCTCCCTCTAGCCTGGCACCGTGCGTTTGTTAGATCTGAAGGGGGTCCAGATGTTACATCTGGAATACGGACAATCACACATGGGCACAATATGTCCGTGGAGGTGACAGTAATAATACTGACATGTTGTCCTCGCAGCCCCAATCTCATGGCCAGCGTGTGGCGGTGTATGCCAGGCATAGTTTAGCTAATGTCATAAAGCTGTTTTGAGGCTAAGAAATCTCTGAATTTCTTGCTTCTGACAGATACACAGACTTTTCTCAGGGAACTAATTGTAACTTGTGAGGTGTCGGCGTCTTGAGCAGCTGCCCATAGTCTCGGGAGTCCTGACGTCTTACCAGGGCCGAGCCCGGAGCTTATCAGGAACGTATTCATGAATAATTCATTTAATCAGCGGCGGTATTAATGTACATAGCGCCATGTCCTCATGGGCACTCGCCAGGTTTAGTCTAATTCAGTAAATATTACTCTGTCACCTCTTGTTATTCGTATAACGGCAGGTAATAACCACTGCCATATTGTTATATCTCATGGCAGGAACTCCATGCTATCGTATTGTGCAGCTTGTTCTAATAAGGTCGCACACGGCTTGTGAAAAATTAAGGAAAGTTGATGAATTGGTATAAAGGGAAACACCCCCCTCTTAAAGAGGTTGTACCTACTATTTAAGATATAACAAAGTCATCAGTGAGGGTCTTACCTCTGGGACACAGCCAGCAATCACGAGAACGAACCCTCGGTAATCGGGAGAATTGGCGTCCTATTCTCACTAATGAGTGGAGCGCATACTAAGGGTATCTCTGGCACTCATACTCACTGTCTGAGAGTGCCAGAGATAGTTGAGCGCTTTGCAGCGCAGTTTTTCACACTACCATACAACTGAATGGAGCAGCAGGACACATGTACCACTTGCTACTCCACTCATTAGGGTGAACTTGAACCCCATTCTCTGGATCAGTGGGGGGGCCCTTTCTTGTGATTGTGTGGGGGGGCCCTTTCTTGTCATCGTGGGGGGAAAGAGGTTCCTGTTCCTGTGATTGGTGGTCCAGTTCTTCTTGGGATTGGGAAGGCGTCCCATTCTTGCGATTGGTGGGACGGGGGGTCCCTTTTTGGATCAAAACCGTCGAGCCCTCACCAGTTGGCTTGTTACTGCCTATCCTGTAGATAGTGGATAACTTAAAAAAGTTGGTACAACCTCTTTTGGCTACATAATAAAGCTATTATGTTTGTGGCATTCATCATCTGATCCATTGGTAAGCAGGACACTGCTGATATACCAGCAGGGAGAGCAGTAGGGACACCTAGACATGACTGCAGCTTCTTGTAAGGTTATAATCTTATTGCAATCCTGATTTTACAGCTATTCTGTTCAGTACTGCTGTATCATCTCCTCCATTCTGCTGCTGTTGAAGTTGAGGTATAGAAAGATCAATAAGCAAGAGCTCCGCTTCTCTATGTGTATGGGGGTATGGTAGTCTTAAGTGTTATCCCCATCAAACTTTGCTTTAGACATAAAAACTTCTGATGATTTCAGTCCCAGACTATACAGATGTGCAGCGAGAAGAGTGGAACATGGGCGCCCTCTAGTGACTCACCTAGGGCGTAGCACACCAGATTCTTTCATGAAAAATTCCCAGTGGTCACAACTTTCCAAAGTTAATGTTGTCATAAAAGGTTGAAAAACTTTTTACTTTTCTTCCATTTTAGTGATTTTGATTTTTTTCCCCTTTTTAGGTTCATTGAAAATCTGCAGACTGAGGTTCAAGAAATGGAGTTTGCTCAGTTCTCCAAGGGTTTGGACTTCATGAGGAAGGAGGACTTTGCAGAATGGCTGCTCTTCTTCACGGACGAGGAGGACAATGACATCTACTGGAACAATGTGAAAACCAGGATCCCTCCGGGAGAGGTAAGTGCTCATGTGCTATGGATGTCTACCAGTACATGTGTTGATACCACCGTGGTTCTAATACAACCCAATGATGTCACCGTCCAGTGTAAAAGAGTTCAGAATTATATTTATAATTGATGGATCTCCATTTTCCTGACACCAAATTTCTACTGGACACACATATTTAACCCTTTGATGCTGTGCCATGCGCCTACTTTATGGGAGGCTCTATCTGAAGACAGCATGAAATACATGTATATCAGGTGTAAAGCTGTGGGATGTACAGCAGCAGACAGGGGCACAAAGGGAGGGAGCACTTGTCCCAGGAGCCTTAGGGGGACAGTAAACAATTTATTATAGGTATATTATAGGACTGTGGAGTCAGAGTCTAGATAAAATGGACCAACTCCAACTCCACAAATATATAATAAATGATAAAAATGTCAAAGTTTCCTTTAAATGTCCGTTCTATTCCTGATCTAAGGATTTGGGCCAGGGATGAGCAACATTTATTGATCCAAGGGCTATACAGCCATACTGCTCAATTTTAAGGGGCCGCATCAGTAACCAGCACCCTAGAGGCACCAACAACCACAGTACAGCACAAAATGCCACCCTAGAAATGATAAATGCCACAGTACAGCAATAAATATCACGGCAGAAACCAAATACTGCATTCAGAATAGACAATAATAGTGCAGACCTCATAGCAGATAATAATAGTACTGGAGACCCCCAAAGAAATCATATACTGGTGCTGGAGACCCCCAGAACAGACAATAATACTAGAGACACCATAGGAAACAATACTGGACACCACAGAGCATAAAACGAATAATGCTGGAGACCCCAGATAACACAATATAAATATTAAATCATTTCCTTTCATGGATCCGCTTCTCCTCCCTGAACCACACTGCAGCAGCATCTTCTCCTCCCTGCACCACACTGCAGCCTCTTCTCTCCTCCTCCCTGCACCACTCTGCAGCCTCTTCTCTCCTCCTCCCTGCACCACACTGCAGCCTCTTCTCTCCTCCTCCTTCCACCACACTGCAGCCTCTTCTCTCCTCCTCCTTCCACCACACTGCAGCCTCTTCTCTCCTCCTCCTTCCACCACACTGCAGCCTCTTCTCTCCTCCTCCTTCCACCACACTGCAGCCTCTTCTCTCCTCCTCCCTGCACCACACTGCAGCTTCTTCTCTCCTCCTCCTTCCACCATACTGCAGCCTCTTCTCTCCTCCTCCCTGCACCACACTGCAGCTTCTTCTGTACTTCTCCGTACAGCTTTTCCTCTCCTCCTCCCTGCTTCACACTGCAGCTTCTTCTCTCCTCCATGTGTCGCTCTACTCTGTGTTCCGCGCTGGTTGTAGGACCCAGAGAAGAACCTCGCTGGGAGCATGAGAGGACCTGGGAGAGCAGTACAGTACAGCTGAGAAGTACTTACCACTTCTGTATCCTCTCCTGTGGACGCTCTGATCTGGGTCCTGACCTGGACACATATAACCAGTGTCAGGAAACAGAGCGGATTAGCAAGAACTTCTCAGCTGCACTCCTGCCTCCTGCACCAATGAACACTTCATCAGTTATGTTACATCAGTTATGGAAGTGCAGGTAGTGCACTCTGATCTCCCTTTTAATTAAGATGAATGTGGCTGTAATTTATGTACATGCTCAGGAGTGAAGCTTCTCTGCTATAGATTAGAGGAATAAGGCACTGGGAAGAAATGGCCGCATTTATCTCCGCACTGCTAGAGGGACCAGGAAAAGTTTGAGTCGGTGACCATTTTGGTGGACCTGGATTCGAAGCTCAGGAAATTGAGGAGTCTGAGTTGGAGGTTCTGCTTACCGACTCGACATCCCTGTGAGGCGTTCGTGTATAGAATTAGCATTGTGGCTCAGAAGCTTTAAAGCAAATGTGTCACCCTCAATGGTAATTTTAACTTGGAAAATAGAACGAGACACGGGCGGCGCCCCTAGTGCAATAAGTCACTTATAAGTGAGATGAGGTATTAGAGAGTATCTGCTCACCTGAAGACACCTTGTGTCTTATGCGTCTAGAGTAGATACTTTTTGTTCTCCGGTAGCTGTGGCTAGGGTGTGCTGCGTCTTCCCGGGACAGGTTCCTTTAGCCTTAGCATTCGGAATACTGCCACTACTTTATAAAACGTTTTCACATTACCTGGGGCAGCCCATCAGTTGCATCAGAAATATCTAATCCTGGGAAATTTACCCCTTATATTCCTTGGAATCCTGTTATATCTAAAAAGCTTGATGCAAGGTAGACAATAACTGTGCTCATACACGATGCCACGGCAGTGGAAGCCACGGGCCACCAGATCAGCCCATCAAACTATCATATACCTACAATTACCAAATCACTATACAGTACTGTACAACTGACACTTAGGGCAACCTGTCATCAAGAACAGGCAAAAAATAAACCCTACTTACCCCATATTGTGCTGTAAAGTGCAGTAGTAGTGAAATACTTAAATCTGCCTACTCCCGCTACCACCCATTGCTGCTGGGTAAAATAATTAGAAGATCTGTAGTTTCCTTCTCACTGCTAAATACACCTTTCAAGTGAGAGGGGTAACATTCTGGTAAGGACAGGAAGTGGACAGGCAGAGGACTTCCTTCCTGCTCGGGAAGAGATTTGAAGAGTCAGAAGAAGGAGGCGGGGTTTACTGGCAGCCTGGGAGAAAATCTGACTCTTCTCTTCAGAAGTTGACTCATCACTTCTCATTTACATATGAGAAGAATAGCTGTGAAGTACAGTGCCTCAGTGGCAGATATCTTTAGGTGATATATGGACTTTCAACCCTTTGCCACAAAGTCTTACGGGTGTGAGGGGTAAAACTAATGACCCACAGTGTCCCTGGAGCGTGACATTACCCCTTGTGTTTCTTCTGGATTTCAGAATATCAGCATAGAGGAATTTAAGACGTTTTATCACTTCATGAACAATCTGGAGGATTTCTCCATCACCATGAAGATGTTCAGTGTGGCAAACAAGGCGGTGAAACTGGGTAAGTGTCCGCATGTTGGAGGCACCGTGCAGTACTCCTTTTTTAACCCCTGTCCATGCTGTCTCTGTTTTTTCTTTAATTCCTTCTACGAGCTATAACTTTTTTATTTTTCTGTAACTATATTTGCGTGAGGGGCTGGGGGTTTTTTTTTCGGGACAAAGTGTAGTTTTTAATTGCACAATTTGGGGTTTCATATATCCTACTGGGGAACTTTTATTAACCCTTTCTGTGCAGTATATTTAACCATTTACCGACATGACGTATCTTTATGTAACGTCGGTTAAGGATGTATGTAGCGGCCTCACGGGCTGACCCCAATCTTTGCACAGCGGGCGTTAGTTGCATTATGCAGCTATGTCTCCATTTCCATGTCTGACACCCCCTGATCGCGGGTGTTAACCCCATAAGTGCCATCATCAAAAGATGAATGAGGCAGCCTGGTCATTGGGAATCCGCGGCTCCACTCATCTCGGGAAGCGACGAGGGGGTACCACAAACACCTCTTGATTGGTAGGGGTCTCATCACTGAAATCCTAGGCCCTATCCACTATCTAACTTGTTTCGTGTAGTGACAACACCACATGGGTGTTAAAAAAAGTTTTCTAATTAAAATTTTCTGCCTTTATCGTTGAACCTAAATAACATAAAAACTTGTTACTCTGGTCCAATATCCGTGCAGCAATACCAAATTTATAGGAATGTTTTTAAAAAAAAAAAAAAAAATGGGGGCAACAATCTTTTTGCATCGCACCTTCCAAACGCCATAACTTTTGAAATCTTTTTCCAATCTGACTGTGTGAGGGCTTCTTTTTTGCAATGACAGCTGTACATTTTATTATTATTATTATTTGTACACCCTAGTGGCTCATAAATTTTTGATCGAGATTTAATATAATTTTTTTTGTGTGATGGGTGGATAAAAATTATCAATCTGAGAATCGTTTAGACATATTTTTTGTGATTTGATCCTGTATCTTATCTCTCTTCTCAGCCGAATTCAAGAGAGCGGTGAAAGTGGCAACCGGACAAGAGTTATCAGAAAATGTCCTGGATACCGTCTTTAAGATCTTTGACCTCGATGGAGACAATTGTTTAAGCCATGGAGAGTTTTTGGGTGTCCTGAAGAACAGGCTCCATAGAGGACTGAAGGTAATGTATGGGATTGTTAGCGTTACAATCATCTTTAGCTGCTTGCCTTGGCCTGTGGTGGGACAGCTTGTTTGTTTCTACTCGGGTATAGCTGGATTTGGGAACTTGTGTTCTGTGAGTGCAGGAATTTAAAAAAATTAAAAATCTTTAGAAACCTGTCCCATGGAAGTATCCAAAATGACCCCTATTTCCACATGCTTGAAGGAGACCTTATAGTCACCTTATGTCATATAATTTACACTACAGGCAGTCCCCTACTTAAGAACTTCCGACTTACAGATGACCCCTAGTTACAGACTGACCCCTATGCCCACTGTGACCTCTGGTGAAGCTCTCTGGATGCTTTACTATAGTCCCGGGCTGCAATGATCAGCTGTAAGGTGTCTGTAATGAAGCTTTATTGATAATCCTTGGTCCGAGTACAGCAAAATATTTAGAAACTCCAATTGTCACTGGGGCAAAGACATTTTTGTCTGGATCTACAATTTAATTATAATTAATTTAAATTAATTAAAAATATATAGTTTCGACTTGCATACAAATTCAAGTTAAGAACAAACCTATGGAACCTATCCTGTACATAACCCGGGGACTGCCTGTATATATAATAATTTATATTCTTGTTTCCTCAGCACGTGCCGCAGCAACTGGGATTTCAAGGCTACTGGAAATGTGTCAAACGGGAAACCATTAAAGGGGCCAACGAAGTCTGGAAACAAGCTGGAAAGAGTCCATTTTAAGGCCCATATATAAGACATATGGATTTCTGGATTGGTGTTCCCACATACCTGTTTGTTTACCTGTATCTCTCGTACAGTCTTTTCTACAGTGCAACACACTGGTCTCATCGTCACTCTTCCTGCTGTGGGTTCCTTCTTTATGGGTAACTGATGTGGCTTCTGTCTGCACTGATCAGACTCGGTTCTTCTGTGTCTAGTGTGTTCCTCAAGCTAAAATAGCGCCACCTTGGTTCACTGGCTTTGTCTGGTATTGCAGCTCTGCCTCATTTACATGGATAATACGGAGCTGGATTACTAGATACATCCCATGGGCAGATGTGGCGCTATTTCTGAGGAAACAATAGACCTTTCATTCCTCGTCTCAGTTTTGACGTTGCTCTAAACTTGAAGCCATTCAATAATATTGCACTAAGCTACAAACACTCCGTCACTTCACCTGTCACCTCTCTGGTCTGTTATAGTCAATAATGGAGCCCGTTTTCTTAGTTGTCAACTGGGAGTCATTACTTTCCATGTCATGAGTTGTGTCCCTACACAGTACTAGGGAAGATTTATCAGAAGTGCCTCAGGTAAAACTGTTCTAGTTGCCCATTGAAACCAACCAGAGCTGAGCTTTCATTTTATAAACAGCTGTGGGAAAATGAAAGCTGAGCTCTGATTGGCTGCCATGGACAACTAGAACAGTTCTGCTCTCAGACACTTCTGATAAATCTCCCCCATTGTCTGTATTCAAAGGACAGTGTCGCACTTTGTTGTGAGCAGAATATTAACACCCGGTTTATTCATTCGTTTCCAGGAGGAGTAACTGAGGATGATAGAACACAAAACTTCTATAAAAAGCTGGGGAATTAAAAGTATTTACCAAACCAGATATGTCTGAAGACTTCACAGATGATCTTTAGGGACTCAAAACTTCAATAAGGGATGGAAATCACTATTTTAGTAGGTGGGGCACATCTTGAGGTATTGATTTGCTGAACGGGTTTGCAATGAATTGAGAAAATCTTCTCATCTGTCCACAAGGTGGCGATATACACCAGTGCATCAGAAACTATAGAGAAGTGGATCTATAAAGAAGTACAGGGGGGCAGTCACAGACCCTGCTGCCAAGGGGGGCCATAGCCAGGGTCTCTTATTGTGTTTTCTCCTAACACAACAGGTGTACTGGATACAATGTGCCAAATTCTGGAATATGGTGTGTGTTATACATGTGCTGCTTGTAGTGTTTACATGCGATTCTGCACAGTCTATCAGGGTAACTGGGTGACTCTTCTATCATTTTTGAGATGTTTTGTTTATCTCTACAAAAAAATCTATTAAAATGTAAAAAAAAAATAAAAAATGTCATATGTTTTTTTTATCTTCTATTCTGATTATATATCTTGCAATAAATAAAGTTTGAATTATTACTCTGGATTATTGAGCGATTCTTCTTCTTTTAAAGGGAATGTGACAGCAAAGAAACCAATATAGTAAATGGAATCGATTTGTCCCAGGATTTCTTGTTTTTCAGTTCCTATAACCAATATGTGACATAGCACTTGACATTTTATGGTCTATATACCTCTATATACATTGGAGATAAAAATTAGAGAACAACACAAGGCCATTGTGTAGTCTAGAAAACCTCTGGAAAGTCCTTGACAACAGTAGCAACCCACAATAGTCACAGAAATGTGAAAGGGACGGCAAGAAGAGTGGACCAAAATCCCAGCAGAGCCGTGAGAGACTAGTGAGGATGTGCTGAAGTCATTCTAAGCTGAGACCTGGTGGAACCTTCAGAAAATGTAATTATATTTCTATGTTCTACATTGCTGTTCTATAATTATTATCCACATAAAGTTTTTATGTTGGTACTATGGTGGGTTAAAACATTATTATTTCTTTATTAGGCTCATGTTAAAACATCTGGAGGCATTCAATATAGATCCCGTAGATACATAAGTAATAATCAACGCGTTTCAGCCGCTCACTCATGATCTAACAAACAAAATCTAAAATGTCATTTACAGGGCCGGCGCTATGGGTAGGCAAAGTGGCCAATTGCCTGGGGCCCCCTGAAAGAGGAGAATCTCTTCTTTCAAAGGAATCTTGAATTTTCTTTCTAGGTGCTATAGATCCAGAGATATTCAGATTTAAAGTGAGAATTTCAGGTTCCATTTTAATATATAAAAATAACTCCCGATGGCAGTTTAACTGTTAATAGCTCTGTTTTCCTGATACTTAGAAACACAAATTTAGATAAAAGAGGAGAAAAGAGGAGACCTCTCTTCTTCTTTCATAGGAAAAAAGTGAGGTTCTAATGGTCCGGAGCCAGAGATACAGCCCCCTGAAGTGTCCCCCCTCCAGATTCTTAGCCATCAGGCTGCAGGGAGAATTTGCTGCACACAGGAGATGCTGCACCTCACAGATAATAGAAATATTCACTTTATATGTTACTACATATTGAGAAGGGATAATATCAACTAATATTCATGTTTTTACCCCTTCTCTATGCAGAACTATCTAAGAACACACTATCTCTCTTATTGCCTTTTATTTAGTGATAGTTTTTTTTTTTTTGCGAAAATTGACTGATAGGATGAACATTCCATCCTCTTTGCCTAATGTCGCTACATATAAACAGTGCAACCCAGAACATGTCCATAAAGCTAAAACACAGACATGTGAAATTTTTATTGCACACCATCCTCTATTATTTACACCTATGCTAATACAATGGCGCACATCTAAAAGTGACTTCTGTTATCCCATTAGCTCGGTTTATGGATAGATTGTTATTTATTTGGGTTACCATTGTGTAAGTAAGCATGCAACGATATATCTGTGCAATATTCTGCTAAAATAGTTTGGTGTCCCCTGTGGAACGTTCCCTTTGCTGCATATTTTGGTGAATACACACATGTGAGGTCTGTATCATCTCCTCACATCTTACTGGTTTAGGAAAGTATATTTTCTGTAAGTATCTGGATTTGTAGATATTTTAGAGGAAATTTTGAATGTTAATTGCCAAATGCATGGCCTGGTTGTCTGCTTTCTATTCTATAGGTTTTATGGCGCCTTTACTTTTTAATCTGTGTTATTGATATATTTTGCAGGTTGTGACTGTCTTAAAATTTCTAGCTGAAAAGCAGATATCTAGTTATTACAGTGTTACTGATATTATGTGGATTTATTTATGTGAACATATCAATATGGCACATTTGTGAACTCTACACGTGTCCATCTATTACATTTAGGAGATGTGAAGGTAAACATTTTCTGTTTGGAAAACATTTTTTGCCAAAGTCAAATTTTAAGTATTTTTTATAAAATGTTTCAGTTTGAATCAAAATTGCATGAAGGCGCCTCGGTCTATAAACTCTTTAATGCAATTTTGAAAATGGGGCAAGTGTCTGCTTACAGAAAATATGTGGCTTGTTGGGCTTACTTTAACTCCTTAATGACGCAGCCGGTTTTTAAGTTAATGCTCAGACCTTTTTCTTAAAATTTGACCAGTTTCTCTTCCTGTGGTAATAACTTTTCAACACTTTAAGATATCCTTGTGATTTTGAGATTGTTTTCTTGTGAGATATTGTAGTTTATGTTAGTATTATCATTTCGGTGATCAGTTTCTTTTTGGGGGGGTAAAAATTCAATAATTTAGGAAAATGTGAAAAAAAATGACAATTTTCAAATTTCAAATGTTATACTTTTTAGACAAAAAGTCATAACACAAATTTTTTTTTGTAGAAACCTTATGCCATTGGTCTTATTTTTATTTCCATAATTTGTTTTACATTTCCATTTTTTTACGGATCTGAGAAGGTTTCAAGTTTTAGTAGCAACTTCTCAGATTTTCAAGATATTTGAAAAATGCTAAATTTTTAGTGACCAATTCAGTTTGGAAGTGCCCTACAAAGGCTTATGTACTATATACCCCCACAAGTACCACCATTTTATGAACCTAACATCTCAAACTATTCAAATCAGCATTTGAGAAGTCTGTTAACCCTTTGAATCTTTCTCTGGAAGCAAACAAAAATGGATTGAAAATTTTGAAATTTCAATTTTTGAATAAGATTATTTTCATTTAGCCCTAAAATGGACAAATTCAGAAGGAATTTGAGGTAAATATACATCCCAAAATTGTTGCCCTGCTTCTTCCGAGTACGGTAATACCAGACATGTGGATGTCAGCTGCTGTTTCACTGCACAGCGATGTCCAGGATAGAGTTTGTACCATTGGGTTTTTGGAAGGCCAATTTGACTGCAAATTTTTTGTGGTGCCACAGTGTACTTGAAGAGCCCCTGAAGTAACAGTATAATAGAAAACTCCTAAATATGTCCCATTTAGGAAACTAGACCCCTCAAAGAATTTATCTGGGGTTGGGGGTGAACATTTTAACCCCCAACATGCTGGTCAAAATCTAATGCAAAGTAAATGGTGCAGAGTAAAAGATGCATTTTTATCTAAAAAATTTCATTTTACTGCCTAATATATTGTATCCCACCCATGCCACTTTAGACAAACACCCCAAAAATCATTCTGCAGGTTGTCCCGAGTATGGCAATACCACATATGTGGCAATAATTGACAGGCTGGGCACAAAGCAGGGCTGAGAAGGGAAGGAGCGAAATTTTGCTTTTGCAGCTCCGATTTTACACGTTTGGATTTAGAGTGCCATGTCATGTTCGCGGGGCCCATGAGTTACCAGTGCAATAGAAACCCCCGAGAAATTATACCATTTTGGAAACTAGACCCCTCAAAGACTTATCTGGGGTTGGAGGTGAGCATTTTAACCCCAACATGCTGGCCAAAATCTAATGCAAAGTAAATGGTGCAGAGTAAAAAATGCATTTTTATCTCAAAAATTTAATTTTACTGCCTTATATATTGTATCCCACCCATGGCACTTTAGACAAACACCCCAAAAATCATTCTGCGGGTCGTCCCGAGTACGGCAATACCACACATGTGCCAAAAATTGACAGGCTGGGTACACAGCAAGGATGAGAAAGGAAGGAGCAAAATTTTGCTTTTGAAGCTCCATTTTCACCTGTCTGGATTTGGAGTGCCATGTCATGTTCGCAGGGCCCGTGAGGTACCAGTGCAATAGAAACCCCTGAGAAATTATACAATTTTGGAAACTAGACCCCTCAAAGAATTTATGTGGGGTTGTGTCGAGCATTTTAAACCCCAACATGATGGTCAAAATTTAATGCAAAGTTAATGGTGCATATTAAAAATTGCGTTTTTATCTCAAAAATGTCATTTTAGCACCTAACATACTGTGCCCAACCCCTGCAACTTCAGACAAACACCCCAAAAATCATTCTTTGGGTTGTCCCGAGTACGGCAATACCACACATGTGCCAAAAATTGACAGGCTGGGCACACGGCAGGGCTGAGTGGGAAAGGAGCGAATTTTTGCTTTTGCAGCTCTGCTTTCATACGTTTGGATTTAGAGGGTCATGTCATGTTCGCAGGGCCCGTGAGTTACCAGTGCAATAGAAACACCCAAGAAAGTATACCATTTTAGAAACTACGACCCTCAAAGAATTTATTTTGAGGTGTGGTGAGCATTTTAACCCCCAACATGATGGTCAAAATTTAATGCAAAGTAAATGGTGCATATTAAAAACTGCGTTTTTATCTCAAAAATGTCATTTTAGCACCTAATATACTGTGTCCAACTCATGTCACTTCAGACAAACACCACAAAAATAATTCTTTGGGTTGTTCTGAGTACGGCAATACCACACATGTGCCAAAAATTGACAGGCTGGGCACACGGCAGGGCTGAGAAATCAATGCACTGTATCGCGATTCACAAAGATTGTGCGCCCAATTTCCTGCATGTGTCACTTCCCTGCTGTCACTTCCCCCCGTCACAGCAGCGCAAATCCGCAGACCCTTCGTAAATAAGCCCCAATGTGTAGGTCACCAATAAAAGATCCATTTTATTCGACATACTCACAAAAATAAAAAGCATAAAAACCGTGCACTTCATAAAAGCATTGGTAGAAAGCAAAAAAGCATAAAAACCGTGCACTTCATAAAAGCATTGGTAGAAAGCAGCCATGTTTTCCTAACAGGTGTTCATATCTGATACCATTACTTTTATAGATTTAATTTCACATCGATTTTAACATCTGCTCAATAGTATTTCTTCAGAATGTAATGTCTTACTTTCACCACTAGATGTCGCTCACGGTTTGCCTCATTAATTCTGCTATGATTCTGCCTGATAGTAAAATCCTTATGGGAGAACTCCGCTGTCAGTTTCTATCTCATTGAAGCTTGTTGTAGGGAGAGCAAAGTCTTATATACTTCTTTTTAACATCTGCTCAATAGTATTTCTTCAGAATGTAATGTCTTACTTTCACCACTAGATGTCGCTCACTGTTTGCCTCATTAATTCTGATATGATTCTGCCTGAGAGTGAAATCCTTATGGGAGAACTCCGCTGTCAGTTTCTATCTCATTGAAGCTTGTTGTAGGGAGAGCAAAGTCTTATATACTTCTTCCCTAGCGCTATGTATTGAGTTAGGATAGGACCTTAGAACCCCTCTTGCATACTTTTAGGACAGGACCTTGGAACCCCTCTTGGAACCCCTCTTGCGTACTATTAGGACAGGACCTTGGAACCCCTCTTGCATACTTTTAGGACAGGACCTTGGAACCCCTCTTGCGTACTATTAGGACAGGACCTTTGATACTTATTCCAGGCGCTTGTTATCCTGTCCTCATATGTCACTGCACGGATATGTGTATACACCGGCCTCACTGTACATGTATATACACCAGCCTCACTATACATGTGTATACCTGTACTACACGTATATACACTGTACTCATATGTCACTACACGGATATGTGTATACACCGGCCTCACTGTACATGTATATACACCAGCCTCACTATACATGTGTATACCTGTACTACACGTATATACACTGTACTCATATCACTGCACTACATGGATATATGTATACACCGGCCTCACTATACATGTCTATACCTGTACTACACGTATATACACTGTCCTCATATGTCACTACACGGATATGTGTATACACTGGCCTCACTGTACATGTATATACACCAGCCTCACTATACATGTGTATACGCAAAGGTGCAAGCAATAAAAATGTTTAAATTAACCGGTTAAGGACCGTTTTTTCATTTCCATTTTTCACTCCCCACCTTCAAAATTTTATAACTTTTTTATTTTTAAACGTAAGGAGCTGTGTGATGGCTTGTTTTCTGCGTAACAAATTGCACTTCATAGTGATTAGGTATTCCAAAAAAATTCCAAATGCAGTGAAAATGGTGAAAAAACGCATTTGCGCCATATTACGGCTTTCACTGTGTGCCCAAATGACATGTCTACTTTATTCATTGGGTTGGTACGATTACGGGGATACCAAATTTGTATAGGTTTTATAATATTTTCATACATTTACAAAAATTAAAACTTCATGGGGTGGTGTCATTTTCTGCGAAATTTGATAATATTTTCAATGATATCATTTTTAGGACTGTATGACCTTTTGATCACTTTTTATAAATTTTATTTTTATATTTTTCAAAATGGGCGCTATTTTATGTTACGTGGTTAAACGTATTGAAAAAACGCTAATATATTTTGATAGATTGGGCATTTTCGGACACATCGATACCTAATGTGTTTATTTATATTTATGTCAGTTCTAGGAAAAGGGGGGTGATTTGAATTTTTCAGTTTTTTTATTATAATTTTTTTTTTATTTTTTACTTTTACTATTTTTCAGACTCCCTAGGGTACTTTAACCCTAGGTTGTCTGATCGATCCTACCATATACTGCCATACTACAGTATGGCAATATAAAGGGATTTTCCTCCTTATTCATTACAATGTGCAATCACACACTAAATAGCCTAGGATCTTCGTAAGACCCAAGGCTACCATGGAGATGGATTGCCACTCCCCGATGACGTCACGGGGAGCAACGATCCTAGGCAAGATGGCGGCGCCCATTGAGGCTGCCTGCAGCTTTGCCGGCTGCGATCATTGTGATAACACCCACGATCGGTGCTAGCACCGATCGCGGGTGTTACCGGTAAGTCTTTGCTGCAATATGGAGCTACTTTTAGGACAGGACCTTTGATACTTATTCCAGGCGCTTGTTATCTATCCCCCTGTAATCTTTTTGGATATCTTGACAGGCAGAAATGCAAGGATTAAAAGGGATATTCTCTTCAGACCAAGGAATAGGTGTGGCCTGGCTTTACCTGACATCCGTTCTTAGTACGGAGCAGCACTCCTCATGATGGTAGTGAGTTGGTGCCACCATGATAAGAGTAAACCATAGGTGGCTCTAGAACAACGTCTATAGAACAACAAAATCCAGCTCACCTCTCCAGGCGCTTGACTCCCCTCATGCATGGAGATATAACTCAGAAGTCCACTGCAGTAGTCCACAAACAAGGAATAACTCCAGCACATCCACGGGAATACTTTTAAAAAACTGACCATGAATAAGTCAGTTTAGGATGAAACGCGTCGGTCTGTTCCCACTATGTCCAGTCTGATCATTTATCTGTTTGCCGTGGATGATGTTTTATAACAAGAAATAAAAGAAGAATTTTTTTTTTAAAGTATTCCCGTGGACGTGCTGGAGTTATTCCTTGTTTATCTCTAGAACAACTGGTTCCGTGATTCCATTATCTACTATTCCATGGACAGAGAAAATTTTGGGGGTCATTTACTAAGGGCCCGATTCGCGTTTTCCCGACGTGTTACCCGAATATTTCCGATTTGCGCCGATTGTACCTGAATTGCCCCGGGTTTTTGGCGCACGCGATCGGAATTTGGCGCATCGGCGCCGGAAATCGGGGGGGCGTGGCCGAACGAAAACCCGACGTATTCGGAAAAACCGGCGCATTTAAAAAAAAAATTGTGTCGCGAAAATTTCACTCACCTTCATCCTGGATAGGCCGGTGTATTTCGAGGCATTCCAGCGGACTTCAGCGCAGCAGCGCCACCTGGTGGACGTCGGAGGAACTGCTTTGATGAATCCCGGCCAGACCTGAATCCAGTGCAGAGAACGCGCCGCTGGATCGCGAACGGACCGGGTAAGTAAATCTGCCCCTTTATGTCTCAGCTTTGCACACATCCCACAATATGGCCTTGTGTCCAGGTATGTTTATCTCCTGGGGTCAGAGTTCTGCTTCTACCAACAAACTCTTCTCTTTGCCCAGTGTTGGGACATCCTCATTTTCTTCTGGGTTTGGAGGATTCTTTTTCCAGGCATGGCGTGCCGAAGGTGTGTTTAGGGTTTCACTATTTCGCTCTGATATGGATATGGATGGAGCTCCCCTCATTCATGTTACAATGGGAAACAGATCTGCATATTAATATATATAATTATATTTGACATTCACAGTAGAAAGAACACGGGTCACATCTTATAAGCCGGTTACCTGCGCTTGGCTTGGTATGTAGATGGCGTCGTACTACAGTCGTTGGTCACCGCACGTGCTCCGGCCCCACCAGTGCCAAAGCGTCAGCTGCCTGGTACTAACGCTGCCATGGCCGCGTGTATGGCCTCTGGTTGGACCTGAACACCTGTCTCGCTTGTAGTGGGATCGCCTGAAATTTGGTAGCCCGGTGCCTCCTAGATACTTGTTCTAATGGCAGCCTGGAAAAAAAAAAACTGCACTCTGTTGCGTTCAAATAGGAAACCCAAGCTGCCTGGTGCAGGCGATCCCCACAGCTACCTGCATGGGAAATAGTGGGTGGTGGTGGGGAGGGTGGAATGGCAGCGGCTTATGGGCACTCCCAGGTTCTGAGGCAGCCCACGCTCCTGGTGATGGTTCTGGCCATAGTGCAGTAGTGTGTTCTGGTGTGGTGGCTGCTGGGTGGGTGAGCTGAGCGAGTTTATTGTGCCCAAGATGCTGCACATGCTGAGTCCATGGGGCCAGGGGCAATCCTGACCAAGGACGGGGCCAATCCCATAGATTGTTGCTGCCATGGTGTGCTTGGTGCTTTTTGAGTTGGGGGCTGCTGAAACAGGGTGCCGTAATAGCATAGCGGGCAGGGCACACGCCACGGCCAGAGCTGGTTCTGGATGGCTGTGGGGCCGCTGGAGCAGGGCTCGTTCAGGGGACCTAGATGTCCGATGCGTTTCTAGTGTGCAGGCCTAGGGTGACGGGGTTGGATGATGCCGTTGGTGGTGTGCCCCGGGGGAGAAGTGGAAAAATGCTGGAGCAGTGGTACAGACAGCCTTCAGCTACGGTGCCATCCTGGACCCATCTTTACCTGTTCATGTTCCCAAGAAGGTAATTATTTCGGTGGTACCAAGTACATACCAGACTTAAAGTTATTTTTCCACAAGTCGATCCAAAATGTTGGCAGTGAGAATTGGAGGAAGTTTTGCTTCTTTATATTTTCTGGTCATCTCAAGCACAGTCTCCATTTTGGGAAGCAATAATTCAGCAAATTTTAAGAAATCCTGATCCACTAAATCCTTCCCCAATTTCTCTTCAGCATTGCTAGATCTCCATTGTTGCACTTTCTTACAATGGCCGCTCGTTGTTGTACCCCACTGTCACGGCATCAATCAAATGTACCTAATGCATCCCTCTGGTCCTCTAGGGCAGTGGTGGCGAACCTATGGCACTGGTGCCAGAGGCGGCACTTAGAGCCCTCTGTGTGGGCACCCTGGCCATCACCCCAGCATAAACTTCACCCGACAGGACTCAAAAAATCTTCCTACAATGATAGGGGAATTTGCCCTCCTCCTTTCAACTGCGTTGGTGTCTTTAGGTGGCTGAACAATTGAAAGTTGTCAAAGAACAAGGAGAATTAAATTACTGCTTGAATTTCTGTGCTGGCACTTTGCAATAAATAAGTGGCTTTTGGTTGAAGTTTGGGCACTCAGGCTCTAAAAGGTTCGCCATCACTGCTCTAGGGTAAATGACATCATGTGTAAGGAAGAACTGACAGACTATTTTAGACTCTTACCATCAAGCTTACTCAATATGGAGTTTAGAGAATTCGAGGTATACAGGGAATTAGTATCATATGCAAATTAGTCATGATTATGTTGTGTAATACCAAAGGACAGATTTTAGGACCAGCCAATATAAAGTGGATGGTAGATGTTGATTTTTCTTGGGTTATGATAATATATTTATACGGGCAGCCCCCTGGTTATGTACAAGATACCGTATTTTCCGGGGCATTAGGCGCACCGGAATATAAGGCGCAACAGTCCGATGCGCCTTATATATGTAATAATTAAAAATATATAAGGCGCATCGGACTATAAGGCGCAGGGTCCGGGGGCGTGGCGGAGGTCCGGGGGCAGAGCGGACACCCGACGCGACGCGACGCCGAGAAGAGATGCGGAACGCGGGGAAGGTGAGCGGGGAAGGTGAGGGGGAGGTGGAGAATGGCACATCCTCCTCCAGCGGGAACTGCAGACCACGCGACAGAAGTTGTTCGTGCCGCGTGGTCTGGCTTTCCGCGCTGGATTCTGCTGTCTCCGGTAGCGGGGACCTATGTAAGTATGGTCCGCTGCCTCATATAGGGCGCACGGACTATAGGCGCACTTTGGATTTCCAAGGAAATCCAAGGCTTTAAGTGCCCTTATAGTCCGGAAAATACGGTAGATTATTTAGGTTTGCACTGAGTTGAATTTGTATGCAAGTCGGCTGGTTATTTTTATAATTGTAATTTCCAAAAAAAAGACAATTGCCCAAGTGACAATTCAAAATGTGTGCCGTCTGGGAACAAGGATTATCAATAAAGCTTCATTACAGACACCTTACGTGATCATTGCAGTCTGAGACTATAGTAAAGCATCCGAAGGCTCACCGAGGTCAGAGGGGGCAGAGGGGTAGATCTGTAAACTAGGGGGTCGTCTGTACGTCAGGTCTATAGGTGTATCCCCTTAAGGACGCAGCCTTTTTCATTAATTTTTCGCTCCCAGTTCAAAAATCTACAACTTTTTACTTTTTCTGAGTTATATGAGGGCTTATTTCTGCATAACAAATTGCACTCCGCAGTGACGGTATTAAATATTCTATGTCATGTACTGGGAAACAGGAAAAAAACTCAATGAAAAAACTCATTTGCACCATTTTCTTGTGGCCTCAGTTTTTTACAAGTTTTACAGTGCACTCCAAATAACCCTCCTCCTTTATTCTTTGGTTTGGTACCATCACAGGGATCAACATTTATACAGGTGTTATTGTGATTTAATACATTTTAAAAATATTAAAACTTTTTATTTTCACCATCTCCTGGCGCTGATAACTATTTCATAGTTCAGTGTACGGAGCTGTATGAGGTGTCATTTTTTGCATGATGAGCTGAGGTTTTCATTGCTACCATTTTGAGGACCGTACAATCATTTGATCATTTTTTGTTACATTTTTTATATTTTGTAAAATTTCCATTATGGATGTTCAACGCCGGGAATAATCGTTATTATATTATGATAGACCAGATATTTTGGGACATGGTAATACCTTACATGTTTATGACTTGTTTATTTTTATATTAGTTCTAGGGAAAGGGGGTTGATTTAAACTTTAAGATTTTAATAAATTTTTTATATTTTTTTTACTATTTTTTTTCTGACTCCCTAGGGTACTTTAACCCTAGGTGGTCTGATTGATCCTCCCATATACTGCCATACATACTGGCATGCTGCACCCTGAACAATGTATTACATGTATAATTTGCATTGGCAATTTAATATTGAAAACCACTAGAGTTGACAGCAAGTATTGCCCGGGGCGGTTAGAAGCAAGTACAAATATTTTTTCTTGCCAGTGTGCCAAGTTATCATTATGCCTTGTGATTCTGGCTGTAAAACAGACCTATGTATAGAAGTTAATTACCTATAGAAATGGTAGGTGTTTCCCATATAGTCTGTTAAAGGAGCAAATACCGAACCTCCAGTCACACATTGGACCCTGATCTAGTGACTGGTGGGTAGTAGGAGGATGCCTTATCATAGATATATAGTGTAGAGAACTCGAGTTTTTCAGCACAATAAAAATAAACTACATACTCACCTTTCTGACACCCCCCGCAGGTCCTCTTCTTGATTGCTGTGGGTCCTTGCGCCGGCAGCAACAGCAATGGGCGTGATGGCATCGCACACACTATGCAAGCAGGGGATGATTTGGACTGGCTATAGACTGGGGGGCTGGCTACTAAAACTGGGAGTGATTGGCTGGCTATATATGAGGAAGAGGGGCTGGCTATCTATATACGAGGAGAGGGGGCTGGCTAGCTATTACTGAGGGGCAGGGGGCTGGCTAGCTATATACTGAGGGGCAGGGGCGGGCTAGCTAATACTGAGGGCAGGGGGCTGGCTAGCTACGTACTGAGGGGCCATGAGTTGGCTGCCTATATACTGGGGGGCAGGGGGCTGTCAGGCTATATACTAGGGGGCTAGCTATATACTACAGGGAGTTTGGGGGCTTGCAGGCTATATACTGGGGGGAGGCTGTGACCAATGCATTTCCCACCCTAGGTTTATTATACTCAAGTCAATGGGTTACTTTTGTTAAAGCCTCTCCGTACACCGGCACGGCCACACCTCAGCCTTTCCATACAGCTCAGCACCTGTGTATGACACCAGCAGGGCTACAGCTCAGCACCTGTGTATGACACCAGCAGCGCCACGGTTCAGCACCTGTGTATGACACCGGCAGCGCCACAGCTTAGCACATGTGTATGACACCGGCAGCGCCACAGCTTAGCACATGTGTATGACACCAGCAGCGCTACAATTCATCTCTTGTACACATCGCGCCGCATCCGCCACCACCCAGCGCTCCCTGTGACGTGGCGTCAGTGCTGACGTTGCGGGTGGGTGTGGCCGCAGTCCGTGTCTTGGCCCCGCCCCGCTGTGCAGTGACAGTAGCTGCTCTATACCGGCAGCTGCTGCGGGATCATGGCGCCGGCTCACGTCCTGCGCTGCTGCCAGCGGGTGTTGGGCTGGATCCCGGTGCTGTTTATCACGCTGGTCGTGTGCTGGTCCTACTACGCCTACGTGCTGGAGCTGTGTATATGTGAGTATCACCGCTCACATCCGCCCGGGATGGGTGCACATGAGGTCTGCTGTATGCAGGGAGGGGGAACTGCTGTCCTCATATGTCACTGCACGGATATGTGTATACACCGCCTCACATATCACTCACTACACGGATATATGTAACACCGGCCTCACTATACATTGTATACCTGTACACATATATACACTGTCCTCAATAGTCACTCACGGATATGTGTATACACCGGCCTCACTGTACATGTATATACCTGTACTACACGTTATATACACTGTCCTCATATGTCACTACACGGATATGTGTATACACCGGCCTCACTGTACATGTGTATACCTGTACTACACGTATATACACTGTCCTCATATGTCACTACACAGATATATGTTATCACCGGCCTCACTGTACATGTGTATAACTGTACTACACGTATATATACACTGTCCTCATATGTCATCGACACGGATATATGTATACACCGGCCTCACATATCACGCACTACACGGATAGATTATACACCGCCTCACTATACATGTATTACCTGTACTACACGTATATACACTGTCCTCATATGTCACTACACAGTATGTGTATACACTGGCCTCACGTACATATATACCTGTACTACACGTATATACACTGTCCTCATATGTCACTACACAGATATGTGTATACACCGGCCTCACTGTACATGTATATACCTGTACTACACGTATATACACTGTCCTCATATGTCACTACACGGATATATTATATACACGGCCCACTATACATGTATATACCTGTACTACACGTATACACTGTCTCCATATGTCACTGCACGGATATATGTATACACCGGCCTCACTATACATGTATATACCTGTACTCACTATATACACGGTCCTCATAGTCACTACACGAATATATGTATACACCGGCTCACTGTACATGTATATACCTGATACTACACGTATATCACTGTCCTCATATGTCACTACACGGGATATGTGTTACCCCGGCCTCCTATACAGTATATACACTGTACTACACTTATATACACTGTCCTCATATGTCCTACACGGATATGTGTATACACCGGCCTCACTATACATGTGTATACCTGTACTACACGGATATATGCACTGTCCTCATATGTCACTACACGGATATGTGTATACACCGGCCTCACTGTACATGGTATACCTGTACATACAACACTATATACACTGCCTATGTCACTACCCGGATATGTGTATACACCGGCCTCACTGTACATGTATAACCTGTACTACACGTATATACACTGTCCTCATATTCACTGCACGGATATGTGTATACAACCGGCCTCACATATCAATGCACTACACGGATATATGTATACACTGGCCTCACTGTCAATGTATAACCTGTACTACACGTATTTAACACTGTCCTCATATGTCACTACACTAATATGTGTATACACCGGCTCACTGTACATGTATATACCTGTACTAACACGTATATAACTGTCCTCATATGTCACTAACACGGATAGGTGTATACACCGGCCTCACTAACATGTATATACCTGTACTACACGATATACACTGTCTCATATGTTCACTACACAGATAATGTGTATACACCGGCCTCACTATACATGTGTATACCTGTACTACACGTATATACACGGTCCTCATATGTCCACTACACGATATTGTATAACACCGGCCTCACTGTACATTGTATATACCTGTACTACAGTATATACCTGTCCTCATATGTCACTGCACGGATATTGTATACACGCCCTCAACATATTCACTGCACTACACGGATATATGTATACACGCCCTCACTGTACATGTATATACCTGTCTACACGTATATACGATGTCCTCATATGTCACTACACGGATATGTGTATCAACTGGCCTCACTGTACATGTGTATACCTGTACTACACGTATATACACTGTCCTTCATATGTCACTACACGTATATGTGTATACACCGGTCTACTGTACATGTGTATACTGTAACTACACGTATATACACTGCGTCATATGTCACTACACGGATATATGTATAACCGGCCCTCACTATACATGTATATACCTGTACTACACGTATATACACTGTCTTCATATGTCACTACACGGATATGTGTATGCACCGGCCTCACTATACATGTATATACCTGTACTACACGTATATACACTGTCCTCATATGTCACTACACGGATATATGTATACACCGGCCTCACTATACATGTATATACCTGTACTACACGTATATACACTGTCTTCATATGTCACTACAAGGATATATGTATCACACCGGCATCACTATACTGTGTATACCTGTACTAAACGTAATACACTGGTCTTCATATGTCACACAAGGATATGTGTATACACCGGCCTCACTATACATGAATACCTGTACTACATGTATATACACTGTACTCATATGTCACTGCACTACACGTATATGGTGTATACACGCTCATGTACATGTATATACCTGTACTACACGTATATACACTGTCTTCATATGTCACTCAAGGATATGTGTATACACCGGCCTCACTTACATGTATATACACCAGCCTCACTATACATGTGTATACCGGTACTACACGTATATACACGTCCCATTGTCACTACACGGATATTGTTACACCGGCCTCACTGTAATTATATACACCAGCCTCACTATACTGTGTATACCTGTACTACACGATATACCACTGTACTCATGTCACTGCACTACACGGAAATTTGTATACACCGCCTCACTGTACATGTATACCTGTACTACACGTATATACACTGTATTCATATGTCACTGCACTACACGGATATGTGTTACACCGGCCTCACTGTACATGATATACCCCAACCTCTCTTCATGTGTACCACCTCTACACGTATATACAGTGTCCTCATATAGCACTACACGGATATGCACTACACCGACCTCACTGTACATGTATATACACCAGCCTCACTATACATGTGTATACCTGTACTACACGTATATACACTGTCCTCATATGTCACTACACGAATATGTGTATACACCGGCCTCACTGTACATGTATATAACTGTACTACACGTATATACACTGTCCTCATATGTCACTACACAGATATGGTATAACTGCCTCACTGTACATGTATATACCTGTACTACACGTAAATATACACTGTCCTCATATGTCACTCACGGATATATGTATACCCGGCCTCACTGTACATGTTGACCTGTACTACACTTATATATACAGTTTCCTCATATATCACTACACGGTATATGTGTATACACCACCTCACTATAAATGTGTATACCTGTAACTACACGTATATACACTGTCCTCATAAAGTCCCAACGGATATTTGTTATACACCGGCCCACTAACATGTATCTGTCCTCATATGTCACTACACGGATATGTGTATACACCGGCCTCACTGTACATGTATATACACCGGCCTCACTGTACATGTATATAACTGTACTACACGTATATACACTGTACACTACACGGATATGTGTATACACCGGCCTCACTGTACATGTATATACCTGTACTACACGTATATACACTGTCTTCATATGTCACTACAAGGATATGTGTATACACCGGCCTCACTGTACATGTGTATACACCGGCCTCACTGTACATGTGTATACACCGGCCTCACTGTACATGTATATACACCAGCCTCACTATACATGTGTATACCTGTACTACACGTATATACACTGTCCTCATATGTCACTACACGGATATGTGTATACACCGGCCTCACTGTACACCAATCACTTTGTTTGGGCACAGTAATGAGGACTCTCCCTGCCAATCGCTTTGTTTGGGCACAGTAATGAGGACTCTCCCTGC
Organism: Engystomops pustulosus; assembly: GCA_019512145.1. Lineage (NCBI taxonomy): Eukaryota > Metazoa > Chordata > Amphibia > Anura > Leptodactylidae > Engystomops > Engystomops pustulosus. The sequence goes on along the minus strand of CM033642.1, from coordinate 13,220,815 downwards.
CAATCGCTTTGTTTGGGCACAGTAATGGGGACTCTCCCTGCCAATCGCTTTGTTTGGGCACAGTAATGGGGACTCATACTGTCATCCCCAGGAGTCCTGCCAGGATTTATACTACTTTAAACTCAGAAATCCTGTTACATATCATATAAACCTATAGATCCCTTAGCTCAGCTTCTCCCCTTCTTTCATGTCCCACAATCAGATATTCCCTGACTGGTTCCCTTTTAAGATTATTAACTTTCATATCAAATCTACATTGTTTTAAGACCATTACATTGAGTCTTAGAATTGTCCTCGTCCTGTAGTGTTATGCTGCCCTTGTTACTCAGAGAAATCCAGTGACGAGTCCAATCCCGGTGAGATTAGCTCTAACGGATTAGGATTCCTACAGCTGTCAGGCCTCGCGCTGGGCTGCATTGTTCTGCGCTGGTATATTATCACCAGGTTACAGAACGCCCATTATATACCTGTATGTGCGATATATGGAACCTATAGCATGCTCAACTTTATCACTTAAATTTTCCTCATTACCTCAAGATATTTTTTTAAAAATGTGTTTTTTGTGGTTTATTTTTAAACCATATCTTAAGAATCCATAAACGATTAATATTTGATTGAGGTCAGTTTTAGGTAAACTGGTTTGATAGGCTCTCGTTATCAGGTCACATCCAAGAAAACAGGTAAAAGTTGCAGGGAGGTTGTATTCTAGATATTATTTTTTTTTATTTCAAAGACTATTGACAGCTTTTTCTTTGCTTAACTTTTTTTTGGCTCTACAGTCACACCGTTTCACCTTCTGCCCTCATTATTAATTTGGTCATCCAGTGCCTCAGTGTCTCTGTCACCACCCTGCAATATTATGTAATATTGTATGTCCCATAATGGCATGACCATCGCTTACAGGTGTAATTACTTGCACATTGTTTTATCATTTATACGCTGTCATCCATTGTGTATTGTTTTTTACCATGGAGGATGAGAGGCCCGGAGAGCCATCGTAGAGCGCCAGGCAGGGTAGTCGCAGTAAATATGGGGCACCTAAAGTTCCATAGAGATTGTAAACATGACTTTCCACCTGCAAGAAGCATGTCACAGGTGATGACTGTTGTGACAGGGCCGCACCTATAGACTAAATTAGTCACCGCCTGCAACCTGGTGCTACATAGTTTCACTTCGATTTAAAGGAACTCTCCAGTCAGAGGTAATTCATTGAATTATACCTTGTACAGGCCCTGCAGAGAGAAGCATGACTCTAGGTTCTAGGAATTCAATGAAAATGAGTTGTGATGTAGCTTCACAGGCTTTTACACTGTCTCCTCCTGCCTCAGAACTTTTCCTCCCTCTGCCGGATGTTATCTCATACAGGGAGAGGCGAGAGGTGCCCCTGCACGGCATAACGTACATAGCCCTACAGCTCCTCCCTCCCCCATTGATGTCAGCTCACCACACTGAGCTCTGTTCCTGTAAGGGAGCACAAAGGTGGGGGCTGAGAGCTGAGGAGTGAGCAGCACAGACAAGTCATTTGTTGTTTTTTTAAATGGATGCAAATTAAAGCCAAACCCCTGGGACTACACAGAGGATTCGGTCAGGATGCAAGGTAAGTTATAACACACAATTATATTGTAATGCAAATTGACATGTATATATATTGTAAGGCAGAAAGACATATTTGCACTGCAGTTGTGAGAGAAGAAGCTGAAGCGAGGTGCAGGGAGGAGAAAAGGATTTATTTTTTCGTCTGCTCTGAGGGTCTCCAGGATTTGATTGCTCTGAGGGTCTTCAGTATTATTAGTTGTCTGCTCTGGTGGTCTAGCAGTGCTATTATTTGTCTGTTTTATAAATGGTGTCTTCTCTGGGGTCTCTAGTATTATTGGCTACACTGGATGCAGTATGTATTGCTGTATTGTGGTATTTATTATTTGCATGGCGGCATTTTGTGCTGTACTGTGGTATTATAGCATTTCTGTGCTGTGGTTGTTGGTGCCTTTAGGGTGCTGCTTATTGATGCTGCCCCTTAAATTAGCGCAGTATGGCAATATGGCCCTTGGACCGATACATTTTGTTCACCCCTGGCCTAAATGCTAAGATCAGGAATACAGCAGACAATTAAAGAAAATTTCATAATTTTTATAATTATATATTTGTGTCCATTTTATCAAAACTCTGACTTGACCAAAATGGTCCCCGACTCAACAGTACTGCCTAGAACCCTAGAACAATCTTTCCGTTGGCATCAGTCCTGTGGTTCTGTTTGCTTAAGGACTAGAGGTACCTGCAGTTAGACATGGATGGGGACTGGATCTTTATCTGTAGCTCAATCTTCTTTAATTGCCTCTATCTCCTGTGCAGTTAAATTCTGATGTGATTTGAAATATGAAAAAAAAACATGTTTTTAGGTACTATAGGACAGAAGATATGGAAGTTTGAAGTGTATCTCCCCATGCAGCCTCTAAAAGTAACTAGTCTCTGGCAAAATTTGACTCTTCTCAGCTCATTTGCATATGACTTTGGATGTAACATCAGAGGCGTCTACATAATCTACAAATATTTAACTTCTTTTTTTTTTTTTTTTTTGCTGCTGGGTGGGTGAGCTGCGCGAGTTCTATTATGCCAACACTGCCTGCCCATGTCGAGGTCCCATGGGCCAGGGGCAAGTCCTGTCCAAAGGACGGGGCCATCCCATAGATTGTGTGCTGCCCATGGTGTGCTTGGTGCTTTGGAGTGGGGGCTGCTGAAACAGGTGCCGTTAATGCCCATAGCGGGCAGGGAACACAGCCACGGCCAGAGGGTTCTGGATGGCTGTGGGGCCGCTGAGCAGGGCTCGTTCAGGGGACATAGATGTCCGAGCGTTTCTAGTGTGCAGGCCTAGGGGGACGGGGTGGATGATGCCGTTGGTGGTGTTGCAACGGGGGAGAAGTTGGAAAATGCTGGAGCAGTGGTACATGACAGCCTTCAGCTACGTGCCATCCTGGACCCATCTTTCCTGTCCAGTTCCCAAGAAGGTAATTATTTCGTGGCGGTTACCAAGTACATACCAGACTAAGTTTGTTTTTTCCACAAGGCGATCCAAAATGTTGGCAGTGGAAATTGGAGGAAGTTTTGCTTCTTTATATTCTGGTCATACTCAGCACCGTTCTCATTTTGGGAAGCAAATAATCAGCAAATTTTAGAAATCCTCATCCACTAAACCGGACCCAATTTTCTCTTCAGCATTGCTAGATCTCCATTGTTGCACTTCCTTACAATGGCGTCGTTGTTGTACCCACTGTCGCGGCATCAATCAAATGTACTAATGCATCCCTCTAGGGTAAATGAACATCATGTGTAAGGAAGAAATGACAGGACTATTTTAGAATCTTACCATCAAATTTACTCATAGGAGTGTAGAGAATTCGAGGTATACAGGAATTAGTATATATGCAACATTAGCATGATTAGTTGTGTGTAATACCAAAGGACAGATTTAGGACCAGCCAATATAAAGTGGATGTAGATGTTGATTTTTCTTGGGTTATGATTATATATTTAATTGGGCAGCCCCCTGGTTATGTACAAGGATACAGTATTTTCCGGGCCATTAGGCGCACCGGAATATAAGGCGCAACAGTCCGAGCCGCCTTATATATGAATAAATTCCATATATAAGGCGCATCGGACTCATAAGGCGCAGGGTTCCGGGGCGCGTGGTGGAGGTCGGGGGCGGAGGGAGACCGACGGGACGCGACGCGACGCCGAGACAGAAGAGACGTGGAACGCGGGGACAGGTGGAGGGCGGGAGGTGAGGGGGAGGTGGGAGAATGGTCACTCCTCCGCGGGAACTGCAGACCCGCGACAGAAGTTGTTCGTGCCGCGTGGTCTGCATTCCGCTGGAGATTGCTGTCTCCGGTAGCGGGGACCAATGTAAGTATGGTCCGCTGCCTATATAGGGCGCACGGACTATAAGGCGACTTTGGATTTCCAAGACAAATCCAAGGCTTTAAGTGCGCCTATAGTCCGGAAAATACGTAGATTATTTAGGTTTGCACTGAGTTGAATTTGTATGCAAGTCGACAACTGGTAATATTTATTAATTGTAATTCCAGAAAAAAAGACAATTGCCCAAGTGACAATTAAAATGTGTGCCGTTCGGGAACAAGGCATATCAATAAAGCTTCATTACAGACACCTTACAGTGATCATTGCAGTCTGGACTATAGTAAAGCATTCCGAAGGCTCACCAGAGGTCAGAGGGGGCAGAGGGGTAGATCTGTTAAATAGGGGGTGTCTGTAAGTCAGGTGTCTATAGGTGTATCCCCTTAAGGACGCAGCCTTTTTCATAATTTTTCGCTCCCAGCTTCAAAAATCTACAAACTTTTAATTTTTCTGAGTTATATGGGGCTTATTCTGCATAACAAAAAATTTGCACTCCGCAGTGACGGTATTAAAATATTCTATGTCATGTACTGGAAACAGGAAAAAAAACTCAATGAAAAAACTCATTGCCCACCATTTTTTCTGTGGTTTTTTACAAGTTTTACAGTGCACTCCAAAAACCCTCCTCCTTTATTCTTGGTTTGGTACATCACAGGGGATAAACATTTATACAGGTTTTATTGTGATTTAACATTTAAAAATATTAAAACTTTTATTTTCACCACTCTCCTGGCATGATAACTATTTCATAGTTCAGTGTACGGAGCTGTAGAGGTGTTATTTTTTGCATGATGACTGAGGTTTTCATTGTAACATTTGAGACCGTACAATATTGATCACTTTTTGTACATTTTTTATATTTTGTAAAATTGCCATTATGGATGTCAACGCCGGGAATAATCGTTATTATATTATGAGCGACCAGATGTATTTTGGGACCTGGTATAACCTTACATGGTTATGACTTGTTTATTTTTGATTAGTTAGGGAAGGGGGTTGATTTAAACTTAAGATTTTAATACATTTTTATATTTTTTACTTTTTTTTTTTTTTTTACTCCCTAGGGTACTTTACCCTAGGTGGTCTGATTGATCCCCATATATATTGCCATACATACTGGCATGCTGCACCCTGAACAATGTATAAATGTATAATTTGCATGGCAATTAATATTGAAAACCACTAGAGTTGACAGAACGTATTGCCCGGGGCGGTTAGAAGCAAGTACAAATATTTTTCTTGCCCGTGTGCCAACTTATCATTTATGCCTTTGATTTGGCTGTAAAAACAGACCTATGTATAGAGTTAATTACCTATAGAAATGGTAGGTGTTCCATATAGTCTGTTTAAAGGAGCAAATACGGAACTCGTCACCACTTGGACCCTGATCTAGTGAATGGCGGGGTAGTAGGAGGTGCCTATCATAGATATATGTGTAGAGAACTCGCGTTTTTCAGCACAATAAAAATAAAACTACATACTCACCTTTCTGACACCCCCCCGCAGGTCCTCTTCTTGATTGCTGTGGACCTTACGGCCGCACCAGAGCACTGGGCGTGATGGCATCGCACACACTATGCAAGCAAGCGGGATGATTTGACTGGCTATAGACTGGGGGGCTGGCTAGCTATAAACTGGGAGGATGAGTTGGCTGGCTATATTTTGAGGAGGGGGCTGGCTAGCTATATACTGAGGAGCAGGGGGCTGGCTAGCTATATACTGGGGGCAGGGGGCTGGCTAGCTATATACTGAGGGGCAGGGGGCTGGCTAGCTATATACTGAGGGGCAGGGGGCTGGCTAGCTACGTAACTGAGGGGCCATGAGTTGGCTGCCTATATACTGGGGGGGAGGGGGCTGTCAGGCATATACTAGGGGGCTAGCTTATACTACAGGGAGTTTGGGGGCTTGCAGGCTATATACTGGGGGAGGCTGTGACCATGCATTCCCACCCTAGGTTTATTATACTAAAGTCAATGGGTTACTTTTGTTACGCCTCTCCGTACACCGGCACGGCCCAACCTCAGCCTTTCCATAAAGCTCAGCACCTGTGTATGACACCAGCAGGGCCACAGCTCAGCACCTGTGTATACACCGACAGCGCACGGTTCAGCACCTGTGTATGACACCGGCAGCGCCAAAGCTTAGCACATGTGTATGACACCAGCAGCGCCAAGCTTAGCGCCTTGTTATGACACCCGGCAGCGCCACCAATTCATCTCTGTACAACATCGCGCCGCATCCGCCACCGACCCGCGCTATCCCTGTGACGTGGCGTCAGTGCGACGTGCTGACTTGCGGGTGGGTGTGGCCGCAGTCCGTTCTTGGCCCCGCCCCGCTGTGCAGTGACAGTAGCTGCTCTGTACCGGCAGCTGCTGCGGGATCATGGCGCCGGCTCACGTCCTGCGCTGCTGCCAGCGGGTGTTGGGCTGGATCCCGGTGCTGTTTATCACGCTGGTCGTGTGCTGGTCCTACTACGCCTACGTGCTGGAGCTGTGTATATGTGAGTATCCGCGCTCACATCCGCCCGGGCTGGGTGCACATGAGGTCTGCTGTATGCAGGGAGGGGGAACTGCTGTCCTCATATGTCACTGCACGGATATGTGTATACACCGGCCTCACATATCACTGCACTACACGGATATATGTATACACCGGTCTCACTGTACATGTGTATACCTGTACTACACGTATATACACTGTCCTCATATGTCACTACACGGATATGTGTATACACCGGCCTCACTGTACATGTATATACCTGTACTACACGTATATACACTGTCCTCAAGTCACTACACGGATATGTGTTACACCGGCCTCACATGTACATGTGGTATACCTGGACTACACCGTATATACACTGTCCTCATATGTCACTTTACACGGATATATGTATACACCGGCCTCACTGTACATGTGTATAACTGTACTACACGATATAATACACTGTCTCATATGTCACTACACGGATATATGTATAACCCGGCCTCACATATCATGCACTACACGGATATATGATACACCGGCCTCACTATACATGTATATACTGTACTACACTCTATACACTGTCCTCATATGTCACTACACAGTAGTGTATACACTGGCCTCACTGTACATGTTAGTACCTGTACTACAAGTATATACACTGTCCTCATAGTCACTGCACGGATTATATGTATACACCGGCCTCACTCTACATGTATATACCTGTAATACACGTATATACATGTCCTCATATGTCACTGCACGGATATATGTATACACCGGCCTCAATATACATTGATATTACCTGTACTACACGTATACACTGTCCTCATATGTCACTGCACGGATAATGTATACACCGGCCTCACATAATGTATATAACTGTACTACAGTATATACACTGTCCTCATTGTCACTAACGAATAATGTATACACCGGCCTCTCACTGTACATGTATTATACCTGTACTTACACGTATATACACTGTCTCATATGTCACTAACACGGATATTGGTATACACCGGCCTCACTGATACAGGTATATACACTGACTACAGTATATACACTGTCCTCATATGCCTACACGGGATATAGTGATACACACGGCCTCACTATACATGTGTATACCTGTACTACAACGGATATATGCACTGTCCTCATATGTAATACACGGATATGTGTATACACCGGCCTCAAGTACATGAGGTATACCTGTACTACACATATATACACTGTACTCATATGTCACTAAAAGGATATGTGTACACCGGCCTCACTGTACATGTATATACCTGTACTACACGTATATACACTGTCCTCATATGTCACTGCACGGATATGTGTAAACACCGGCCTCACATCATCACATGCACTACACGGATATAGTATCCACTGGCCTCCTGTACATGTATAACCTGTACTACACGTATATACACTGTCCTCATATGTACTACACTAATATGTGTATACACCGGCCTCACTGTACATGTATATACCTGTACTACCGGATATACATGTCCTCATATGTCATACACGGATATGTGTATACACCGGCCCCTCACTATACATGTATATACCTGTTACTACACGTATATACACTGTCCTATATGTCACTACCACAGATAATGTGTATACCACCGGACCTCACTATCATGTGTATACCTGTACTAACAGTATATACACGGTCCTCCTATGTCACTACACGGATATGTGTATAACACGGCCTCACTGTCTTACATGTATATACCTGTACTACAGTATATACACTGTCCTCATATGTCACTGCACGGATATTGTATACACGGCCTCACATATCACTGCACTACACGGATATATGTATACACTGGCTCACTTGTACATGTATATACCTGTACTACACGTATATACATGCTCCTCATATGTCACTACACGGATATGTGTATACACTGGCCTCATGTACATGTGTTATACCTGTACTACAATATACACTTCCTCATATGTCACTTACAGTCGATAATGTTGATACACGGTCTCACTGTACTGTGTATACATGTATACTTACACGTAATACACTGGCTTAATATGTCACTACACGGATATATGTTATACACCGGCTCACTATATACATGTATACCTGGTACTACACGTATATACACTGTCTAATCTGTCATACCCGGATAATGTATTACACCGGCCTCACTATACATGGTGTATACCTGTACTACACGTATATACACTGTCTTCATATGTCACTACAAGGATATATGTATACACCGGCCTCACCTATACAGTGTTATACCTGTACTACACGATATACACTGTCTTCATATGTCACTACAAGGATATATGTTACACCGGCACTCACTATACATGTGTATACCTGTACTAAACAGTATATACAACTGTCTTCATATGTCACTACAAGGATATGTGTATACACCGGCCTCACTATACTGGTATAACCTGTACTCATGTATATACACGTACTATATGTTCACTGCATGCACTAACGTATATGTGTATACACCGGCCTCAATGTACATGTAGTATACCTGTACTACACGGATAGTACACTGTCTTCATATGTACTACAAGGTATGTGTAACACCGGCTCACTTACATGGTATATACACCAGCCTCACTATACAGGTGTATACCTGTACTACACGTATATACACGTCCTCCATATGTCACTACACAGGATATGTGTTACAACGGCTCACTGTAATGCTATAACACCAGCCTCACATAAATGTGTATACCTTTACTACACGTATTACACTGTACTCATGTCACATGTCACTACACGGAAATTGTTACACGGCCTCAGTTGTACATATATACCTGTACTACACGTATAGACACTGTATTCTATGTCACATGCACTACACGGAATGTGTATACACCGGCCCTGTACAGTATATACACCAGCCTCACTATACATGTGATACCTGTACTACCACGTATAACAGTTCCTCATATAGCACTACCGGATTATGTGTATACACCGACCTCACTGTACATGATATACACACAGCCTCACTATACATGTGGTATACCTGTACTACACGTATATACACTGTCTCATATATCACAAATACACGAATATGTGGTATACAACTGGCTCACTGTACATGGTGTATGTCCTGTACATACACGTATAACACTGTCCTCAATGTCACTACAAAGATATGGTATACACTGGCCTCACTGTACATGTATATACCTGTACTACACGTATATACACTGTCCTCATATGTCACTACACGAATATGTGTATACACCGGCCTCACTGTACATGTATATAACTGTACTACACTTATATATACAGTGTCCTCATATAGCACTACACGGATATGTGTATACACCAGCCTCACTATACATGTGTATACCTGTACTACACGTATATACACTGTCCTCATAAGTCACCACACGGATATGTGTATACACCGGGCTCACTATACATGTATATACACTGTCCTCATATGTCACTGCACGGATATATGTATACACCGGCCTCACTGTACACGTGTATACCTGTACTACATGTATATACAGTGTCTTCATATGTCACTGCACGGATATATGTATACACCAGCCTCCGTATACGTGTGTAAACCTATACTACATGTATATACACTGTCTTCATATGTCACTGCACTACACGGATATATGTATACACCGGCCTCACTATACAATCACTATACAATGAAAATGGCTACAATGAGTTAGCTGAAACGTCGCTATACCCTCACTTGGTGAATAAACTACCTTGAACTGGAACGGAGTGCTGCTACTTCCTTTGTTGTATGCTGTATATAGCGGTCTAGGATCGGACTCGCTGTACCTTGCACCCACTGGGTTGAACCCTTTTTCTACTGTGCCGCCCACCCACACCACGGCCTCACTATACATGTGTATACACCGGCTGTACTACATGTATATACAGTGTCCTCACATGTCACTGCACTACACAGATATATGTATACACCGGCCTCACCATACATGTGTATATCTATACTACACGTGTGTATACACAGGGGTCACTATAATATTTCGGTGTACAGTTTCCTCATATGTCAGTGTATTATATCTGTGTACAATGTTGTCATGTGTCTGTGTATTATATGTGTGTATACAGTAACCTACATGTGCTCAGGATTTCCATATGTCCATGTATTATATACGTGCAGATACCTCACCTGTCAGTGTAGTATATGTGCATAGAGTGGCCTATGCGTGTGTCCTGATATGTATTATACACAGTGCCCTTGTATATATCAGTGTATTATATCTGTGTACAATATGTAATATATACAAGATGACCCTCCAAAACGCGTGCAAATAGAGTCCACATGTAAAAGGACCCTCCAGTTACAGCTGGTTCACTGAGTTATACCTTGTGCAGGACCTGAGGGGTGGAGGGGGTATTCCAGGTTCTGGGAATACAATGAGTCCTGCTCCTCCCATCAGGCCCTGCACATTGCATTATTCAATGAATTAGCTGTGACTGGAATGTTCCTTGAAGACGATATTTTAAGCCACAGATCACATTATAAAATGTTCTCTCATAGGCCAGCTTAAAACACCCACGCGTTTCGAGCAAAACTGCTTTCACTTATGACATGTTGTGTCAGGAGTAAGAACAGTTTTCGTAGACAGTGAATGGAAGATACCCTAGCACTGCGCTCTGCAATTTCGGACACTCCTATAAAATACTATCTATCTCCTATCTATTTATATTGGCTGTGTGACATCCTAGAGGTGACCCCACAGGAGCCTCAGGTGTGTCATGTTCCTGTGCAGTATATACTGTATCTGCTCTTTCTAGTCTTTGAGGAATGTGACATGTTCAGCCTTTGGTCTGACTATTTGCTTTGGGACGCTTTCAGAATAACGTATTTCCTGTCATCACGAACATCCCTACACGATTACATAACAGACTGTACTAGAGGAACCAGTCAGAGCCCAGGAAGGACACTTGGTTTAGGGTGTACATGTAATTTATGCTCTGAAGATCGCAGCACAAATATTAGGAGTAAATAATGTACACTCTGATAAAAAACTAGAGCTGCCAATCACAGGGTAATCGGGACACTCAGTGTTGATCACTATGGTTGGAGTAATCGGGACCTCTCCTTGTTGATCAATTTGTTTGGGCAGAGTAATCAGGATGTTCCCTGTGGATCACTATGTTTGGGCAGAGTAATCAGGACTCTTCCTGCCGATCACTATGTTTGGGCAGAGTAATCAGGACTCTCCCTGCCGATCACTTTGTTTGGGCAGAGTAATCAAAACTTTCACTTCCAATCACTGTGTTTGGACGGAGTAATCGGGACTCTCCCTGTCGATCACTGTGTATGGGTGGGGTAATCAGGGCTCTCAATGCCAATAACTTTGTTTGGGCAGAGTAATCAGGACTCACTGCCAATCACTTTGTTTGGGCACAGTAATCGGGACTCTCCCTGCCAATCGCTTTGTTTGGGCACAGTAATCGGGACTCTCCCTGCCAATCACTTTGTTTGGGCACAGTAATGAGGACTCTGGTGGGGTAAAAGACTAATAGATAAAGTTCGGGGTAGAGAAGAGGAAAGGTAAAATCAAAGCTAAAGAGGATGTAAAGGAAACTTAGAGGCAATGGCGACTAAGTGGGCTAGCGCGACCCCACCGGAAGTGAAGAAAGGTTCGAATGAGGCGGAGGCACAACGAGGAACGAGCGGTCAAGCTAGGTAGAGAAACAAAAACTTCGGGGCGGAATTAAGACTCCCACGAGAGGTTAGGACGGTGAAGGCTGAAGCTCGTACTTCTCACCTGTCTCACACATCTCTTTTTTGGGCACAGTAATCGGACTCTCCCTGCCAATCGCTTTGTTTGGGCACAGTAATGGGGACTCATACTGTCATCCCCAGGAGTCCTGCCAGGATTTATACTACTTTAACTCAGCAATCCTGTTACATATCATATAACCTATAGATCCCTTAGCTCAGCTTCTCCCCTTCTTTCATGTCCCACATCAGATATTCCCTGACTGGTTTCCCTTTTAAGATTATTACTTTCATATCAAATCTACTTGTTCTAAGACCATTACATTGAGCCTTAGAATCCTCCTCCTGTAGTGTTATGCTGCCCTTGTTACTCAGAAATCAATCCAGTGACGAGTCCAATCCGGTGAGATTAGCTCTACGGATTAGGATTCCTACAGCTGTCAGGCCTCGCGCTGGGCTGCATTGTTCTGCGCTGGTATGTTATCCCCAGGTTCAGAACGCCCATTATATACCTGTATGTGCGATATATGGAACCTATAGCTACATGTTCAACTTTATCACTTAAATTTCCTCTATTACCTCAAGATATTTTTTTAAAAATGTGTTTTTGTGTTTATTTTAAACCTATCTTTAGAATCCATAAACGATTAATATTTGATTGAGGCAGTTTTAGGTAAACTGGTTTGATAGACTCTCGTTATCAGGTCACATCCAAGAAAACAGGTAAAAGTTGCAGGGAGGTTGTATTCTGAATATTTTTTTTTTTTGCCTAGACTATTGACAGCTTTTTCTTTGCTTAACTTGTAGTTTGTATATTTTTTTTGGCTCTACAGTCACACGATCACCTTCTGCTCGTCTCCCCATTATGAGTTGGGTCATCCAGTGCCTCAGTGTCTCTGTCACCCCCTGCATATTATTAATATTGTATGTCCCCTAATGGCATGACCATCGCTTACAGTGTAATTACTTGCACATGTTTTTATCATTTTATAGCTGTCATCCATTGTGTATTGTTTTTTTTTACCATGGAGGATGAGTGCCCGTAAAGCCATCGTGAGCACCAGGCAGGCAGTCGCAGTAAATATGGGGCACCTAAAGTTCCATAGAGATTGTAAACATGACTTTCCACCTGCAAGAAGCATGTCACAGGTGATGACTGTTGTGAGCAGGGCCGCAACCTAGAGCTAATTAGTCACCGCCTGCAACCTGGTGCTACATCGTTTTTCACTTACGATTTAAAGAACTCTCCAGTCAGAGGTAATACATTGAATTATACCTTGTACAGGCCCGAAGAGAGAAGCATGACTCTAGGTTCTAGGAATTAATGAAAATGAGTTGTGATTAGCTTCACACTGCTTTACAACTGTCTCCTCTCCTCCTGCCTCGAACTTGTCCTCCCTCTGCCGGATGTTATCTCATACAGGGAGAGGCGAGAGTGCCCCTGCACGGCATAACGTACATAGCCCTACAGCTCCTCCCTCCCCATTGATGTCAGCTCACCACACTGAGCTCTGTTCCTGTAAGGGAGCACAAGGTGGGGGCTGAGAGCTGAGGAGTTGAGCAGCACACAAGATCATTTGTTGTTTTTTTAATGGATGCAATTAAAGCCAAACCCCTGGGACTACACAGAGGATTCGGTCAGGATGCAAGGTAATTTATAACACACAATTAATTGTAATGCAAATTGACATGTATATATATTGTAAGGCGAAAGACATTATTGCCACTGCAGTTGTGAGAGAAGAAGCTGAAGCGAGGTGCAGGGAGGAAAAGGATTTATTTTTTCGTCTGCTCTGAGGGTCTCCAGGATTTGATTGCTCGAGGGTCTTCGAGTATTATAGTTGTCTGCTCTGGTGGTCTAGCATGCTATTATGTGTCTGTTTTATAAATGGTGTCTTCTCTGGGGTCTCTAGTATTATTGGCTACACTGGATGCAGTATGTATTGCTGTATTGTGGTATTTATTATTTGCATGGCGGCATTTTGTGCTGTACTGTGGTATTATAGCATTCTGTGCTGTGGTTTGTTGGTGCCTTAGGGTGCTGCTTACTGATGCTGCCCCTTAAATTAGCGCATATGTGCAATTGGCCTTGGACCGATAATTTTGTTCACCCCGGCCTAAATTCTGATCAGGATACAGCGACAATTAAAGAAATTTTTATAATTAATATTTGTGTCCATTTTATCAAAACTCTGACTTGACCAAAATGGTCCCCGACTCAACAGTACTGCCTAGAACCCTAGAACAATCTTTGCGTTGGCATCAGTCCTGTGGTTCGGTTTGCTTAGACGAGAGGTACTTGCAGTTAACATGGATGGGGACTGGATCTTTATCTGTAGCTCATCTTCTTAAATTGCCTCTATCTCCTGTGCAGTTAATTCTGAGTGATTTGAAAATAACAAAAAACAGTTTTTAGGTACTATAGGAACGAAGATATGGAAGTTTGAAGTGTATCTCCCATGCCCCTCTAAGTAAATAACTCTTCTCTGGCAAATATGACTCTTCTCAGCTCATTTGCATATGGCTTTGGATTTACATCAGAGGCGTCTACATAATCTGCCTGCTTGACATAGGTTTTGTAAATTTGTACAAAATTAACTTTTTTTTTTTTTTTGTGCTCATATAGTATTATAGGCTTATATTGGGGCAGCGCATGTCCCGCTCATCATTTCGTCTGTAAATTAGTGTTATTACTATGTGTCCGATATACGCTTAGATGTGTGTTTTGTGTGTCTGTTTACACCAGTGTCAAGTGTCCGCTCTCGACTTGTGAATTGTTTCGGAAGTGTCCTATTATATTATAATGAGGCGGATGAAGCCTCGGAGTGGATGCCATCCCTTGTAGAAGAGTAGGAAGAGGTTTTTTCTTTTTTTTCTTTTTTTTTTTTTTTTTTATGTATGCTGTAAATTGGTAATATATCACCAGTCAATCATTCATGTCATGCTCATTACTAGTCTTCGCCGCTCCTGCTTTGTATATTGGGTTTTTCGTTAAATCCGAGTTGGTTCCTTGCTGTGTGAAGGTATCCTTCAAGTTGTTTGTTCTACAAACAAGGCCAAAATAGAAAGCAGGGTTATTTGTGAGCCGAAACACATAGCTGCTTTATTTAAGCAACAGCGCCCACCTTGCCATAGGTTCCTTGTAGTATTGCAGCTCATTCTGTGGCTTACTTGCAGCATCCATGAGAATGGATTGGAAGACTCACTTTCTCAGACAGTGAATGTCTACGTTAGGAGCCCTCCATATTGGCTAAAGTTTGGGGTGGTTTCCAAGTGGAGGATTTTCCATTATCAAGTGCAGAGAATTTGAGGACTGGTCGCACCCTTACCCTATGCTCTATCAAATATCAACCGGGAAATGAGTAAATCTCATACGGGGGGGGGGGGGGGGGGGGGGCACACATTTGTGGCTTGGCACAAGTTCTGAAAGCTGTTACGGGTGGGACAACAGGGACATTCGGTAAGAGGTCTTTTGTAGTGGTTGCAATGAAGCTCTTCCTTCTGGGAATAACTAGAATATAAAGGACCGCAATTTTAAAATACAAGCGGGACCCTAGTGAAATCCAATTATTGGCACTAGTTTTTACACCGTCGGTATATGGCTATGCGGATTAGTTAGGGGGTTTCGGTTGTGTCCCTCACGCTTAGCACTCAGATCCTGGTACTCAGGCTTGAGAATTCTGGCAGTCCCACGGGTTACATACACGATGGGTGTATAGCTCATGCTGGACATTGGGGAGGTAACCTTTTATTTCCATACAACATGGACACACCCCTAGATTTAAGGTAACTGCCCCTTAGGCTAGAAGATCCAATTATCATATATAACCTTCGGCAGAAATATCTTTAGAACATTTTGGCAGATTTTAAAAAGAAGACATCAAATGGATCAGGTTCCCAAGCAATAAAATGGGGTGGGTTTTTATCTGGTCCCAAGATTTTTTTTTTGTGCACCGTAACTCTGCGCTGTGTACACCAGGCGTTCTCCATGAAATCTCTGGCCTAGACCTGCAGGCCGTCACATGTGTAATGAGGAAGTTTGATGGACTGCTGAGTAACTTCCCTTACGTCATGTGTTTGCATGACAGTCAATATTGTGTTTGTAGCAATGGAAAAGCCCTGTGTAATGTCTGGCCATTGTTTATTTCCTTGTCTGATCATGTGACATTTCTTTTCCAAAATAAGACACAAAATCTGCATGTGATGCGGCTGTGACCTTCTTCACTGTGACTATGGTCTATCCATTTTGGGAGTTCACATGTGGTTAGATTCAGGTGAATTCACACTGTCCATGCTAATTTCTGATAATATTACCGTGAAAGTGGATTTTCTCTTGTACACAGTGTTGAAAAAAAAAACCACAAAAAAAACAACAATAAATGTAAATTTGCTGCTGCACCTTTAATAGAAAAATTCCACTATAAAAGAGTGTTGATGGCAAATTCCCTTTAAAATCAATTACTTAAACTCAACAATAAATGTAAATTGTTCAGCCAGATCACAGCCCCCATTGTGGTTGTGTGAACTCGTGCAATGGATCCTGTAAATCTAGATGGCGGCTATTGCTTGCTCTGTGATGTCTTATTTCTCTGTATGTACCCCATGATCTATAAAGCTCTGCACTATATGAGGAACGATAATTATTATAATTATTTATCTTGTTTATTATTTTTTTATTGATGGAGGGTCTTGAATTAGATTCATAATTTGCGTATCAGATCAAATCCCACCAACCGAGGGCCCTAAACACGTCCCAACACAAACATCGGAAAGCCATAATTTCCTGTAATGGTTTAGAACATTTGGTT
This sequence comes from Engystomops pustulosus, assembly GCA_019512145.1. Classification (NCBI taxonomy): domain Eukaryota; kingdom Metazoa; phylum Chordata; class Amphibia; order Anura; family Leptodactylidae; genus Engystomops; species Engystomops pustulosus. Next base: position 13,203,867 of record CM033642.1, on the reverse strand, counting down.
ATAGCCCGTTGGACTGTGAATATTGTAGATACAATATGAGATGTCATTGTCTTCTTCTTCCCTTTATTTTACAGATACAATAAGATCAGACCACTGAAAAGGTGAGTTTTATTTGCCAGTTTTTCTATATAATGTAGCCTATATTTTTGGCATAATTCACTTTCTCTTACAATCATAGAAATGAAATATCTACTGATCGCATATTTCCCACAGTGCTATATGGAGGGAGATGTATTGTAAATGGCTTCTCTTTAGTATGGAACCTTTCTGTGGCCCACAGATACAAAAAGTGGCACTCTCTTTTTGGGGTGCACCCTTCACAACCCCAGAGGAACCATATTGCTCCATATGGCTATTATTTGTGACGCGTTTTTAGCCAAGTGGTTTCACACAAATTATTGTAATGAGACAAAGCTTTCGCGTAGACTAAGGGTTTCACATGCACCCCAAGAGACACGTGAGTGGCTAGAGAATGGATTATTCGGACAACTATGGTAAAGGCGTATTTCATAGTTCATATTTATACACCCAAAATCCCATCCCAGCTATGGGTCTTCTACTATGAAACTACACAATTGATCCCTATGATCTCTGATAATTGTACTGTAACGTTTTGCAGCTGTATGTCCATCACCTATGCAGGACAGAGTTGTATCCTTTGGACAGGAGTCTACTACCTCTCCTAAACGTAATGTTGTAGAGAAATGCACTATGATTTCCAACATACCTTTATTTTATTTCTGTCTATTAACATTTATGCCATTTCTAAGAATTTTCTTTTACAATCCATATGCAATGAGGTATTGGGTGCAGTTGGATATGCCTTCAGCACCTTGAGCACTGTTGTACCTGCCTTGACCCTTCCCTCTTTTGTCTGATAAGCCGGAGAATTGTCTTGTGAGACGTAACACTGGAAGAAGAGGTAAGTGGTTTGAATGGGAATACAGTGCCCGGGTGCTGAGGACACTCTGGGTGCACCAACTGCCTCATTAGGCATACAGATCCAACTGAGGATATCTCGAACCATAATAGACAGAAACTACTAAAGTATGTTGGAATTCACCTTTATTATCAACAATTATTCTTCCAAACAGATTCGGCCATGATGTCGGTGTATAATCCCTGTAAATTACTGCAAGCAGAGTTTTTTGAAAAAACAGATGTTATTATCCAATTATTTGCTGTAGCTGTATATGTCTTAAAGGCTTTCCACTCAATTAAAAATGAATTTCGTAATATGACAGAGAATGGTGATGGTAACATGAAGAAATGGTTGTCACCTCTCACCTATTACCCTATGTACATCCTGCCTTGGTCTCCCTAAACTAAAGTGCTTGAAATTGTCACCCAATCAATAACTGACCAGTGATTTGGTTGGATGGATTTTACAAGCATTTTCTGGAGAGTAGCGGGAAACAGAGGCAGGATCTTGAACCAGAGCAAGGGACCAGTAAGAGGTGATCTACCATCTCCGTATATTTCCAGACTATAATGTTTATCATCGGTTGTGTACTGTGACAGGATATCTTACTCACTTAACCTTTTTTTTTTTATTTTACTTTCTTAGTGATCTACCTGGTGTTTTTTCACATATTTTTTATATTGTTTGTGTGGTCCTATGGAAGACATATTTTCCTGTCTGCCAACCCTCCAAAAGGTAAGATCCTCTAACTCTGTGTATGTATTGTGTACTATATGTCTCTAATGTAACCTAACTTCCTTATGCTACCTAATAATGTTCCTATAATTACATTACCTGCAGCTTTATAGTATCTATTTAATCATATTACCAGTTGAACTGTGATAAATTCATTTATAGTCCAAAATTGTATCTTCTACAATGTCTCTTGTATGTGGCCCTCACCCTGCTGTGCTCTTAGCTCTTTGCATTGAACTGCTCAAATATCTTCTGCAGAGCCACTTAGAGGGATGGGCAGTGCTGTGCAGAGAGCTAAGAGCCCGCAGTGTTGCTGACACACTTGTGCACTTGAGAGCTGCAATCCAGGAATTTAAATCCATTTTATTACACGTCCTGCTGCTACTTAAAACACGCCAAAGGTATGCGTTACACATGTTCTCATCTCAGGACCAATACCTAATATCGTTTCCACCTTTGTTTGTAAAAACTACTGATTCCCTGTGAAGGTTGTATTTCTTGCAGTAAGTTCAGCTGTACATGTGTATCCTCAACAAACTCACTGCCCTATGCTTCTCCTCTCATTTCTCTTAGTCAGGTGTCCACGTATACAGACGAATGGACTTCACATAATATTCCATGTCCCAGCAGTCTGTCATTGGTAATGAATATCCTACATGAGAGGACATGGATTTCTTAAAATTAATATACATACATACACACACAAAGTTATAGTACACTGTAGTTATAAAATACCACTCAGGTGCACGTCCCAGAACCCGGACCAAGGTTCATCCCAGCATAAATTGAAAATAATGGCAGCACTCCGAGATTCAGTGTATAAAAAGTCTGGTATTCCAACATGTGCCAAGCTATGTTTCGGCTGCGTAAAGCCTGGAGCCTTCTCAATCCTGCTTGAGAAAGCCAGCAGGATGAAAGACTGTACGCAAATAGCCTGAGGGGCTCCATGCTTCATTTACACCTATGAGCCTGGAGCCCCTCAGGTTCATTTGCATACAGTCTTTCATCCTGATGGTAGATGCCCTTTGATGAAGGGTTGTAAGGGCCCCACCCCTGCCCACTTTCAATTGTAGTAAAAGCAGCTAAAAATTTGTGAACACCATTTATGACAAACACGATCCTAAGAACTGGATACTATGCGGAGACCTGCATTGAACCAGGTATTCAATAAGACTTCAAGTTAAGATTATATGGTGGAAATATTGGGCACTGGATGGCGGTATTATATCCATAATAAAAGTTCAGAATATTTTGAGCAGGATGTGCGGAAGTGTCTCTCCTTGCGTCCAGGGGCAGTACTGGGTTTCTATTAACAGATGTTTATGTTTATTGGTTTCACTATGTTATAATGTCAACAAAATTGCAGGAGGGCGTAATGTTCATGTCGCTCCTTATCATTTTTCCATAGCAGGTAAAGGTGATTGATGTTCTGATCATCATGGGAAATAAAGGAACAGAATAAAGACTATATCCCGGAGCCGCCACGTCACGTGTGTTATATGAGCAGGTGGTTGCGGCAGCTCTATTGACATTAGCTATCTGTGTTGATCACACAGTAAATGTTTGTCTTCACACCAGTCGCCAACACTAATGTTATCCAGTTTCTTTCTTTAGTTCTGTTTATCCAGATCTGACAAGGAGTTGTACGAGAAGGTAGAGGCAGAAATACCATGCAGGAAATCCTCAGGCGAGCTGCTAAAGACTGCCCATCTATAACCACCACGCTACAAGGTGAGCCGGGGATCTTGGAAGGCGATAACTTGCAGGGAATCAGGATAATGCAGGATCAATACTTATTGAGCTTCTATGTCTGGGGGCCTCACTGTTCTGTCTATTGCTACAGAGTAAACTGACAGATTTCAGCAACCATCTCCTAAACTGTGCCAACTCTTGGCTTATGCCTCCAAAATTGGAAAATCCAATGAAATTGACATCACGACCTGGTATAATAGTTGCCTTAAGTTTTAAAATTTTTCCTCCCAACTATAAACTTAGTGACTGCCGTCAAATGAGTGTAAAACAGGCTGCCTATAATACGCATCAAACGTTCGCATGTATAAGTTCCATAACGGACTAAAATATTAAAAATCAAACCAATAAGTGTAAAAATAATAACCCATTTTAGAAAAATATAAACCCAGTTTCCCCATACAAAAAGCATTTATTAATAAAAAGAAATGCTAAACATATATAAAGCGCTCACAAGCTATAATACAAAAAAATCTGATTCTTCACCAACAAACACAAGCCTCCATATCCATTAGTGGATAAATACAAATATTATGGTCATTTAAGTGGCAATCTCTTTCTTTTTTTTTTTTTTTTAAATAAGTGATTTTGTTATGCAAGCCTAAAAAACCTAACAAAATGACTCACTTGTTGCTGTAACCGTATCAAGTCCGGAGATTAATATATGTTATGTATCCATTCCGGTATCAGGGTAAAAGCCAATTACTGTTTTTGGGGGGGGTGGGTTCTCTCCAGAAAGATTAAAAACTTTAGTCTATAAGCTTATTACCTCACAATGCGCCATTAAAAATCTACAAATCATCCCACAAAAAATAAGCCCTAATATGGATCCATCTGGACTGAAGTGGCTCATACTGCACTATGTGGCTATAAGTGTCTGATATTACTTCATAGTCACTAGTGACTAACGTTTTATTTTTTAAGGGTAACCACTATATACACGCTTGTATAATATAACGTAGGGTGACAATACCAGACCAATAAACAGTACAGCGTTATTGTGTGTAGGTGACCAGGGAGCTCTCGTTACTAGACGGAGACTGGGAAGCCTCATACATGTGTCGGTGACAGCCGTGGTGCCGGCGCTGGCATTCCTCTTGTGTTTGTGTATGTTGAATGAGATACACAGCGCTTTCTGTGTGCCTGCCATCCGGCTGAATGCTGCTGTGTGCAGTTGTCACATCTGAATGAATTTGGGGCTCTGGCTGAGAACATTTGGGGTGGTGCTAACATCTTGAGTTGCAGAGGTATACAGCAGTATAAAGAAGGTATTACCAAACCCTTTCATCAGCCGGTGCCGGAGGTGGTTTTTAATAAGACAGTGAAGCTAAATTTAGACTTCTCTTACAAATATTGGGAGAGCGCGACCTATTTATCAAGTTTTCAAGAAGAAGCTGCCCTGCCTTACATAGAATATAGTCACCTATTGTAGCTATATCTATTTTAAGGAGATCATCAGCCAAGTAGCTGCAAAGGGACTCTGTCTGGCCCATAGTTTAAAGGGAACAGTATTTTAGAGCAGAGGAGCACATACTATCCGATCTGCAGGCAGCATGTTACAGAGCGGAGAGCTGATCGAATTGCACTATGTGTTCCGCAAGGAGCATGTTATAGACAGGAGGACTGAACAGATTGTACATAATGTACTATTTGCCGGCACATGTTATAGAGCCCAGGAGATTAACAGATTGTACATAGGTCCTGTCTCCAGACAGTGAGTTATAGAACAAAGGAGCTGAGCAGATTAGCAGGCAGCATGTCACTAGAGCAGGTGGTGAAGGGCAGAATGTATGTTGCATCCTATTTGCAGGGAGCATGTTATAGAGCAGGGGGAGCTGAGCAAATTTCACATGGTGTTATATCTGTATGCTGCATGTTATAGAGTAGGATGAGCAGAGTGTATGAGCATTCCTCCTATTTGGCAGGTAGCTGGTTGTAGAGCAGAAAGGAAGAGCAGAATGTATGTAGCATCCATTCTGCAGCTAGCATGTTATGAGCAGAGGAGCTGACAGATTGTACATATGTCCTATCTACACAGCAGCATGTATAGAGCAGGAGGATCGGAGCAGATTGTACATAGTGTCCTATCTACAGGCAGCATGTTATAGAGTCAGGAGGAGCTGAGCAGATTGTACATAGTGTCCTAATCTACAGGCAAGCATTTTATAGAGCAGGAGGAGCTGACAATTGTACATCTGTCCTATTCTCATCATACATGACTGGTCTTGAGTTTCATGTCTGTATTATTGTAGTAGCATACAGTGCCCGCATAGTCACTAGTTGTTAAATGGAGAATGATGTCATTACATGAAGTGATTGCAGAACAAGTGTCCATTGTTGAGGTGTCACCCAGCTGCATGTGTAGTGACTGGCTTCTTGTGTGATGTGTGTGACCCCAGACCACGCCTGCTGTTGAAGCGGCTATGATCAGAACGTTGACCACTTATGAAGAGGTGTGTTAAGTTCTAATAATATCACCACTGTTTACTCTCTACTATTAACAGAAATTCTGCTTTTTCTCAATATCTATTATGAAAGCTGAGGCAGATCCTGCAGAATTGGCGAGACCATCTTCCGCCTTGAACTATCAAGCAGAATAAAGCTGCTGTTCCTGGCAGTCTTATTCTGTCTCAGGCCATACAAGGAACGTGAACTCCTTTTTATAAAGCGTTCTCATAAGTGCGCGCCACCCCTGCTTACAGGTTGTGTGTTGGTATTACAATGTGACTTCATGGAGGTAGACGGGAGCTGAGAAAGAGGCAGAACTAATCCTTTACATAGAGAGAGAATGTATAATCAGACATTATACAAATAGCGCCATAGTATCTTGATGATACTGGAGAGCTACATTTCATCTCCCTTCCCTATACTTGTACATGTAACATCGGTACGGACACTGAAATTGTTGCCAATTTGTTCACGTCATCTTTGAAAATGATCCTATCTGTCAGGATATCCTCCCGTACTTGCCCTGCAGGCTTCTTCCCATCCACCGCTTCTCTCCCCGGCTCCAATATTTCATCCAGTCCAAAGTGAGTAGGAGCACACTAGAGAACAATGGGTGTGATCTTCCTTTTCCACGGGTCTGAATATGTTATTTCTGTGGAACTTTATCAGTAAAGAATTATTATCCTTCTGGATGACCATTTATTACATAAACAGTCATTGATTTAAATGGGAACAGTGCAGTGCCTTTTTCCCCCTCCGGAGGCCGTGGAAAATTGAACCTTAGAACATCAATGGAACAATCTTGTTTCCCACATTCAGGTTTTTGCATGCAGCTAAAGCAAGAATAAATCCAAATAGAGAGATAATAGAAAATGACATTTAAAGGGATTTTCCCAGGAATTCTGTAGAAACAATGGCCCTGTAACAATGGGAATACTAAAGCCCGTTGTTTAATTTATTCATTAATTAATACATTTATTAATTCATAATATAACGAGGAACGACAAAATGCAACTTATAAGAAACCATTCTTTAGAATTTTTTATAGGGAGTAAAGATAAAGGTAATCTGTTGCTTAACACACCTAACTAAGCCTAACCAAGCTATTAATACAGCAGTACAACTATCCTATATTGTTCCTAAACATACGTGATGTTCCACAGTCCGTTTGTATAGTTTACTCTCCTCTATACAAATACCCCATGTGAAGGGGCGCTGGGATGCTTCTGTTTGTGTAGCCTATTTTGGGACATTCCATATTTTGGATGATAAATACCCCATGTCTGTTCATCATCTTTCCTTTCCACGGAGTTCAGCATATTCATATTCTTCCTCAGCTCAGCCGCTCTTCAGCTTTCTGATTTACAATGGGCATGCTTTCTTTCTACTGAGTGACTTATGGTAACTGGATACCTCATCCCCCCCCCTTCCCCTCAGAAATAAGAGAGCCTGCTGTGTGTACAGAGATTCCTTAGGGATGGGGGATAAGGGGCTGATTTCTCTCAAGTCACACAATGTCAACGTCTTTCTCATTCCCTGGGAGGGAGATGAGGTAGCTGACAAGGAAAGAAAGCACACATTTTCAATAAGAAGCTGGAGGTGTGGCGGAGCTTAATAAATAAACATAACTATACATCAATGGGGGTCACCCCTCACAAACTGTGAAACTTTACAGCGTGTGAATGAACAGTATTGGATAGTTGTGCTGCTGTTTTAGCAGTTTAGTTAGGGTTGGTTTAACTGACGGGGGTTCCCTTTAAAAGGGGGATTTTCATCAAAGACATTCATCCCCTTTAGTATAATGAGACATTTTCAGGAGCGGTCACGTTTCCTTTCAAGTTAGTTCACTACAGTTACACATTGTAGCCGGGGGTCCGGAGCCTTATCAACCGGCTCATTCCCATCCAATACACTTATCCTACTATTGAATGAAATCATTTTCTATAATTAATTTTTATTTTTTTATTTTTTTTTGCATTGTATTCCAAATAAACACAGCAGATCCTTTATATCTACCCAATGTATTCCGTTGGTTTCTTCTCTTTCCCAGCATTCGCTATTGTGAAAGATGCCAGCTGATAAACTGACCGCTGCCATCAACTATGCTCAACCTGTGACGTGTTAAGTTTTTCGTATTCATTTCATGCACCCAACATATTGCATAGCGTTTGTATGGAGATTGACCTTCTTCATATCAATTTCCTCCTGCACCTCTAGGTGCAAATTACACCTAGAGGCACCACACAGGGAAGTATAACAAACGCCACTAGCTGAGCTCATAGGGGCTCCTGTATTGTAGATATACAAGGTTTAATTATCTTGTTATTTCTGCTATGTTTAATATGCAGACTACTAATGGATGACTAATGCTTTCCTCTAGAATACATAATGAACGCGGAGCTGAGTACAGCTGGTTAAAATAAAAACCTGAGGAAAAAAATACTTTTAATGAAATAAAGATGATGGATTCAATGTAGAGTTCTGTGACCCCAGTATAGTACTCAAACACTTCTCTATGCAGAGTCCTGAGGCTTGTGTGGTTTTTTATAGCTTTTAGTACAGGGAACATTATCCATTAGACTCTATAGTCCGACATTTGTTGTATCCGGGAGGGGAAGATCCCAAGGGTGCTATAAGTCAACCATCTAGGATGATTTTTTTTGCTTCCTTCTGAGAGCAGGATATAATAGGTTGGTTGATGGCTGACCTCTGTGATGTTGATAGATATAGATATTAATGATTTTAGTTGGGAGTTAAAAGCAAGTAACCTAGTGACCAGGACTCCTAGTAGAGACAAGTGAGTCCTGGTTCCACCACCACCCACCCCCACCGGATTGTCAGGAAAAGATCTGATTCCACTGTCTTCTACCTGTGTGTGGGGGCGGGGTATCGTGACCCTCTGCCCGCTATTATATCTCTGTGTCTGGTGGTGGGTATCGGGACTCTTTGTCTATAATTCATAATCGGGCTGTAGGGCTGAAATAATCGGGACTCTCTTGCTATTATCCACTTGTGTGGGTGGGGTATTCGGGACTCTCTGCTATTATCTCTGTGTCTGGGTCTGGTTGGGTATATCGGGACTCCTCTCTTGCTATTAATCACTGTATGCGCGTTAGGGAAAGGATTCGGGAAGCACCCTCTCTAGTTAATCAGCTTTGTGTGGTGTTGGGCTAATCGTTGCTCTCCTGCTATTAATCACCTGTGTCTGGGTGTATATTCGGACGGGACTCTCTCTTTAACACTGTTTGTTGGGTGGGTATCGGTTGACCTCTGCTATGTATCTCTGTGTTGGTTGTCAATAATTCCCGAGGACCCTTGGAGGGGAGATCTATTAATCCTGTATCTCGTGGTGTGTGTTCATATATTCGGTACTCTCATGCTATTAATCACCTGTGTGTTGTTGGGTAATCGGTGACCGCTCTCTATTAATCTCTGCTGTGTCTTGGTGTGGTATCGGACTTCTTTTCTTTATATCACTGTTCTTTGCTGTAATCTGGGCATACGGATCTCGCTGCTAGTATACAAACTGTGTGGGGTTGTGTTAATCGCGTGACCCGTCCTCTCGTGTATTAATACTCTGTGTTTAGGGTTAATCGGTACTCTCTCTCTATTAATCACCTGTATCGTGGGGCGGTTAATCGACCCTCGGCTAGTTAATCACATGTGTTGGGGTGGGTGTAATCGTGACTCTCGTGCTATTAATCACTGTGTGTGTGGTTGGGTAATCGGGACTCTCTCACCTGCCCAGAGACACAGAGATTAATAGCAGAGTTCCGTATACCCCACCCCACACCATTGATTAATAGCAAGGTCGCCGATTGACCCGCCCCAACACAGAGATTAATAGCACTCGTACTCTCGGCTATTAATCCTTGTGTGGGTGGGGTAATCGGGACTCTCTTGCTTATTAATCTTCTGGTCTGGTGGGTAATCGGAACTCTCTGCTATTAATCACTGATATCTGGGCGGGTAATCGGGACTCTCTCTATTTATTCACACTGTTGTGTGGTGGGTAGTCGGACTCTCCTGCATTAATCTCGTGTCTGGGCGGGTAATCGGGACCCTCTGCTATTAATCTCTGTGTCTGGGTGGGTTATCGGGACTCTCTGCTCTTGAATCACTGTTGTGGGCGGGTATATCGGACTCTCTGCTATTTAACTATGTGGTGGGCGGGTTACGGCGACTCTCTGCTATAATCACTGTGGTGGGCAGGTTAATCGGGAACTCTCACCTGTTACAGGGTGATCACAAGGAGAGTCCTTATTACCACGCTCACCCCACCCACACCGTTGACTTGACGCAGAGAGTCTGAAAATACCCCCCTGCCCTACTATGGTGATTTGACGTGGATAGTCCTGTATCCCTGCCCACACATTGTGTTGGACAGAAGTGTCCTGATTACCCCTGGCCACATGCTTGTGATTGACAGTTTTAGCCCTAGCGTACACTAGCATCCTACCTTCCCTTTAGGCGAGTCCACTTAAGAATTTGCTGTACTCTATAAATCTTGTTCCTCAGACCCAGCTTAAATTATCTCTCTCTATTTTAATCCTCCTCTCGGCACACAAGAAGTCCCCCACAGTTGCGTACTTGACAAATCACCGATCGTTAAAGGTGCAATTTAAGATTAAGGTGTTTTTTTTTTGTTTGTTTTTTCTTTCAAGGGAGTTAGTAAAAAAAAAATTCTTCCTTGTTCAGACTTTCCTTTTACTGTGTCCATGTCCAGTCCTTTTTGGCCTGGAAGTGATCAGATGATGACTGCACCAATACCATGACCTTTGAGGCCAGTGGTTGGACCACGTGAACTAGACCCCTTTATAGATGCAGTAGGTTACTTAGCTGTTAGCTCGCTGAATGGTTACACTATTCTTACAATTAATCCCCTTTAGAAGGAATTCCACCTCAGCCATCTTCTGACATTTTATAAGTCATAACTACTTTGTAGGACTAACAGGATTGTCAGGCTTGGGTACAGGTCTATAATTACAAATCCCCATCTCTGGAAAATAAGATTTGTTATGATATGTTATACTTTGATTGATGCTAATTGTTTTTTCTTTCATTGTAGAAATATGTTGGGTGATACGTCTTCCATTTAATTTTGTGGTTTATTGATGGTATAGATAACTATATTGTCTTCTTCCAGTATGTGTCCTGACTAGATGGATCATCCACTTAGCCCCTGGTAACGTGTGGCTTTGTTTTTTTTTAAAATCTGTACTTTATACTTAGTGTTTATTTTTTCTTGACTTCCCACATTTTTGGATCCTCGCTGGAGCTTACCTTCGTTTGTTCTTCCATATTGTCTCGGAGCAGCCCGACTTCTTTGCTCCGTGCGCCTGATCCTCATATGGCCTCCTACATGTCGGTGAGCTGAAAGAAAGACTTTATAGCCTCTAAAAGTAACTCGTCTCTGGCAAAATATGACTCTTCTCAGCTCATTTGCATATGGCTTTGGATGTAACATCAGAGGCGTCTACATAATCTGCCTGCTTGACATAGGTTTTGTAAATTTGTACAAATATTTAACTTTTTTTTTTTTTTTTGTGCTCATATAGTATATAAGGCCTATATTGGGGCAGCGCGTGTCCATGTCCCGCTCATCATTTCGTCTAGTAATGAGTGTTATTACTATGTGTCCGGATATACGCTTAGACGTGTGTGTGGTCTGTTTACACCAGTGTCAAGTGTCCGCTCTCGACTTGTGAATTGTTTCGGAAGTGTCCCATTATATTATAAAAAGGTGGATGAAGCCTCGAAGTGGATTCAATCCCATTGTAGAAGAGTAGGAAGAGTTTTTTTTTCTTTATTTTTTTTTTTATTTAGGTATGCTGTAACATTGTAATATATCGCCCGTCATTTTATATGGCTCATTACGTTACTTCGCCTGCTTCTACTTTGTATGTTTGTTTAGTTTTTCGTTAAATCCGAGTTGTACCTTGCTGTGTGAAGGTATTCCTTCAAAGTTTGCTCTACAAACAAGGCCAAAATAGAAAGCAGGGTTATTTGTGAGCCGAAACACATAGCTGCTTTATTTAAGCAACAGCGCCCCACCTTGCCATAGGTTCTTTGTAGTATTGCAGCTCATTTCTGTGGCTTACTTGCAGCATCCATGAGGATGGGATTGGAAGACTCACTTTCTCATGACATGTGAATGATCGTCTATATTAAGAGCCCTCCATATTGGCTAAAAGTTTGGGGTGGTTTCCAAGTGGAGGATTTTCCATTATCAAGTGCAGAGAATTTGAGGACTGGCCGCACCCTTACACTATACTCTATCAAATATCAACCCTGGGAAATGAGTAAATCTCATACGGGTGGGGGGGGGGGCACACATTTGTGGCTTGGCACAAGTTCTGAAAGCTGTACGGGTGGGACAACAAGGGACATCGGTAAGAGGTCTTTTGTAGTGGGTTGCAATGAAGTCTCTTCCTTTTTGGGAATAAACTAGAATATAAAGGACCGCAAATTTTAAAATACAAGCGGGACCCTAGTGAAATCCAAAGTATAGGGCAATAGTTTTTACACCGGTATATGGCTATGCGGATTAGTTTGGGGTTTCGGTTGTGTCCTCACGCTTAGCACTCAGATCCTGGTATTCAGGCTTGAGAATACAGGCAGTCCCCGGGTTACATACACGATGTGTGTTAGCTCATGCTGGACATTGGGGTGGTAACCTTTTCTTTCCATACAACATGGACACACCCCTAGATTTAAGGTAACTGCCCCTTTGGCTGAGAAGATCCAATTATCATATAAAACTTTGGTGGCAATAATTTAGAACATTTTGGCAGATTTTAAAAAGAAAGACATCAAATGGATCAGGTTCCCAAAGCCAATAAAATGGGGTAGGTTTTTATCTGGCACCATTGTGCACCATTCTCCAGACCCGTAACTCTGCGCTGTGTACACCAGGCGTTCTCCATGAAATCTCTGGCCTATGACCTGCAGGCCGTCACATGTGTAATGAGGAAGTTGATGGACTGCTGAGTAACTTTCCTTACGTCATGTGTTTGCATGACAAGATCAATATTGTGTTTGTAGCAATGGAAAAGCCCTGTGTGATGTCTGGCCATTGATTTATTTCCTTGTACTGATCATGTGACATTTCTTTCCAAAATAAGACACACAATCTGCATGTGATGCGGCTGTGACTTCTTCACTGTGACTATGGTCTATCCATTATTGGGAGTTCACATGTGGTTAGATTCGGGGTGAATTCACACTGTCCATGCTAATTTCTGAATAATAAAATACAGGAAGTCCCCGTGTTATGTACAAGATAGGTTCAGCAGGTTTGTTCTTAAATTGAGTTTGTATGTAAGTCAGAACTGTATATTTTATCATTGTAATCCCAGCCAGAACTTTTTTGGTCTCTGCGACAATTGGATTTTAAAAATGTTGGATTGTCATAAGAACCAGAATTAACACTAAAGCTTCATTGCAGACATCTGTGATAACTGTATAGCCTAGGACTAAAGTACAGTAATTACCAACATCCAGAGGTCCGTTTGTAACTAGGGGTCGTATGTAAGTCGGGTGTTCTTAAGTAGGGGACCGCCTGTACCGTGAAAGTAGGATTTTCTCTTGTACACAGTGATGGGAAAAAAAAACAAGAAAAACAATAAATGTAAATTTGCTGCTGCACCTTTAATAGAAAATTTCTAATATAAAAGGGTTATTGATGGCAAATTCCCTTTAAAATCAATTACTTAACTCAACAATAAATGTAAATTGTTCAGCCAGATCACAGCCCCCATTGTGGTTGTGTGAACTCTGCAATGGATCCAGTAAATCTAGATGGCGGCTATTGCTCTGTGATGTCTTATTTCTCTGTATATGTACCCCATGATGTATAAAGCTCTGCACTATATAAGGAACAATTAATGATTATTATTATCTTGGTATTTTTTTATTGATGGAGGGTCTTGAATTAGGATTCATAATTTGCGTATCAAGATCAAATCCCACCAAACCGAGGGCCATAAACACGTCCCAACACAAAACATCAGGAAAAGCCATAATTTCCTGTAATAGGTTTAGAACATTTGGTTATAGCCCGATTGGACTGTGAATATTGTAGATACAATTATGAGATGTCATTATTCTTCTTTCCCTTTATTTTACAGATACAATAAGATCAGACACTGAGAAAGGTAAGTTTTATTAGCCAGTTTTGCTATTTAATGTCGGCCTATATTTTTGGCATAATTATCCTCTTACATCATAAAGAAATGAAAATTCTTACTGATCCCCCACAAAGCTGCATATTTTCCACAGTGCATATGGGAAGGAAGATGTATTGTAAATGGCTTCTCTTTAGTGTGGAAACCTTTTCTGTGGCCCCAGATATCAAAAGCCTGTAATGGAAAGTGGCACTTGCTTTTTGGGGTACACCTTCACAAGCCCAGTGGCACCAGTATTGCTCCATATGGCTATTAAATTTGTGACGCAGTTTTTAGCCAAGTGGTTTCACCAAAATTATTGTCAATGAGACAAAGCAGTTCTGCATAGACTACGGATTTCACATGCACCCCAAGAGACACGTGAGTGGCTAAGAGAATGGATTATTCAGACAACTATGGTAAAGGCGTATTTCATAGTTCATATTATACCCACAAATCCCATCCCAGCTATAGGTCTACTATGAAACTACAGCAATTGATCCCCATGATCTCTGATAATTGTACTGTAACAGTTTTGCAGCTGTATGTCCATCACCTATGCAGGACAGAGTTATATCCTTTGGACAGGAGTCTACAACCTCCCTAAAACATTGTGTTGTAGAGAAATGCACTATGATTTCCAACATACCTTTATTATTTCTGTCTATTAACATTTATGCCATTTCTAAGAAATTTCTTTTACAATCCATATGCAAATGAGGTATTTGGTGCAGTTGGATGTGCCTTCGGCACCTTGAGCACTGTTGTACCTGCCTTGACCACTTCCCTCTTTTGTCTGATAAGCCGGAGAATTGTCTTGTGAGACGTAACACTGGAAGAAGAGGTAAGTGGTTTGAATGGGAATAGCAGTGCTCCGGGTGCTGAGGACACATCTGGGTGCACCAACTGCCTCATTAGCATACAGATCCAACTGAGGATATCTCGGAACCATAATAGACAGAAATACTAAAAGTATGTTGGAATTCACACTTTATTACTCAACATTATTCTTCCAACAGATTTCGGCCCATGATGTCGGTGGTATAATCCCTGTAAATTACTGCAAGCAGAGTTTTTGAAAAAACAGATGTTATTATCCAATTATTTGCTGTAGCTGTAATATGTCTTTAAAGGGCTTTCCACTCAATTGAAAATGAATCTGTAATATGACGGAGAATGGTGATGGTAACATGAAGAAATGGTTGTCACCTCTCACCTATTACCCTAGTGTACATCCTGCCTTGGTCCCCTAAACAAGAAGTGCTTGAACATGTCAACCCAATCAATAACTGACCAGTGATTGGTTGGATGAGATTTTACGAGCATTTCCTGGAGAGTAGCGGGAACAGAGGCAGGATCTGAACCAGAGCAAGGGATCAGTAAGAGGTGATGTACCATCTCCTTATGTTTCCAAAGTATAATGTATAACCATAGGTGTGTTCTGTGACAGGATATCTTACTCACTTACCTTTTTTTATTTTACTTTCTTTAGTGATCTACCTGGTGTTTTTTCACATATTTTTTATATTGTTTGTGTGGTCCTATTGGAAGACCATATTTTCCTGTCCTGCTAACCCATCCAAAGAGGTAAGATCCTCTAACTCTGTGTATATATTGTGTACTATATGTCTCTGATGTAACATAGACTTCCTTATGCTACACAGTATATGTATCCTATTACCTGCAGCGTTCTAGTATCTTTTTAATCATATTACCAGTTGAACTGTGATAAATTCATTTATAGTCCAAAATTGTATCTTCTACAAGTGCTCTGTGGATGTGCCTTCACCCTGCTGTGCTCTTAGCTCTTTGCATTGAACTGCTTCAAATATCTTCTGCAGAGCCACTTAGAGGGATGAGCAGTGCTGTGCAGAGAGCTAAGAGCCCAGCAGTGTGATGACACACTTGTGCACTTGAGAAGCTGCAATCCTGGAATTTAAAATCCATTTTATTCACAGTCCTGCTGCTACTTAAAACACGCACAAAGGTATGGTTACACAGTTCTCCAGGACCAATACCTAATATCGTTTCCACCTTTGTATTGTAAAAACTACTGATTCCCTGTGAAGGTTGTAGTTCTTGCAGTAAAGTTCGGCTGTACATGTGTATCCTTAACAAACTCGACTGCCCTATGCTCTCCCTACATTTCTCTTAAGTCAAGTGTGTCCACGTATACAGACGAATGGACTTCAACATAATATGGCAATGTCACTGCAGTCTGTCATTGGTAATGAATATCCTACATGAGAGAGACATGGATTTCTTAAAATTAATATACATACATACACACACAAAGTTATAGTAGCACTCTAGTATATAAATACCACTCAGGTGCAGTCCCAGAACCCGGACCAAGGTTCATCCGCAGCATAAATTGAAAATAATGGCAGCACTCCGAGATTCAGTGTGATAAAAAGTACTGGTTAATTCCAACATGTGCCAAGCTATGTTTCGGCTGCTAAAGCCTGGAGCCTTTCTCAAGCCTGCTTGATGAAAAGCCAGCAGGATGAAAGACTGTACGCAAATGAGCCTGAGGGGCTCCATGCTTCATTTACACCTACAGAGCCTGGAGCCCCTCAGGTTCATTTGCATACAGTCTTTCATCCTGATGGTAGATGCCCAGGGGTGCACCTAGCCTTTCTGCTGCCTGAGGCGAGCTATAAAAAGACGCCCCCCCCCCCCCCCCCACTCCATATATGTAATATATAAAGGAGTGTCAGGACCAGACCCAATCATATTGGTTTAATGTTAAAATAAAGCAATGCAAAATACATAGAGCATCCCGCCGTGTACTATATAATACACACAGCGAGCTACTACAAAGCACAAATACATACAACAATCCGCCATATAATATAAAATCAATACAGTGTGCCGCCATATACCATATAATATATACAGTGTGCCGCCATATACCATATAATACATACAGTGTGCCGCCATATACCATATAATATATACAGTGTGCTGCCATATACCATATAATATATACAGTGTGCTGCCATATACCATATAATATATACAGTGTGCGGGATCGGAGCCGGGGACCGGGCGGGTGGATGTGCCGGCCGGCGGGCCGCGAGGGGAAGTGCTGGGAGGCCGGTGGAAGTGATGAGCGGGCCGCGAGGGGAAGTGCCGGCTGGCGGGACGGTGGATGTGAAGGGCGGGCCGCGAGGGGAAGTGCCGCCGGGTGGAAGTGATGGGCGGTCCACTAGGGAGTGTGCCAGCCAGTGGGCATGTTGATGTGATGGGCGGGCTGCGAGGGGAAATGCCGGTGAGCGGGTGGATGTGATGGGTGGGATGCGGGGCGAAATGTGCCGCGCGGTTGGCTGTGATTGGGGCGGGCCGCGGGGGAGTGTGCCGGCAAGCAGGAGGATGTGATTGGCTGGTCATGGGCGAGTCTTCCGGCCAGCGGGCGGGTTGATGTGTAGGGCAGGTCCATGTGCCGGCTGACGGGGGACGTAGTGGCTGGAGCACATGCCGGCAGGTGGGAGCCCGTCGCCGCCCCCTCGTCTAGCAGGAGGAGCGCCGCCTGAGGCGAGAATCTCAACTCGCCTCATGGCAGGTGCGCCCCTGTAGATGCCCTTTGATGAAGGGTTGTAAGGGGCCCCACCCCTGCCCACTATTCAATTGTAGTAAAAGCAGCTAAAAAATTTGAACACCATTTATGACAGAACACGATCCTAAAGAACTGGATACATAGCTGAGACCTGCATTGAACCAGGTATTCAATAAGACTTCAAGTTAAGATTATATGGTGGAAATATTTGGGCACTGGATGGCGGTATTATATCCAATAATAAAAGTTCAGAAATATTTTGAGCAGGATGTGCGGGAGTCGTCTCTCCCTGCATCCAGGGGGCAGTAACTGGGTTTCTTAGTAACAGATGTTTAATGTTTATTGGTTTCACTATGGTTTATAATGCAACAAAATCGCAGGAGGGCGTAATGTCCAGTCACTCCTTATTCATTTTTCCATAGCAGGTAAATGGTGATTGATGTTCTGATCAATCATGGGAAATAAAGGTAACAGATAAAGAACTATATCCCGGAGCCAGCCAACGTCACGTGTGTTATATGAGCAGGTGGTGCAGCAGCTCTATTGACATTACCTAATCTATGTTGATCACACAGTAGAATGTTTGTCTTCACCAGTCGCCAACCTAATGTTATCCAGTTTCTTTACTTTAGTTCTGTTTATCCAAGTCTGACAAGGAGTTGTACGAGAAGGAGGAGAGGCAAGAATACCAGCAGGAAATCCTCAGGCGAGCTGCTAAAGACTTGCCCATCTATACCACCACAGCTACAAATGGTGAGCCGGTGATCTTGGAGGGCGATAACTTGCTGGGGAAATCAGGATAATGCAGGATAAATACTTATCTATCCTCTGTCTGGGGGCCTCACTTTTCTGTCTATTGCTACAGAGTAAACTGACAGATTTCAGCAACCATCTCCATAAACTGTGCCAACATCTTGGCTTATGCCTCCAAAAATTGGAAAATCCAATGAAATTGCCATCACTGGACGTATAATAGTTGCCTTAAGTTTTAAAATAGTTTCCCAACTATAAAACTTAGTGACTGCCGGTCAAATGAGGTGTAAAACCGGCTGCCTGTGATACAAGCGATCAAACGTTCGCATGTATAAGTTCCATAATCGGACTAAAAATATAGCAATAAAAAGTGTAAAAATAAATGTAAAAAATACCCATTTTGAGAAAAAAAAAAATAAACCCCAGTTTCCCCATACAAAAATCATTTATTAATATAGAAAAAGAAATGCTAAACATATATAAAGCGCTCACAAAGCTATAAATAGAAAAAAAAAAACTGATTCATTCTACAAAAAACAAGCCTTCATATAGCTCCATTGGTGGATAAATACAAATATTATGGGTCATTTGAAGTGGTGACATTTTTGTTTTTTTTAATAAAGTGATTTTGTTCTGCAAAGCCTAAAAAAAAAACTAACAAAATGAGTCAAGCTTTGTTGCTGTAACCGTATCAATCCGGAGAATTAATATATGTTATGATCCTTTCCGGTATCAGGTAAAAGGCCAATGACTGTTTTTTTGGGGGGGTGGGTTCTCTCCAGAAAGAGTTAAAAACATTTAGTCTATAAGCTTTATATACCTCACAATGGCGCCATTAAAATCTACAAATCAGCGCACAAAAAATAATCCCTAATATGGATCCATCTGGACTGAATGGCTCATACTCCACTATGTGGCTATACAGTGTCTGATATTACTCATAGTCCCTAGTGACTAACGTTTTATTTTTTTAAGGGTAACCACTATATACACGCTTGTATAATATAACGGTAGGGTGACACATACCAGACCAATAAACAGTACAGCGTTATTTGTGTAGGTGACCAGGGAGCTCTCGGTACTAGACAGAGACTGGGGAAGCCTCATACATTGTGTCGGTGACAGCCGTGGTGCCGGGCGCTGGCATTCCTCTTGTGTTTGTGTATGTGATGAGAATACACAGCGTCTTTCTGTGTGCCTGCCATCCGGCTGAATGGGCTGCTGTGTGCAGTTGTCACATCTGAATGAATTTGGGGCTCAGGCTGAGAACATTTGGGGTGGTGCTAATCATCTTGAGTTGCTAGAGGTAATAGAGCAGTATAAAGAGGTAATTACCAAACCCTTTCATCAGCCGGTGCTGGAGGTGGTTTTTTTAATAAGACCGTGAGCTAAATTTAGACTTCTCTTACAAATATTGGAGAGCGGCGACCTATTTCTCAAGTTTTGAAGAAGCTGAGCCCTGCCTTGCATAGAATATAGTCACCTATGTGTAGCTATATCTATTTTAAGGAGATCATCGGCTCAAGTAGCTGCAAAGGGACTCTGTCTGGCCCATAGTTTATAGGGAACAGTATTTTATAGAGCAAGAGGAGCACATACTATCCGATCTGCAGGCAGCATGTTCTAGAGCAGGAGGAGCTGATCAAATTGCACATAGTGTTCTGCAAGGAGCATGTTATACAGCATGAGGAACTGAATAGATTCTACATAATGTACTATTTGCAGGCAGCATGTTATAGAGCCTCAGGAGATTAACAGATTGTACATAGTGTCCTGTCTCCAGACAGTGAGTTATAGAACAAAAGGAGCTGAGCAGATTAGCAGGCAGCATGACATGGAACAGGTGGGGAAGGGCAGAATGTATGTTGAATCCTATTTGCAGGCAGCATGTTATAGAGCAGGAGGAGCTGAGCAAATTGCACATGGTGTCATATCTACATGCAGCATGTTATAGAGTATGAGGAGCTGAGTCTATGATACATGGCAGGTAGCTGGTTATAGTACAGAATAGGAAGAGCAGAATGTATGTAGCATCCTATCTGCAGGTAGCATGTTATAGAGCAGGAGGAACTGAGCAGAATGTACAGAGTGTCCATCTAAAGGCAAGGCATGTAGCATGTATAGCGCAGGAGGAGGGCGGAGCTAGGAGCTGAGCGATTGCTTACTAGTGTACGAGCTAAGGCAGCATGTTATAGAGCAGGAGGAGCTGAGCAGATTGTACATAGTGTCCTATCTACAGGCAGTACATGGAGCTGGTCTTGAGTTCATGTCTGTATATATTGTAGTAGCATACAGTGCCCGGCATAGTCATCTAGTTGTAAATGGAGAATATGTCATTACATGAAGTGATTGCAGAACAAAGTGTCCATTGTTGAGGTGTCACAGCTGCAGTGTGGAGGTGACTGAGCTTCTGTGTGATGTGTGTGACCCCAGACACAGCCTGTCTGTTGAAACGGCTATGATCAGACGTTGACCACTTATGAAGAGGAGTGTGTTAAGTTTCTAATAATATCACCACTGTTATACTCTCTACTATTAAACAGAAATTCTCTTTTTTCAATATCTATTATGAAAAGCTGAAGGCAGATCCCTGCAGAATTGGCGGAGACCATCTTCCGCCTTGACATATCAGCAGAATAAAAGCTGCTGTTCCTGGCAGTCCTTATTCTGTCTACAAGGCCATACAAGGAACGTGAACTCCTTTTTATAAAAGCGTTCTCATAAGTGGCGCCACCCGTGCTTACAGGTTGTGTGTGGTATTACAATGTGACTTCATTGGAGGTAGACGGAGGTAGAGGAAAGAGGCAGAACTAATCCTTTACAGAGAGAGAAGAATATATAATCAGACATATATACAAATAGCGGCATAGTATCTTGATGATAATGGAGATGCTACATTTCATCTCCCTTCCCTATACTTGTACATGTAACATCGGTACGGACATTGAATTTGTTGCCAGAATTTTGTTCACGTCATCTTTGAAAATGATCCTATCTGTCAGGATATCCTCCCGTACTTGCCCTGCCAGGCTTCTTCCCATCCACCGCTTCTCTCCCAGGCTCCAATATTTCATCCAGTACAAAGTGAGTAGGAGCACAATGAGGAAACGATGGGGTGATCTTCCTTTTCCACGGGTCTGAAATATGTTATTTCTGTGGACTTTATCAGTACAGAATTATTATCCTTCTGGATGACCATTTATTACATAAACAGTTCATTGATTTAAATGGGAACAGTGCAGTGCCTTTTTATCCCTCTGGAGGCGCTGTGGAGAAATTGAAAACTTAGAGACATCAATGGGACAATCTTGTTTCCACATTCAGGTTTTTGCATGCAGCTAAAGCAAGATAAATCCAAAAGTAATAGAAAATTACATTTTAAAGGGATTTTTCTAGGAATTCTGTAGAAACAATGGCCCTGTAACAATGGGAATACTAAAGCCCAGTTGTTAATTTATTCATTTAATTAATTACATTTATTAATTCATAAATATAACAGAGGAACGACAGAATGCAAACTTATAAGAAACGGTTCTTTAGAATTTTTTATAGGGAGTAAAAGAATTAAAGGTAATCTGTTGCTTAACACACTAACTAAGCCTAACCAAAGCTATTATACAGCAGTACAACTATCCCTATATTGTTCCTAAACATACGTGAAATGTTCCACAGTCCGTTTGTATAGTTGACTCTCCATCTATACAAATACCCCATGTGAAGGGGCGCTGGGATGCTTCTGTTTGTGTAGCCTAATTTTGGGACATTCCATATTTTGGATGATAAATACCCCATGTCTGTTCATCATCTTTCCTTTCCACGGAGTTCAGCATATTCATATTCTTCCAGCTCAGCCGCTCTTCCAGCTTTCTGATTGACAATGGGCATGCTTTCTTTTCAACTGAGTGACTTATGGTAACTTGGATACCTCATCCCCCCCCCCCCCCCCCCCCCCCGGAATAAGAGAGCCTGCTGTGTGTACAGAGAATTCCTTAGGGATGGGGGGAAAAGGGAGCTGATTTCTCCCCAAGTCACACAATGTCAACGTCTTTCTCATTCCCTAGGGAGGGAGAATGGGGTAGCTGACAAAGGAAAGAAAGCACACAATTTTCAATAAAGAAGCTGGAGGTGTGGCGGAGCTTAAAACATAAATATGCATCAATGGGGGGTCAACCTCACAAAATGTGAAACTTTACAGGCGTGTGAATGAACAATATATGGATAGTTGTGCTGCTGTATTATAGCAGTTTAGTTAGGGTTGGTTTAACTGACGGGTTCCCTTTAAAAAGGGGGATTTTCATCAAAGACATTCATCCTCTTTAGTTATAGAGACATTTCAGGAGCGGTCACAGTTTCCTTTCAAGTTAGTCATACAGATTACACATTGTAGCCAGTGGGTCCGGAGCCCTTATCAACACGGCTCCATTCCCACATCCAATACACTTATCCTACTATTGAATTGAGATCATTTTCTATAATGAATTTTTTTTTTTTTTTTGCATTGTATTCCAAATAAACAAAGCAGATCTTTATATCTACCCAAAAATGTATTCCTGTGGTTTCTTTTCCCAGCAATTCGCTATTGTGAAAGATGCGTTATGGAGCAGGAGGAGCTGAGCAGATTGTACATAGTGTCCTATCTACCGGCAGCACATGGAGCTGGTCTTGAGTTCATGTCTGTATATATTGTCGTAGCATACAGTGCCCGGCATAGTCATCTAGTTGTAAATGGAGAATATGTCATTACATGAAGTAATTGCAGAACAAAGTGTTCATTGTTGAGGTGTCACAGCTGCAGCGTGGAGGTGACTGAGCTTCTGTGTGATGTGTGTGACCCCAGACACAGCCGGTCTGTTGAAGCGGCTATGATCAGACGTTGACCACTTATGAAGAGGAGTGTGTTAAGTTTCTAATAATATCACCACTGTTATACTCTCTACTATTAAACAGAAATTCTTTTTTTTCCAATTACTATTATGAAAAGCTGAAGGCATATCCTTGCAGAGTTGGCGGAGACCATCTTCCGCCTTGACCTATCCTTTTTATAAAAGTGTTGTCAAGCGGTTTCAGAAGTGGCGCCACCCGTGCTTACAGGTTGTGTGTGGTATTACAGTGTGACTTCATTAGAGGCAGACAGAGCCAGAGGAAAGAGGCAGAACTAATTCTTTCTAGAGAGATAAGAATGTATAATCAGACATATATACAAATAGCGGCGTAGTATCTTAAAAACTCCGGATGATAATGGAGATACTACATTTCATCTCCCTTCCCTATACTTGTACATGTAACATTGGTACAGACACTGAATTTGTTGCCAGAATTTTGTTCACGTCATCTATGATAATGATCCTATCGGTCAGGATATCCTGCCGTACTTGCCCTGCCAGGCTTCTTCCCATCCACCGCTTCTCTCCCATATTTCATCCAGTACAAAGTGAGTAGGAGCACAATGAGGAAACGATGGGGTGATCTTCCTTTTCCACGGGTCTGAAATATGTTATTTCTGTGGACTTTATCAGTACAGAATTATTATCCTTCTGGATGACCATTTATTACATAAACAGTTTGATTTAAATGGGAACAGTGCAGTGCCTTTTTCCCCCTCCGGAGGCGCTGTGGAGAAATTGAAAACTTTGAGACATCAATGGGACAATCTTGTTTCCACATTCAGGTTTTTGCATGCAAAATAGAAATAGAAAATGACATTTAAAGGGATTTTCCCAGGAATTCTGTAGAAACGATGGCCCTGTAACAATGGGAATAGTAAAGCCCAGTTGTTAATTTATTAATTTAATTAATTACATTTATTAATTCATAAATATAACAGAGGAACGACATAATGCAAACTTATAAGAAACGGTTCTTCAGAATTTTTTTGGAGAGTAGAAGAATTAAAGGGAATCTGTTGGTTAACACACTAACTAAGCCTAACTAAAGCTATTATACAGCAGTACAACTATCCCTATATTGTTCCTACACATACCTGAAATGTTCCACAGTCCGTTTGTATAGTTGCCTCACCATCTATACAAATACCCCATGTGAAGCGGCGCTGGGATGCTTCTGTTTGTGTAGCCTAATTTTGGAAAGTTCCATATTTTGGATGATAAATACCCCATGTCTGTTCATCATCTTTCTTTTCCGCGGAGTTCAGCATATTCATATTCTTCCAGCTCAGCCGCTCTTCTAGCTTTCTGATTAACAATGGGCATGCTTTCTTTTCAACTGAGTGACTTAACTTGGCTACCTCATTCCCCCCTCCTCAGGAATAAGAGTGCCTGCTGTGTGTACAGAGAATTCCTAAGGGATCGGGGGGGGGGAGCTGATTTCTCCAAGTCACACACTGTCAACGTCTTTCTCATTCTCTAGGGAGGGAGAATGGGGTTAGCTGACAAAGGAAAGAAAGCACACGATTGGCAATAAAACTGGAGGTTTGGCGAGGCTTAAAACATAAATATGCATCAATGGGGGGTCAACTTCACAAACTGTGAAACTTTACAGGCATGTGAATGAACAATATATGGATAGTTGTGCTGCTGTATTATAGCAGTTTTCAAGGATATGTTTAGTTAGGGTTTGTTTAACTGACAGGTTCCCTTTAAAAAGGTTTCTCATCAAAGACATTCATCCCCTTTAATTATAGAGACATTTCAGGGGCGGTCACAGTTTCCTTTCAAGTTAGTCATACAGATTACACATTGTAGCCAGTGGGTCTGGTGCCCTTATCAACACTCTTCCATTCCTATATCCAATGCATTTCTCCTACTGTTGAATTGAGATTATTTTCTATAATGAATTTTTTATTTTTTATTTTTTTGCATTGTATTCCATATTAACAAAACATATCTTTGTATCTACCCAAAAATTTATTCCTGTGGTTTCTTTTCCCAGCAATTCGCTATTGTGAAAGATGCCAGCTGATTAAACCTGACCGCTGCCATCACTGCTCAACCTGTGACGTGTAAGTTATTTCGTATTCATTTCATGGCACCAACATATTGCATAGTGTTGTATGGAGATTGACCTCTCATATCAATTTCCTCCTGCACCTCTAGGTGCAAATTACACCTAGAGGCAAACACAGGGAGAGTATACAAACGCCATCTAGATGAGGCTCATAGGGGCCTGTACTGTAGATACAAGGTTTTATATTTGTTATTTCTGCTATTTATATATGCAGACTACTAATGGATGACTAAATGCTTTCCTTCTAGAATACATAATGAACAGCGGAGCTGAAGTACAGCTGTTAAAATAGCAACCTGGGAAAAAAAATACTTTTATATGAAATAAAGATGATGGATATCAATGTAGAGTTCTGTGACCCCAGTAATAGTACTCAAACACTTCTCTATGCAGAGTCCCTGAGGCTTGGTGGGTTTTCTTATAGCTTTTAGTACAGGGAACATTATCCATTAGACTCTATAGTCCTGACATTGTGTATCCGGAGGAGGGGAAGATCCCAAGGTGCCTATAAGTCAACCATCGGATGATTTTTGCTTCCCCTGTCTGAGAGCAGGATATAATAGATTGGTTGATGCTGACCTCTGTGATGTATAGGATAATATCTGATTTTAAGTTGGAGTTAAAAGCAAAGTAACTAGTGACAGGACTCCTAGCAGAGACAATGAGAGTCCTGGTTACCCCACCCACACACATTGATTGTCAGGAAATGATCTGATTCCACTGTCTATCCCTGTGTGTGGGTGGGGTAATCGGGACTCTCTGCTATTAATCTCTGTATCTGGGTGGGGTAATCGGGAGTCTCTGCTATTAATCTCTGTGTCTGGGCGGGTAATCGGGACTCTCTGCTATTAATCACTGTATCTGGGCGGGGTAATCGGGACTTTGCTATTAATCTCTGTGTCTAGGTGGGTAATCGGGACTCTCTGCTATTAATCTCTGTGTCTGGGCGGGTAATCGGGACTCTGCTATTAATCACTGTGTGTGGGCGGGGTAATCGGGACTCTCTGCTATTAATCTCTGTGTGTGGGCGGGGTAATCGGGACTCTCTGCTATTAATCACTGTGTGTGGGCGGGTAATCAGGACTCTGCTATTAATCACTGTATCTGGGCGGGTAATCGGGACTCTCTGCTATTAATCACTGTGTGTGGGTGGGGTAAGCGGGACTCTACCTGTTACAGAGTGATCAACAGAGGAGAGTCCTGATTACCACGCCTGCACCCACCCACACAGTGATTGACAGCAGAGAGTCATGACTACCCCGCCCATATACAGTGATTGACAGTGGATAGTCCCTAACCCTGCCCACACATTGTGATTGACAGTAGAGTGTCCTGATAACCCTGGCCACATGCTGTGATTGACAGTTTAGCCCTAGCGACTAGCAAGATCACTAGGACTCCTACCTTCCCTTATAGGAGTCCACTTAGAATTTGCTGTACTCTATAAATCATCTTCCACAGACCCCAGCTTTATTATCTCTCTCTCTATTTTATCCTCCTCTCCGCACAAAAGAAGTCACCCAACAGGTTTGCGTTACTTGACATAAATCACCGATCGTTAAAGGTGCAAATTTAAGGTGTTTTTTTTTTTGTTTGTTTTTTCTTTCAAGGAAGTTGTTCAGGACTTCCTTTTACGGTGTCCATGGTCCAGTCCTTTTTGGCCTGGAAGTGATGATGATGACTGGCACACACATGACCTTTGAGGCCAGTGTTTGGACCACATGAACTAGACCCCTTTAGTAGATGAGTAAGGTTACTTATCTGTTAGCTCGCTGAATGATTTACAATATTCTTACATTATCCCCTTTAGAAGGAATTCCTCCTTCAGCCATCTTCTGACATTTATTATAGTCATAAACTACTTTGAGGAATAACAGGATGTGTCAGGCTTGGTTACAGGTCCTATAATTACAATCCACTCTCAGGGAAAATAGAATTTGTTATGATATTTTATACTTTGATGCTAATTGTTGAAATATTTGGTGATACGTCTTCCATTTCATTTTGTGGTTTTATGATAGTAATGAATAACTATATTGTCTCTTCCAGATGTGTCCTGAAGATGGATCATCACTGCCCCTGGTATGTGTGGCTTTTTATACATCTTGTGCTTTATACTTGGTGTTTTTGATGTAAATTGGTGTCTTTTGATGTTTTAATTGTAGGGTGAATAACTGTGTGGGGTTTTCCAATTACAAATTCTTCTTGCTGTTCTTAATGTACTCCCTGCTGTACTGCCTGTTCATTGCTGGTACCGTTCTGCAATATTTTATCCGGTTCTGGACGGTAAGAATTTGTTACTGTGTCATTGTTCTTCACTGATGTACCTATAGTACATTCTGATAATGAAACTCTTTAGATGAATATCAGCTGAATTCACTGATTTCTATTGTTTATGGGGCCCCTATTTGACTCTCCGCATTGTCAGGAGATAATAATTCGGCTAATTTTCTGATACTTTTGTTTTTGGGAATTCCTCCACTGCTATAAGAGTCTCGTAGTGTGTCAACCCATTCATTACACATACATATTAGGCGGAGTTGATAGTGTTTGAGGAAATCGGGAGCTTTCTTATTTGTATGCACTTTAGTCGCGAAACGAAATCACCAGACCCCTCAGGTGGGGTTTGAAATGTCCTTTCTAGAATTCCCTCTTTTATGTGACATCTCCTCACCCTTTAACAAATAAATATCTAAACAAAAGTCCTATAAAAAAAAACTTTGGTTCTGTAGCACATAGAAACATACCTCTTGTGTCATAATAAAGATAATATTCTCATCTTTCAGATCACACCAGGGTTGTGGCTTTGTGAGCTACAGAACCAGATATACCTGCAGCTAACTACAAATGCCAGCTGCAGATAAAGTTTGAGTTTCTGCCTATTTTCTAACTGCCTGAATGTCCAGTTCTGAAAAAAGTATATTCCTATCTTTAATATAACACAAAAAAAAACATGTTTCTAGGTGCTATAGAACAGAAGGGGGGGCTCTGAAGTGACATTCCCTTGTGCAACCACTAAACTTGACTCATTTCATGTGAAAATCATGTGAGACGAGTCATATTTGTGACTGACTTTGTGGAAGATTTTTTTATAGTTTATAGGTAAACAGGTTAAATTTCACATAAAAGAGGTAATTTTGAAAAGGACATTTCATAGCCTAATGGAGGACCCTAGTAGTTTAGTGGGGTAAACCCGGTAACGTATACTATTTAAGGGATTAAATAGTGGGAAGGACAGGCACACTACAATAGAGGTTTTCATCGTCTTCATCCTCTGAGTAATGTCAGACACTTTGGGCAGCTCATTCATTCAACATCATTGTTGTTGCGTGTCTTTAATGATTGGCTGAAATGGTCAAAACGATCTGACCAAATATTTTACATGTATAGCCTGCATAAAGGATCCATACAGTTTATACGGTTATCCGTGATGGGTCAGTAGCTGACATATAGGGATCAGGGGTTTGCTTAGCCTGAGTCTAGATAATGATATAATGTTCCATACGATAGACATAAGTGTTGACCCATATAGCAGCCCATTTGTCCGTCCTCCTGTGTGTCCACATCTTCTCTCCATCCTGTCGTCTTCTGGTCCGATCATTCTCTTGTCTAATGAACTGTCTTTGTTTGCGTAAAGCTTTGCCGCAGCAAATCAGAAGAATCTTGTCCCCAGGTAAAATCCCCCAAGCCGCTGATTCATGACCGCTCCATCCATGGGATCTATAGGGATTATTATTCAGAGTGAATCCCAGAATAGATACTATTTGTCTCCTGGTCCTCACACAAGGTCATCCTGGTGAACATCCCTGGAGCTGCTCATCATGTCTTGACCTGAGGTTATGGGAACATGTGGAGAACAATAGGTCTATAGTTTGTGGATTTGGTAGTAATCTCTTGATATGTGGTTCTGTAGACTGCACGTAGTCCATATGTACACACCCTGCCTGTACCCCTGGTTATCTCTTGTGGCCTCAGTCTCCAAATTGGAATAATAATTCTGTAGTTTTGAGGCATGTAAAATGTTATATCTGCTCACCATAGTCCTGTATAATTTGATGATTCGCTCGCACAAGGTAGCCCAGTATGTGGGCAGTATCTACCAATTTGGCCCAAGGGTATAACCAGTCTATTGGTGTATAGTATCACGACAGATAATGGTTTGTTAAAGGGACAGCTTCACTTAAACAAGATATTGGGCGACTATGCCAACCTACACAGTAACTTGACAATCATGAGTAGTCGCCTACATATGAGTCTCCTTACAAATCCACCCATTAAAGTAAGGTTTTACTTCATATTAGGCTATGGAGACCATGTCTTTGTACTGGTGAGACTGTCCTTTTAACATGGTAATGATTAGTACTAGCCTCATTGTATACGTGCATCCCGTTTCCCCATGTTTTCACCATTCACTGTATTCATCACACTTTGCAGACTTACTTTATGTTCTTTCCATTTTTACAGAACGAGCTCCCGGATACCAGAGCCAAATTCCACGTCCTCTTCCTGTTCTTTGTGTCGGCCATGTTCTTCATCAGTATTCTGTCATTGTTTAGCTATCACTGCTGGCTTGTTGGAAAAAACAGATCTACTATAGGTAATGACGAGTACTTCTCTGACCCCCGACCCGGCTTCCCCTATCGGATTATGGTTTATATAGAGATCTGTTTTGGCTGTTTTTGTCCAGCTACCCCATATGAAGAGCCAATCAGATTATGGTTTATATAGAAATATGGAATGGGATCTTTACACACAAAGGTCAAGTTCAGACCAAACACAGGTCAATTTCAGACCAGACACCAAAATGCGTACCTCTCCTGTTCAGTAGATAAATTAATGACTCCAATTGCCTGTGTTGGTGCATATGGGAGTTGATGTGATGCTGGGGGCAAATGCTAATCCATCTACAAGTCCATCCATATGTTATTTAAGGCTACATTCACACGACCATTGGGGGGGTGTAAGTATGTCCGCAAGCCTGCAGCCGTTCATACATCCCCCATAGACTGCAACGGCCACATGGAGCGATACCCGTAGAGCTCTGCATGCGGGTAAAAGTTAGGACATGTAGAGGGGTGGGCTCACGCCTCCTTCTCTCCATTGTGGCGAACGTATGGCCGGCGGGCATACGTTCGTGTGAATGCGCCCTTAATCAGATGTTTGGGGGGGGGGGTTATGCTATGGTTTATTCCACGAAAATGTACGCCTTTTAATGGGATATGTGTTTATAGTATTCAGTACTGTATCTGTTCCAGAGGCTTTCCGGGCGCCATCTTTCCGAACTGGTCCTGAAAAAGATGGATTTTCTCTCGGTTTTGGCAAGAATTTCTGCCAAGTTTTTGGAGATGAAAAGAAATATTGGCTCTTGCCTATATATTCAAGGTAAAATTATGCACAGCTAAAACTCCACCAATCACACTTCCCAGGATGAAGGATTGTAAGCCAAGCACACTTACAGGCTGGTGTGTGCCCCCTCTGGCAGGATCTGCTCTTCTTTTATCGTCTCATGCCCTTGTTTTTACAAAAAAATAAGTTTGTACAATTATACAAATGAGCCTGAGGGGCTCCAGGCTGCATTGACATCAATGGATCCTGGAGCCCATCAGGCTCATTTGCATAATTATTTAAACTTTTTTTTGTAAACTCATGGGCTTAAGAAGATAAAAGAGCACACACCAGTATGTCAGTGTGCTTGGCTTACAATCCTTCATCCTGGTGTCAGTCCCTAAGACCCTATTTTTTTTTTTTTTTTACAGCCTGGGAGATGGTTGTTCTTTCCCAACGCGTCTTGTACTTGGAGATCCAGAGCAAAATGTGTCCGCTATCCATAGTGATTCTTCCAAAAAGTATGTATGTCTGCAGTTCTCCAGAGATATGAATACAGTGTGTGTAGGTGGTCTGTACATAGTCCTATTAGAGGGCTGTCATTGATGGGATATGTGCTCTCTCCATACATTCCACATTCCGTGATCATCCTGGATTGGCAGCGCTGAGATACCAAAGAGTAAAACAGTTAACAGATTTCAGTGTTGTGCAGAGTCAGGTTATAAGTAGTTCAAATGACATGCAAAAAAATAATATTCCAGATTAAACTATTTTGGGTGAGGATACTGTATATATTTTTCTGATTTCCTACATTCCCATTTATAGGAGATCTTGTGACCCTGCATATAGCATTATTCTTAGATAACTCACCATTGTGTCATGTATTCTTTGCCTGTAGGTGTTATAGAGGTAAGTTCTGCTCACAATTGCTGTAATGTTTGTGTTTTCTTTTAGTGCTGTACCAAGTCAGCAGTTTCCTGCGCGACCACTAAGTGAGTCCCAAAACAGACTGCTGGGAAGTGACAGCCAGTGGGCCGATAGTGGGGATGATCACACACAAAGAGGTATGTGGGGGGGGGACAGCTGGAACAAAGGTGGACTGTAAGAGTTTTTGCCCTGAAGGCACAAATTTTTAAGGGCATCTACCATCCAGATGAAGGATTGTATGCAAATGAGCTTGAGGGGCTCCAGGCTACTTAGATGTTAATGGAGCCTGGAGCCCCTCAGGCTCATTTTCATTCATTACAGTCTTTCCTGGTCCTAGATGTCCTTTAGGTGGATCAATAGGACGTGAGGAGAGCCCTTTTAAGTTTTATTAGATTTATATGTAAATTTTCTTATGCGGCTACTGGGGCGTGGAGTAGCCACATCTGAGGTTACACTGGGCGGTTACTCCACGCCCCGCCCCAGTAGCCTCTTTCCTCCTACTCACAATCTTCGGCGGCAGCTCCTCGTAGCTGCACGCCCTTGTCCGACGATCCTGCCATCTGCGCAGAACAGCAGGCCCGCGCCTGCGCTGTCACTGCTCCGAACCTCAGATGCAGCTACTCCACGCCCCAGTAGCCGCATAAGAAAATTTACATATAGCTCTAATAAAAGTTTCAAAAAAAGTGCGGCACGTGAGGATTAGCACTTAAAAGGGCTATCTTCACGTCCTATTGATCCACCTACCACCTGATCTACCTTTTAGAGGTAGATTCGTGGTGGTAGGTTCCCTTTAAGCTTTTTGAATGAAAACCTGTCAAAGGATACCCAGGGCCTTGAGTGTCGGGCCGCACTGCCCTCTGCCAACCGTAGGAGCAGTTTGGATCATGGGAGTCTCTCAGGTTTTTGTGACCCCCAGAGATCTGATAGGTCATCAATACTAATAGCCTGGAAACCCCTTTTGTGAGTCATAGGATTTTCTTTGTCCGTCCCTATAATGTCCTCTTATGGTGATATACCGGGGGTTGTGATACTAGATAATAATGTGCCGTGTTTCCTGTATTTCAGTCGAGAAGAACCATGTGACCCTACTGGTGGAGAGCTGATCACAAGAGCCGCTGCTTAGTGGAGCCAGCAATGAGGTAAGGGTTAACCCTTTCACTGTCAGGAATCATGTGATGCAAAATTGCATGAAGTCGCCTGGGAGGCATGTTTTATCATTCAGGTCTATTGGTTTTATTTGAAAGTTTCAGAATTTAAGTTTCTGATTTTTTTTCCACAGTGTTTTTCAATGTAATCATTGTCTGTTTAATGCACAAATATAGAGTTTTAAGGATCCCGGTTTACTGTCATTGAACAGAAATGGCAATTGTCACAGCTTTGCATTTGCTACAATTTTGGTGGTGAACTCTGGATTTTATGTCTCTGGTGTGGCCTTTGGCACCATCTGAGGAATTTACAATATAATTACTGCCCTATTTGTAGCAAAGAAATGATATTGTGTATTACTATCAATTGCTGAGCAAATTTTTATCTGCTGCTTTTTAGCTACGTGATTAACTTTAAGGAAATTTACCATCAAAATCCAGCAGGATAAACCAGGGGCACTTACCCATAGGTCCAGGTACTGTGACACTGATAATAGTCTTTTATTTATTATCCATGGTCTCCCTCCTTCTAAAATCAACTTTTACCATTATGCTAATAAGCCTGAAGGGCTCTTGGGGGTGTTACCAGAGACCCTCCATTCTGCAGCTTCACTGGCTGTCCCTCCATCACTGTTTGCTGAAACTTTCTCTGCTGAAGTGAGATTACATCAAGCGGAAGGAGGGGCGGGGAGTGCAGAGAGGGGGAGACAGTGTAACAGCCTGTGAGGCTACATCAACTTTTAAAATTGTGCTAATGAGCTTGAGGGGCTCTGGTTATGCACCCCAGAGCCCCTCAAGCTCATTATCACAATTTTAAAAGTTGATTTTCAAAGGAAGGAGTAGGAATGATTTTAAGGTAGAAAGATTACCAGGATGAGTGGGTAATTGCCCCTGGTTTATCATGATCGATTTTGATGCTAGATTTACTTTAAAGCCACAGTATCTTTTTTAGCGAATGCCATTAGCCTCTGTATAGCATGAGATTCCATGACCGCCACAATATAATGCCATATGTGCAGCCTGAGTGCAAGCTATGAGCTATCTTCCCTCCAGGTACACACTCCTTTATACACAGGGTGGTCTACCTCCCCTATATCTACATTTCCCCCACATACAGTCCCCCCATTTCTACTATGTATTTGTTTCCTTCTTGATATGACCATGAGAAAGTGTGTGTGTGTGATACTGCCACCTGCTGGCTTAGGCCGGAGATGGTCATTGAGTTCTTTGTTGCTTCTTTGATGCAGAATTTGCTGCAATTTTTGGGAGGGAACATTGGCACAGGAGTGAATTCAGAAGGAATGGGAAATAGTAAGGAAGGACTTGCAGCACTTCTTCCTATATCTACTCAATGTGTCCAGCAAGAGAAAAATCCTCTCTCCATTATTTTCCTCTACTTCTTTCCTTAGGTTGTGCGCAGCCCGGACTATGTCACCACGTCAACAAGAAATAATCATGAATCCCGGTGGATCTTCTGGTTCCCGCTAGTCTCCGTGCACAACAGCGAAGGTTCCAGAATAAAGGACGACCATTGCCTTAATATCCTCACAGTGCATTAATGCAGCCTAACCACAGTTTTTACTCATTGACTTTTTAATTATATAGCAATTTTTTTTTTAACTCTAGAATATCTTCTACGGTTTGTTACGTCGGCAGTTGACTTTACGCCATGCAATAATTACTCTACAACCACATTACCATGACTTTTATACAGGTGCTGAAGATGCGAAAGCGACACCATACATATCACCTTCTCATCAATGGCAGGCAAGATATGATTCAAGTAGAACTACAACCCCCAGCATCCTATGTGTATTAGTCACCTTGCGTTGCTCATCTATAAGTGGTTTGGATGGTGTTGCCTGCACCCACAGGAGAAAGCTCTCCATCCGTCCGGATAAGGATTAAGATTTCCACCATCAGCAGATCCAGCACTGACCTCACAATAACTTTTTTATTTTATTTTTCTTCCATACAGTATATTCACTTTTTTAGCCTATTTTATACAGCGATGTGTATGATACATGGAACCAGAAGAATACCCTCCCTGCAAGATCTCTATGGAGGTCACATGTGTCCTGACTGTATCATACACTTCTAGCTTCCAGAAAGCTGATTGAACCTACTTGGGTACCAACGAAAGACATTTTCTACTGGCAGCGATTATTTATACCGCTTTTTATAAAGGTTTTTTATGCCACAAGGTTGTTAGGTTGACAGTAATAAGCATGTGGCTCTTTCCTGTATGGACGCTATTTTATTGATGTTCCTTTTATAGTTCTAGCTGGTTGTTGGCATGTTATCTGCAGGATTTCTGTTCTGACTCTTTGTAGAGTTATGTATAGTCACATTTCACGTCTGGGAGGGATCGCCATTGTATTTTTTGCCATATTTATGGTTATTTAACCACGTAATGGGAAGTCATGACCAAGCTGAATGCACGTTAGGGTGGATCCACATGCCACGAGAGACTGCAGAAGTATTGTGGATCCCAATTCATCTACATTCATTGGGGACAGATTCTTTAAAGGGTTTGTCCAGGATATTGATAGGTGATCAATATCAGATCTGTCTGGCACCTCTAACGATCAGCTGTATTGAAGCTCTTCTGAGAAGTGTTGCTTTACATGTCGCATCCATTCACCAGGTGTCCTGTTTGAATGAGCTGCAATACCTAGCATAGCCACTGTGCTGTGTAAGGAAGAAAACTCAGCAAAATTGGCAATTTTCCATAATCTCTGCACCTCAGATGTCAGTATGCATTGTAAATGTGTACCATGAAGTGTTCTGACCCTATACAGAACATATTTGGGATAAGGATTATATGTATACAGCTGCGAGGGTTAGGGGCAGTTAACTTGCCCTATAATGCTGCTGTACTGAGCCTGTTAGTGTCCCCTTCCTTCCCAGGACTGGTAGCCATAGACACAAGATAACAATAGCCTCCTCAATTCCATAATAATTGTATGGAAACTATAGGATTGGATAGATTTATATACATACATGTCTTAGGTTTGCCTACGTGACCGACAGACCACTGCCTATTGTCTGGAAAACAGGCAGAGGTTGGAAGAGATGAGGAACTGCGCCGCTCATAGCCAGAGGATGTGTCTGGTACTACAACTTGGCTCACCCATAGAACCCACATAGCTAAGGCTCCCCACTGATCCCACAGTATTGCCAACTTCGGGGAGCAGCCGACAGCTGGGTCTGTATCATCTCATGTACATTTAGCCTTTTAAGTAAGGAAAACCCCCAACACAGACCCTAAAAATTTTACTTTGGGGCTATGGAGGCCAAAAGAACCTTTGCCTATGAAAAAAGGTTATGGAAGTATATTCCATATACAGGCGGTCCCCTACTTAAGGACACCTGACTCACAGACAACCCCTAGCTAAAGACTGTTAAATCTGGATGCTTTACTATAGTCCCAAACTGCAATGATCAGCTGTAAGGTGTCTGTTCTGAAGTTTTATTGATGATCCTTGGTCCCATTATAGCAAAAAAAATGTGAAACTCCAAATTTCACTGGGACAAAAAAAAAAATTTGGCCTAGAACCACAATTATAAAATATACAGTTTTGACTTGCATACAAATTCAACAAACCTATGGACCCTATCTTGTATGTAACAAGGGGGGATGGCTTTTACCATATGTAGTGCAGGTTACACGTTTACTCCTGTGTCGCCCCCTGTCTGCACTGCTGGTCAGTGATGCCGGGGGCACAGCATCCGCTTACATTAATAGCTTGCGGCTGACCTCCTCGCTTCCATCCTGTCAGTTTTCCCTAAAGTTAGAAGCCTGAAATCACCAAACGTTGTGCGAGGTCACTAATATCTGACAGACTGATCAGTATTACCAAGGAGACGCCCCACATCCTCCCTTACCAATCACCCGCTGCAGCGTTATGACTTTCCTCCTACTTTTCTGTATATTGTACATGACTCGTCTCTGCTGTTATATGTATCCGATTCATACTGTGTTTTTTATGTATAAATTGCTTTTACTTATCCTTTGTCTGGAATTCTTATTTCTCTGCAAGTATATTACAACATCTATGGGACTAAAAGGAGACCTTTCTCCACCAACTCCAATGTGAGTTATAGAGATAGCAGAGGGTTCAGCACTCCCATAAAATAATGCCACTACACCCACTAGTGAGAACAGGACCTCTGTTCTCTGAATTGCCAGGGGTCCTGTTCTAGCATTCAGAGGAGACCCCCAGCAATCAGCCTCACACTGAACACCTTGATATCCCCTATCCTGTCGATAAGTTGTAAACTTGGGACAACCCCTCTAACCTACTGGGTACTGAGATCACCATGAAACTCTAGTAATTAGGATCTCTTCATGGGGGGAGGTGTGTAAAAGATGGCTTCAGCTACCCTGGAGGCCATCTGCACACAATCCTTGAATAGA
This sequence comes from Engystomops pustulosus, assembly GCA_019512145.1. NCBI lineage: Eukaryota > Metazoa > Chordata > Amphibia > Anura > Leptodactylidae > Engystomops > Engystomops pustulosus. The sequence continues at coordinate 13,166,756 of CM033642.1, read as the reverse complement.
TATTGTTAGGCTTTCTTACACAACTGTGTGCAGAGTAATTACGGGACCCACAATGCAGTTCGGCCGGCAGACTAGAAGTGTGCATTATATGCATATGTCCCGTTTTCCAGAGACAGCACACATTCATGTACAGAAAGCCTAACAGTATCTATTCAAGGATGAAAAGAGTTGGAGGTGGTGAAATGTTCTTTTGTCTTCTAGAAGACTCTCTTTGTAACATGGAGTATCCACAAGTCTGTATCTTGTTACACCGGCCGTGTGGGTCATACTCTTCCACATACATGAGGCATTGGATATTGGCATTAGTAGTACCACATGTTTGGGTGAAGATTTTCACAAGATGATATTATTTTTGGGCTACTTGGGGGCCAATGGTTTATCTAGACATTTCAGCCTGGGATCCAGTTTGCTTCTTGGCCCCACTCCCTTTTCCCCCCTGTAGCTTTGGCAGGGCCAGCGTTTGGGGTGGCTAGATGTTTGTCTATTTATGTATATCCATCTTTTTCTCCTACTGTATATCTTCTATATATAATCCACTTTATATTTCTGCATCTAAAAAATTATATAATCTATACCATATTTATCTTCCATCTCCTATAAAATCCTCCTACAACCCCATATTACACATTGCCTTATCATACTACTGTGTGTAAATAGAAAGTGTTATTATTGGGCAGGAATAAAGGAGCCTCTTACTGACTGTGACTGCTCATAAATAGTTTTATTTTGGGGCCCCACTTTGCCTAAAACCGGCCCTAAGCTTTTGTGACATTAACACTGCTGAGGATTGTCAAGCATCTACATAAATCATGTACTCAACTCAAAATCGTGCAGTGTTGCAACTAATGCAAATTAATTGAGCAGAATTGCAACTCTCAGGGCGCAGTCACACGTTCCGCTAATGTTGCATTCATAACGTGACGCTAGCGCGCAGGGGGCGGCCCAAACGCATATGCGAAAAGGAAATGTGATCAGGCTGAGACCCGCCCCCTGTGTGCGTTATGAACGCACCACTGGTGGAACGTGTGACCGGGCCCTTAGGATGCTGCAACTCTAGATTGCAAGAAAATCAAGTACAGGCGGTCCCCTACTTACAGGCTACCCCTAGTTAAAGATGGACCCCTCTGTCCACTGTGACATCTGGTGAAGTCTCTGAATGCTTTACTATAATCCCAGGCTGCAATGATCAGCTGTAAGGTGTCTGTAATGAAGATTTACTGGCAAAAATTTTTTTATCTGGAACTACAATTATAAAATATACAGTTCCGACTTGCATACAAATTCAACTTAAGAACAAACCTATGGAACCTATCTTGTACAACTTACATTAGTTGTAATGTGTAGTGTGCTCTTTATAAGTAATATTTATCAACTCTGTAGCCAAAAGTTAAAACGGTGTCCATTAAATGAAAAATGGTGCAAAATTACTGGGTTTCTCGCAGTCCATTGATTTGATCCTCACCACTACTAATGACCTGGGTTGTGTTTGACAATCACACACTAAAGTCAATGGGTGTTAAAAAGAAAGTAGGATGTCATCTTGATGTGATAAGTTTTTCACGCATTTGTATGAAGGAAGTAACTCAGAGATGTGAAAATCGGACACAACTAGGATGACACTAGAGATACTAAAACTGATCATTGGATTGAACTTGGACAAAATCGGACCATTTGACACTTAGTTCATGGGCAACCTGCCAAAGTTGACCAAAAACCGGGTTTGTATTTGTAAAATTTTGTATCTGCACTTGTTCAGCTTTCAGTCCTATCCTAAGGCATCTTACCCATGAGCGAGTGCAGTCAGTGAAAGTAGTGCTGTTCCAATGCAAACTTCAGATCTCTATAAGGAACTGACATAATCTGAGTGATCAGAGGTTCTGGTCCGGAGATCGCTTCAGCGCAGTGAGCGATTTTCTTCTGACTGTACAAGCTAGTGGGCAAGAGGCCTGCACATGATGTAAAATTAAGGATGTGTGCCTCCCATTGTTTCACTTGCTAGCACATGTCCTAATTTACTTCTATGGCCTCATGCACAAGGCTCCATGGCCTCCATGGCCCAGTGCATGACACAACTGCCCAGGAAGCAAAAGATAGAGTGTGTGTGTCAGGAAGGAGAGTGGGACGTTCAGAATTTAAAAACATTGGGAGAGGCCGGAGTCTCTTAGTAGATATTGGCTCTGGAGCGCCAGCAGGGGAAAGGGGTGTTAAGGCTAGTGTTCAAAACGTCAGTCTTCATTAATCCACCACAAATTTGAACAACCACTCCAAATATAAAACTTTTGGGCGTACTATGCTTATAGGGAACCTGTCACCAGGGACCTCATTTTCACTAAAGACAGGTTGCAAAAGCCCATTACAGCTGCAGTGCAAATATGTCTTTCTGCCTTCTCTAAGCATTACAATGTAATTGTGTGTTATAACTTACCTTGCATCCTCTGTGTAGTCCCAGGGGTTGGGCTTTAGTTTGGATGCATTTCAAAAAACAACATGTGACTTGTCTATGCTGAAGACTCCGCAGCTCTCAGCGCCCACCTTTGTGCTTCTGTACAACTCCTCCCTCATGATAAAAGGGTGACAGTCATGGCAGAGACCTGGTGGGGATGCAGAGAGCTGACAGCTCGATATATCACCATAGCGTTTCATCCAACTCTATTGGCGTTGTCAAGTTGATGGCCGGGGCCATACATTCTGCCGGGTGGGACAAAGCATGAAACTCCCTGTATGTATGTATATTTTTAAAACGAACTAGAAACCTGTGTGATCTGCTCTATGGCCTTGCCCTATCTCTTGCACCTGTAATTGGAAAATTCTTTTTTTTTTTTATTAAACTTTAAAACGTAAATAGAAGTTTGACAAAAAAAAACTTTTTAAATTGGATAAATCATATAAACTTCACTGACCCATCACTTATTTACGGTGGGTCTTGGTACAGAATTCAACCTTTACAATTGCACAAAAAAACATTGCGTAAAACACATGAGAATTACAGAAGCTCTTGTAGAACTACAGTGGGGTAAATGCTGCAGACATTCTGTAATGTGTAATGTAAAAAAAAATCTGTAGTTTATACAACATTCCTTCAATATTATTCAATCATTTATGAATGATAAAAAGAACTTTATACTGTATAACTTCCGCCCCTGTAAGGTGTCCTACCATAGCTCACCACCAGAGGGCGGACGAGTGCCAGGCGATAAAACCGAGTTCTGTGCACGGACAATGTTGTCAATAAAGTTATGACGTGGATTTGTTTAGAAGAAAAAAATTCAAGTTGTTGGCGGCTGCGGGCGGACGGGTGAGCGGGTCACCGGGTGTTACCGGCGCCGGGTGATAGCTATACACAGCACAGGGTGCATTACCACATGGCCTAGGCGGGGTATTATCTATGGTATAGCCTGCAGCTGCACTACAAGTCCCAGCATGCCTTGTTAGGGGAACAGTAAGGCTGCGGGTAATGTAGAGTATACATGGAGGGAGTGATAGGTGTCTATGGCGATGAGGGAAGTGTCATTTCTACCAATTGTAACTGCAATAATTTCTCAGCCTCCTCCTGACTGTCCTAATGTCTCTGTTCCTCAGCCCCACATAGATTAGGTGCAGCCCTGGTCTTGCCCCGCCCCTTGTGCACTGAGAATTCATTTGCATAAAGTTCTGTATTTCCTATGGGGATATAGTGGCAGCTTAAAGGGTTTGTCCACTTTAGGGAAATAATCGATCTTGTTTGTGTAAGGAAAAGTTATACACTATTCCTTCTGTATCCATTCCTTGTGGGTTTTATAGATCTCTGCTTGCTGTCCTGCTATAGAAAGCTTTTTTATTTACTTCCATTGTATAGAAATCTGTCCATAGTCTAGTTATGGACGGGCAGGTGCACGAGTCGTTATTATTAGAGCTGTGTGATATAACGAGCCGTGCACCTGTGTGACATCACATGACCGTGGACAGATTTGTATACAGTGCAAGTAAACATAGAAGTTTTCTATAGCAGGACAGCAAGCAGAGATCCAGAAAACCGTGGGGAGTCGATACAGAAAGTATTGTATAAGTTTTCCTTACACAAATCATACTATGGGCTGAAAGTGGACAACCCCTTTAAGCCTCTGTAAAGCCGAGTACAAGGCTCCTTCTGCTGTAAACACTTATCACCTGCACCCGAAGATAACATAACATTTTTTTCCTGTATTTTTACTCTTCTCTTAAAGGGACCTGTAATCTCTCAGCTGTCTTCATGTAACTATTTCTCTATTGCAGATTGTTGCAGGGATGTCGGTGACTGTAAACTTCTTCAGTAAGTTAAGGGGTTTGGCGCTCACTTTGGAGAAGGAAACCGCACAGTTGGAGCAAGTCTTTAGTCAAGAGGATGAAGGTGAGTGCCATAAGGAGATGCATCTATGACAAAGCAGGTAAAAAGCATTTGCTTCGGGGCCCAGTGCAGATCTATCACAGGGGCCCTACCTATGATGTGCCAGGTGGGTTGACCATCTTGTATGCATCAGTGATCAGTGCTGAGACCCCCGCAGATCGCGAGAACAATGGGTCTGGCGGACCCCTCGTCACTCCGTCAGATTAATGGAGCAGACAGTCGCGCATGACCGTCCTGCTCCATTAACCTCTATGGATCTGACAGAAATTGCCAAGCACTGCGCTTGCTGATCTCCGTCGGCCCCATAGAGATGAATGGAGCAGAACCCCCATTATCTGCGGGGGTCTCATCCGATGGACCCCTCGTTCTCACAATCTGCCTGGGTCTCCGCTCGGTGCATTCAAATCAACTATTTTGTGTTCTCAGTGAAAAATCCCAATTGCTTATATATTCATGTACAGCGTGTGTGTGGTTTTTTTTTTTCCTTCAGACTATGAAGAGGAGTGTCCGATGCGAGTGCTGCACGACCTGCGCTCAGAAATAATAAGCATGAAGGTGATGTCAGATTATCCTATATAAATATTCCATTATATTGGATCATATAATGCATTTCCTTTGAACATTTATCATTATCCTATATTCTGCTTACTGCTAGTCTAGTTGTAAAGCAGGGATGCAATCCAGTTTATTGCTTGTTAAAAAGAAAAAAATCAACACATGAGATAAATTTATTGTATTATAGGGAAACATTTTCAGGTTTTGGTATTACTTAATGCTGCTATCGCTCTCTAAAACCCACAAATTGCCTGACATTCTAGTCCTGCATTATGTAGCTCTATGGTGAGTCACCAGCTCCCGTTTTGATGATTTATGTGCATGACGCCTCTGATATCATCCCCAGCAGTGAAACCGCACAGGGATGGATTTAAAGGGGTTGGCCACTTATTGAAAACTTAAACAGGGCAAGTAAAAGACCCTAATAGGGTCTATCATACTTCCCCTGATAAAGTTTCCTGCCAGGAGCCAAAGACAGCAGGACTCTGGACTTCCTGCGACTTCCTGTGTCCTGCTGGCTTCCGTGCAGTAATTCCTGTATGCAGATCCCTCTTTCAGTTTGCTTTTGGACTAATGAAGTATATTACAGGGTTTACATTTATCGGATTCAAATGATTCACAGTAGTGATGGGAATTCCGGCTCTTCTTAGTGAGCTGGTTCGTTAGGCTCTTCTTACTAAGAAAAGCCGGCTCTTCCCTCCCTCTTTATAATAGGGAGCCCTAGGCCAGTCAATCACCCCACTCCACTCCACTTTTCACCCTATTGTATCTGATTAAGGGGTTAAGTGAGCCATCGCCTCATTGAGGTGAGCCGGCTAACGTAGTTCATGAACAGGACCCGTTCGCGAACGACACATCACTAATTCACAGGTTTAGTATCGCTCTAAATGTAATTTCAACAGCAGAACAGCCTATACATAGACTACTGTCTCTCTGATCCCTCTACCTGTGTGACAACTGTGCTGTCCCTTCTCTTACAGAGTGATATTCAGGCCACTCTTGATAACAATGAAAAGAGAGGACGAGATCTGAATAATTTTCTAAAGATCTGTAGAGTTCTGCAGCAGAGAAATGCCTTGGACATCCAGCAAATCAAAGAAACCTTCCAGAAGTACGGATATACACCTCTGGACAGTAAAGCAGCAGGTAATGTAATACTACATTAATAGGGCAGTGCCCTCTAGTCAAGTCAGCCATGGACAACAAATTACCACAGTCACTGTGCCTGGATCTATGAGTAAGAGCCCATGGTTTATGGTGCTTGATTTTGATGATAGATTTTCTTTAATTTGAGGGATGGAGAAGAAAATAGACTACTGTATCACTATACTGGGCCATACATAGATGTCTAAGAATGGGCTCATATGCAGTGTGCACAAACGTCCTACTTCACTGATAATACCTCAGTCTCTAACCCCCAGTTACCCAGGCACCATGCTTAAAGCGAACCTGTCACCAGGGACAGGTTCCGATAGCCTTTGCAGATTTTAAAATGCCTTTGTCAGCATTTTTAATACTGCCACTACTGTATGAAACTTTATTTCACATTACCTGTCTCCAGTCCAGTATGTGGCAAGTTCCAGGGGAAGGGGGGAGTTGAAGCTTCAGCAGCCTGTTTGCCTGTGTCCGACTACTCTCCTCCACACTCATCCAGCTCCCTCCCCTCTTATCTTCCTGTAATGTGCATTGTGCAGGCAAGGGGAAGGAAGATGGTGTGGAGGAGAGGAAGAAAGCATCAAGGAGCTGCTGGCAGGGAGCCAGGTAATGTGAGCTAAACTTTTATAAATTACTGAAATTATTCAGAATGCTGACAAAGGCGTTTTCAGCATAGCAGAGGCTATTGGAACCTGTCACCTGCTCAAAATCACATTCCTGCCAGGTTCACTTGAATGACTAGATTGATAGTGACTATTCTTTCTAGTGCCTGAAAGCAGATCTATATATGCAGGGTTACATATCACTAGTTTAATAATCCATGTTTATTCATGTGTATTTATATGCAGAAAATGGTGACAATGCTGACGTGGTAAAACCTGGGTGTGCGGAGGAGAGTTGTCAGAGCTCCGATCCACAAAGCCTCCCTCCTCCGCCGGTCATTGAGAAGAAGGAGCCGTGGGATTTACTGCGTGCCCCCCAGCTCTCGGATTTTGGCCTGTCTCACTACAAGCTGGCTCCAGCGTGGGAACTACAAACTAAGAAGAATGTCCCAGAGGAAAAGCCCAAGCCCCTCTATAAGGATATCCGCACAGTAAATGTGGCAAAGACCCCAAAGTGCGCCCTACGTATGGATGAAGACTTCTCATATATAGAGCACTTTGGGATACGTGAAGACAGCCCAAATCTGAACGACGACTACACAATAGCGCTGTTAAACAAGAAGGGAAGGTAAGGGTGTGCAGCAATATGTAGATTATGTATTGTGCTTTATGGTCGCTCTCCTAATCTGTATGATTTTAACATCAACCGAATTCTTGAAGCAATATTTTTGTTTTTAGACATTATTTATGAAGGTGATAAACATTGCAATATAATGCATTAAGTTGGGCAACCTCTGCCTTTTTTTCTGCAGTGAGCAGTGTACAGGAAAGCCGCCTAAGCTATGTCTACCTCAGACAGAAAAGGAAGCTAATAATTAACTCTTTCCATACCTAGAGAATACTTCCCTTGCTGATTAGACTATCTATGGACTGTCTGTAGGGCGTTAAGTCATTAGACAATTTATTAGGTTCCTTTATGTATATACAACATGTACACATATATACAGCATGTATACGCACACATCTAGTATATACGACATATACACATATATACAACTTATGCAAATTGGGCTTTGTAACTCTCCTTCTAGGGGGCACTGGAGCACATTACTACATTTTGGTATGCCTGTCCTCCTGCATCTGGGCCCCATAGCGGCTGCTGAGGATGTTTTTGCTGTTATGCCCTGTTATTGTTTATTTTGGGGTCTCTCCATTATTTGGAGGGGGTCTTTCGGGGGTTTTCATTTTTTTTTGTCTGCTTCGAGGTCTCTACAATTAAATGTCTGGTTGGGCATTGTATTTATTATCTGGTCTGGGTTCTGTATTATTATTTTTTGCTTGGTCTGAGGACTGTAGTAGTTGAATGAATGCAGTATTAGGTTGAATTTAGTGCTGTACAGTTTTCTGGGGTTGCATTTTGTGCTGTATTAGGATTGTTGGTGCTTCTAGTGTGCTTATTTTCACTATGCCCATTGATATTGAGCAGAATGACAATGCACCCCCATACGTGTATATGGAGACTAATATCTTTTGCAGTTGGATATCAGTTGCACGAACATTCATGTGAACAGGGTCTAACAGAGGTTCTCAGCTTTCACCACCAGTCACACATAAGTGGATAGATAAGTAAGCACTCAGTTACCACTCAGAATCACCTCCATACCTCAATCACTGAGGTCTCACTTGTTGAACCTCAATATATGCAAAAAGTGACCATATTATTATTATTATTATTTCAGAGTCAGTGCTAAACCCCCTGGTGGGCTAAGCAGGCGAGGGGGGATGGGGTAGAACTTACTGAAGGTACTTTACCCTATTTTGGTTTGGTTACCTCTATATTTAATTCCTGTCAATCAACCATCCATGATATATTGAGGCCTCATTAATCTCCACTTATTACAGATGTCTTAGTACAGATGTCTTGATTTGTCCTCAGAGAATATAAGCCCCTACCAGATGTTCTTGGCAGCCGCATACTCCCCTCTCTGTATGCACACATACACACTGAGCCCTGCATGCATGTTTATGGGCAATCAAGGGGAATAGCTGTCACATTCCTCCAAAAGTAATAACAGAGATGTAAATTAGATTAATAAGGAAATCCAGATCATTGTGTCATTATAGATTTCTTTATAACATCAAAGAGAAACCTTCCCTGTATTTTCTACTTTGGTGAGTAAATTATGGTGACCTCAGCTACTGAAGTGTAAGTGTGACTGCTAACACACAGATGTATAGAAGAGACTGACATATGCAGTCTGCACAGTACACATGCACCCTGCTCTGTATATAGGGATACAGCACAGTACCAATTCAATTGTTCTTTATATAGGGACACAGCACAGTACCACTTACCCTGTTCTGTATATATGGATACAGCAATTACCCTGTTCTGTATATATGGACACAGCACAGTACCACATACCCTGTTCTGTATATATGGATACAGCAATTACCCTGTTCTGTATATATGGACACAGCACAGTACCACTTACCCTGTTCTGTATATATGGATACAGCAATTACCCTGTTCTGTATACAGGCAGTCCCCGGGTTACATACAAGAAAGGGTCTGTAGGTTTGTTCTTAAGTTGAGTTTGTATGCAAGTTGGAACTGTATATTTTATCATTGTAATCCCAGCCAGAACTTTTTGGTCTCTGTGACAAATGGATTTTAAAAATGTTGGGTTGTCATTAGAATGAGGATTAACACTACAGCTTCATTACAGACACATTTAATAACTGTTACAGCTGATGATTGTAGCCTAGGACTAAAGTAAAATAAATTCCCAATATCCAGAGGTCCGTTTGTAACTAGGGGTCGTTTGTAAGTCGGGTGTTCTTAAGTAGGGGACCGCCTGTATATGGATACAGCAATTACCCTGTTCTGTAAATCAAGGTACAGCACAGCACCACTTACCCTTTTCTGTATATAAGGATATAAGGACACAGCGCTGTACCATTTCCCCTGTTCTGTATATATGGATACAGCACAGCACTAATTACCCTGTTCTGTTTGTAGGGATATTTGCTCATTAAAATTCACAACAAAATTATCCCCCCCCCCCTAAATATGTTTTTCCAGTAATTAGCCCTGAGCCTCTGAAGAAGCCAGTTTTCCGGTGAAACATGTCAGTGGGCAGGAATTCTTTTGTTCCTGTGATTTTTAATGAGCAGGATTGATTCCCTTCATAGACTTTCTAACACCTAATCGTCTTTGAAAATATTGGGGCAAAACTATGTAAAAAGTAGTCACATGATAGGACCTCCATGTGAATTACCCTATGGCACCTACATGAATATTGGATACTGGATCTATATATCCCATGGGGACTGTAACCTACAGTTTCACTGTCTATTGCAATCATATATCTGAGCTAATAGTCATATGACAGGGGCTCAGCGCTGTGTCACTATGTCTACATGAATTCTGGATACTGAAATTACTTAGGGTGTAGAAGTGTGAAGATATCATAGTGTCTCACATAGTGTAATTCCAGTGATCTCGCCAGTGGCTTCCCAATATAGGGATTGTCTGGTGACCTTGATCACTGTGTCATTTAGTGACTCACATAAATTGTCTTTGATCCTAATTTTTGATCTAGGATCACTAATGGGTGGATATTGCACAGGGACGGTTACCCATAAATATGATAAAATTGACCACCTAGTAACTATTTACATGACAATTTGGCATGTGAGTCAACTAATGGGTCAGCATCAATCGAGAGAAGAACTCTTGTGTTTTTAACATTCATCCATTCGAGCACTTACTCTTCATTTTAAATAATTTAATAATACAAGTTGTGCTTTGTAGATGTTGGAACCTAACTGTCAGTACCACCTACCCTGTTCCTTTATATATGGATACAGCACAGTACCACTCACCTTGTTCTGTATATAGGGATACAATGGAGTATCACTTACCCTGTTCTGTATGTATTACACAGCACAGTACCACTCACCCCTTTCTTCATATAGGGACACAGCACAGTACCATTTCCCCTGTTCTGTATGTATGGATACAGCACAGCATCATTTCCCCTGCTCTATATATAGAATACAGCACAGTACCACTTACCCTGTTCTGTATATAGGATACAGCACAGTGCCACTCAACCTGTTCTGTATATAGGATACAGCACAGTACCACTCAACCTGTTCTGTATATATGGACACAGCACAGTACCACTTACCATGTTCTGTATTTGGATACAGCACAGTACCACTCAACCTGTTCTGTATATAGGGATACAGCACAGTACCACTTACCCTGTTCTGTATATAGGGATACAGAACAGTACTACTTACCCTGTTCTGTATATAGGATACAGCACAGTACCACTCACCCTGTTCTGTATATATGGATATAACACAGTACTACTTACCCTGTTCTGTATATAGGGATACAGCACAGTACCACTTACCCTGTTCTGTATATAGGGATACAGAACAGTACTACTTACCCTGTTCTGTATATATGGTTACAGCACAGTACCACTTACCCTGTTCTGTACATAGGATATAGCACAGTACCACTTACCTGGTTATATATCTGCAACACAACACGGTACCACTTATCCTGTCCTGTAAATATGGATACAGCACAGTACCACTTACCATGTTCTGTATGTAGGACACAGCACGGTACCATTTTCCCCTGTTATGAGATATATATTTACATCTATAATCGGGTACAATTTGACTGATAATGAGAGAGTACAGATTACACAACCTCTGCATCATCACCCCGGCCTGCGTCCTATAGGAGAAGGTAGTGTTTAATCTGTAAAACAAGAACAAGGTCATGTGAAAGAGGCCCAATCCTCATGACCACAAAAATCTATCTTTCAATTTTTGGATGTTGAATTTAAAGTTAACATGAATGTAACTACAGCAATGTACCAGAATATTGCAACCGGATCCTAATTTACCAAAGGAAAAGATATTGGATGACCAAAAAGATTTTTGATTATACATGTTTTACAGTGGATTACTTTGTTTTCTCAATGTTGGGTGAGAAAATACCATGGCAATAATCTACAGGTTTACGTGGCCAGCCTTAATCTTTGTTAAATAATAAATAACCCTACATTATACTGCTGTTGTAAATTCCTGCTGTAAGTCTCCGGCCATTCCAATTGTACACATTCTACATTGTATCTGGTCACAGCAAAAAAGAAAAATGCAGAAAATGCTAATTTTTGCAACAACCTCCTCTGCGGCGATTTATAATTGATATATAATAAATACGTTTCTATTTTCAAACAGCTTCATTTAATGTTCTATATGATCTGTTGTAGAAGTCACATATTTATTTGTATAGTGGAACTGGAAAAAAAAATCAATTGAAAAACACAATTTCCTCTTCAAAGGTCTTGGTGTTCACGGTACATTAAAAACTATGATAAATGTTAAAAATACGATAAAGGTGAATTATCTGGATTTATATTATTACATGGTAAATTGTGACTCATAAACTGTAAGCTCTTGTGTCACCCCCTCATCCTCATAGACTGTGTCTGTAGGGCGTTAAGTCATTAGACAATTTATTAGGTTCCTTTATCTCTCAGCTGACAGTGGATACAGGGCAGGAAGCTGAATTACACAAAAAAAGGACATGTGAACAGATTTTTTTTTGACCCAAGATTGCAGCGCCATCCGAATTGTTAATATAATAGATATTAGTGGTGGATGTTTCCTACAATATGCAGCTAACAGCCAATGTCTATGACAAGGGCTCAGCCCATGAACATTCTTCATACACCTGGTGCTGCACCATGACGTGTCATGCTGCAGCAAGGGGTTAAATTCTGGTACTAGGCGCTATAAGTACAATTTTACTATGCTGCAAACAATCCCTCATACAGCTCTGTGCATGGACAAATAAAGTTATGGATTTTTGAAGGTGAGGAGCGAAAAACAAAAAAGGGCCTGGTTGTTAAGGGGTTAATAAAAGTATATGACAAAGTTATCTTCTATTAATATTATCTTCTGCACTATTTAGTTACACTTGTCTGTGAATAAACTGCATCTCACTCCCATTATTCTCCATAGTGGTCCTGATAAACCAAAAGAATCATCGAAGGACTTTAAAAACCTTCTGACCACCCCGGCACACCTGACTTACAGAGGCGGTAAGTGGCTGCATAACCTCGATGGGTCTACTCTCACAACACTTGATCTCATGTCTGCACCATATAGATTATATATCACTAAGGCTAAATTCAAACTAACGCGTGCCCGCCATATCGTAGTATGTCGGACATGTCCCATCTTTCTTCCCGCTCCGGTACAGCGCCGTGCGCCCATTGCCGTCTATGGGGGACGTACATACGCCGGCATATATACGTCCCCCATACGGCAGTGTGAATATAGCCTAAGGGTGACTCAGTTTTTGACTTTGACATAGATCTACTCTCAGGAGTTATGTGTAGTATCCATCATCTCACCATAGAACCATTTTTAGGTATAGATTTCGCTAGTGTGGACTCCCCGCTGCCACCTGTGTTTTGCACTCCAGGACTGAAGGTGCACAAGAAAGGAGGCCTTGATGTCGTGAATGAAAAGTGTGGCGAAAATCATCTTAAAAGCAAGTCAAAGTAAGTGAGGATTATATCGCAGTGAGTAAGGTGAACCTGTAACCTTACTGAGCATTGCAGTAAATCTTTTAATTACATAGATTTTTTTTTTTCTTTGTCTCTCTAGCAACACAGATGACGGCAGCTCCGCAAAAGATGCAAGCAGCCACCAGCAACTCTCCATGAAAAGCAGTAAGTTTATGCCTGCAGTAAACCCAGCACAATATGCCCAAATGGGAAGAGCTTTATTCATTTTAGGATATATAATTGCACCACCCCCTTTAAAAAAAAAAAAAAAAAAAATCTGCTTAACAAAACAAATTTGTTTCTTCTTCCCCAATGGTGTCCCCAAATGTCCAGAATGAAACAGACGGTGAAAGCATCGCACACCCGGTCACAGGCCACTCAAATTGTAGGCCTGTAGCCTGAACTGCCTTCAAGTCATTGCAGGAGATTAGTAATGTCTGGATCTGTACGTGTGAATACATAAAGTGGAGATTATAAGCAATTGGGTCTGACGCCTAAATCCAATGTGTATAGCGGCACCTTGCAGCCATCTTGTCGTTATCTGCTTGTTTCACTGTGTAGTTGGAGGGACGTACGTTTATCTGAAAATCTATTGCAAAGTGTTTGCCATTTAGATGCAGTCGCTGTGGATTCCCCTCGTCCTCCAAGTTTTTGCACACCTGGACTTAAAACACAGAAGAGAGACCATATTGTTGTGCATCCTCAACCAGATGAATGCAAAGAGCCTTCAGGGGTTACAGATTTGGACACTCCACCAGTACCTAGCTTTGAGACCAAGTGGCTGAAGACTGACACAACAGTAAGTCCTGTATCTTTGCTTACTCTGTTTTTTTTTTTTGTTTGTTTGTTTTATTTCTAATCCTGGACAACCCATTTTAAATGGTATTTGCTGTTTAAAGGAAATCTATAATTTGTTTTCATGCATTGTGAACCAAAGATACCTTGAGAATGCTCTCACTAGACTGATGCAGTAACATATCTTGTTTAATCCCTGAACCGAGTGGTTTTGCTCAAAAAACAATTATAAAATTTGGGACCCTGGGAAAGCTGGGTGCCTACATAAACACATTACACAGGAAGCTGCCTGAACTGTCCAGACAGGACTAATCAACCTGAGCTGGATGACTCGTACACTGCAGCTGGGGGATGGTGCAGCGATTTGATTACTTCTGCCTGCCAGGGACAACACAGTGATGACGTATCCTAGGCTTATGCTGGGCAGGACGAGGCTTGAGCAGTGCATAATAAGGGTGAGGAGAAGCGCTGGGCCAGCCAAAAGAGCGACAGAGCCTCATTATTATCATTTTATAGTTGTTTTTTTTCAACAAAACCACTTAGTTAAGAGATTTAACAAGATATGTTTCTGCATAAGTGCAGCTACAGCATTCTCAAGGTATGTTTGGTTCCCAATGCATAAAATAAAAAAAAAGGTAGATTTCCTTTTAATATAGTAAATAATATGTATGAAAGTCTAGTGCCATTTTAGCGTGTAAGTTTCTCAATCTAGAATTGAAGTAGTTGTCTCAAAAGTCTTGAAGATATCTCCTATCCGGTGGATAACAAAGTGGTCAGTGAAGCTGGGACCACTACTGATCAAGAGAATGGGCCCCTAGAGATCTTGGGAACCGCATTGACTGGAGGCGCATGAATCCTGCCACTCTATTCAATATTATGGAAGTGTAGAGCACAGTGCTGGAGGTATCTCCCTCACTCACGTAGACAGTGAATATAAGTGTTGGAGATACAAGAGCGCTGTGCCTGGCAATTGCTAAAATTTCACTTACAATTGAATGGAGTGGCAGGACTTGTGCTTATCCATGTCTAAAGATTACGTGAGGATCAAGGAAGACCATTTCCCCGCCGCCTTTTTTTCATGATTGCCCCCAAATTTATCATGTACCCCTAAAAGTTTTTCAAAAATGTGTATATTTTACTATTCTTTTAGAGAACTCTAGACATCACTGAACCTCTACCCCGGCCAGAGCTCTCCCATAATCTATACCTAAAAGAATCTGCTCCTCTGGACAAGTACTATGAAAACCCAACTAAGACCTCCTCGCCCCCCAATATGAGGGATTACTGTATCGGGACTCCACCCCGTCCAGATATGACTTCCTGCATTACCGAAGACCTCTTCAAGGTAATCTCTTCTTTGGAAGATCCATAGTGTTGATATGCACTGTCAAGTATAGATATGTGTATAAGTAAAGTTATAACAATGTTGTACCCCAAATGACCTCGGTAAAAATGGATATCTGGGATTCTCAGACTTTAGAGCAATGGAAATGTATATTGTAAAATGCTTATCAATGTGGTAACAAACTTCTTGGTAAAATTTTCTATGTTGTAAGTTTATTGGTTGTGTCTCCATAGCACAACCTGAAGCTGAACTCCCCTCCAAAAGTATCAAAGTATGAAAACATGTTGTGGACACCCACCCGCCCGGAGATGACGACCTGCATCACTGAGGATATCTCACAGGTTCTAAACTTCTGGGTCTATGATGGTTCTTTATAGGTGGAGCTGCAGAATGTGTGGCACCTGCAGGGGAAGGATGTTTCCTACAACAGATATTGATATGAAGCCATAACCAACCCACCACAAAATCTGTAGATATTATACATAGATTTGTCCTCTTACATTGAGAAAAGTGCAATATAAGGTGAAAATCCTCCATCCTTGACCTGCTGCTAAAGCAGTGATGGCGAACCTTTTAGAGACAGAGTGCCCGAACTACAACCAAAATCCACTTATTTACTGTTAAGCGCCAACGTGGCATTTTAAGTAGTAACTTAATGCTACCTGTTCTTGCACTTCTTTCAATTGTATCGGCCGCCTGAGGCCACCAATACAGTTGAAAGAAGGAGGGCAAATTCAGACTTTAATTATGGCTTATCTCCAAGTTGCCTGGGGCAGCAGGAAGATTTGGTGGATTTGGTCCTGTTTGGTGAACTCTGTCCTGGGGTGATGGCCTGAGTGCCCACAGAAAGGGCTCCGAGTGCCACCTCTGGCACCCGTGCCATAGGTTCGCCACCACTGTGCTAAAGTGTAGATGAGATTTGTTACAATCTCAGGGCCTGGAGGGAGGAGCAGGACTCCAGGTTCTAGGAACACAATGACAATGAGTCCTGCTCCTCCCGTCAGGCCCTGCAGCATGTATTATTCAATGAATTCACTTTGCCTGTAGTGTTCCTTTTAAAGGGAACCTGTCACTTGGAATAGATCGAATTAACCATTACCAGTATTTTGTCAACTAGATCAGTACCTTCTAAATCCTGCTTATTGTGTGGCCTAGCATAGTGACATCATCCAGAAAGTTGACTTTAAACTATTGATTTACATCTCACTTCAAAGACATAGCGGTGCAGAGTTTATGACCGAAGTCAAGTTCTCCCCACCTAAGAAAATCCCACTGCTGTAATTGAAGATATTCATCAGACTTCAGGAGGGTGGGTCACTTAGCACCGCATCCAGAGATATCAGTTAGAGTAAAGGCGTACTGAGGCGGGGAGTGTTTGTATAAAGTAAAGGGGCGGAGAGTTCAGCACAATCTATAGGAGGTGATAATTTACAATTACACAAATGCGTTTACTTTTTTTATAATTTTTTTTTTCTTTTAGCTTTTATCTCGATATTCTACAAATCAAATAAAACCATCATGGCAGAATGCATCAGCGAATAAGGAGAACAGGTGAGAACTAAGTGGTGGCCATGAAGGAGTTTCTTAGATGACCTAAAGGGGCCAGTTCACAACTGTTAAGCTATTTACAACCTGTTTAAAAGGAACCTATCACTAATAAGTTCCCACAGCACTATACTAACTTGTACCCACACTAAAAAAAATGCATTGTAAACCTACCTGGCACCCTGCCTGAAGGAGCAGGGGGTCCTAAAGACAATTTTTGTTAGCAAGTCCCTCCTTGCCATACCCTACATAAGGTGGGAGAGCCGCTGCCTTGCACGACAGAACACGCCATTTGGACATCCTGTTCCTTCAGGCAGGATTACAAATTTCAATTTCTGGGGACATGAACTATGCATTTTTTTTTACATAAGTTGGTACAGTACTATGGGGACTTGTCATTGGGCTTAGCAGTGAAAATTTGGTGACTGGGTTCCCTTTAAGAACTGTTTGAATGAAACAAGCTCAATGTATTGTGTACAACCTGGGTAACGTATGGATCAGGTTGTATGAGAAATTTGGATAGGTTGGTATTTATAGGGCATTGAAGGACATAAATGTTTCTCGTAAGGGGAGTTATCCTTTTTCTGGAGCCTTCTACTGCGATCACTGGCAGAAACACTTGACAAGGTGTAAGCTGCTGAATTCATTTTGCTATAATGTTGCTTTCTATCTTGGATAGACTTGCGCTTTGCAGGCACATAAGAGATTTATAGTATACACACAACATGAGCCTGTAATTTCATAAACTTTTAGTACATATAATTACTTTTACGTTTTATTTCTGTTGTATTTTAGGCCTTAAGAGTCAGCGCCCTGAAACAGGAATATTGGGTCGGTTTCTATACAAGACTTGATCTGAATTTATGAGCGGTTGTATTCCTGCTTCAGTTGGTGGCAAGCAATACATAACTATTATTAAAGTGTATGCAGCCTTGTTCTAGCTGCAATTAAGGAAACATTGCTGTATTTAATAGAAATGTATATATTTTGTAAATATATTTTCCTACTCCTCATAGCAGATCTGCACAAATAAACTCTACCTGCGCTGATAAATGTCACTTCTGTATTCAGAGAACTTGGAGCAGAATGTTGCGCTCCAGAGCTGCCTTGTATGTCAAAATTAATGCCTGCTATTGAGTTTGGACCTGCACCAATATAACGATTTAGATTTGTGTACAGGATGTGGTAGTTCTGTAGGAGACCGAAACGTCCCACTGCAACAATTGCATCCTAAACGCCAATAAATGAACTTATTGCTGTAATAATTACTTTCTGATTTAGACCTTTGGATTGTAAATGGATATCTACCATCAAAATCCATCATGATAAACCACGGCCACTTACTCATGGCTCCAGGCACCGGGACTGGTAATCTTATGTGTTATCCATGGCCTCCTTCCAGCAACTTAAAATTCTGCCAGAAGTGCTCCCAGAGGAATGTTATCAGAGTTCTTCCATGCTGTTGCTTCAGTCTGTAGGAGCACTTCCAAGCTCACTGCTGAGATTACAGGAATCGCAGTGTGACAGTCTATGAAGCTACAGCACAGAGGGGCTCTTCAGGCTTATTAGCATGATTTTAGAAGGAAAGCCATGGCCATGGATAACAAATACAAGGAGATGACCAGTGTCTCAGTACCTGGATCTATGTGTAAGTGTCCCTGGATTATCCATGCTTGATTTTGATAGTAGATTTCCTTTAAGAATATATCAGACCACCTACTACATTCTTTTATATAAGAAACGTGAAGGTGTTTAGCCCGTTTGTTGCAGCTACAATAGATATTCATGATGGATTTTGATTGTAGTTCAGTCAACCTGGCGAAACTACTTTATATATGGATCTGGTTCACGTAGAATTGACTTCTAATTTAATTAAATACGACATGTGGTTAAAAAAAGGATTTACTATGAATGAAACTTTATTTTACATTTATGCATACAAAACAATTTATCAAGACATTTTTCTTGAAGGTTTTAGACACAAACAATATGCCAAAAAAAAAAAGCTTGTGGAGAGATCAAAATAAACTGACTGAAGACTTAGATACTGGTCCAGCCTTTTAATATTCATTACCATCACGGACAAACTGTGTCCCAAAAAATGAACCAATAAGTAGCCACTGTTTCTGAATCTACAGGTTAACAGCTCTGTACAGACACTAGTGACTGCACCTAGTCCTCCATTCAAATAAACGCATATTAAAAGGCTGAACTGAGGGTCCTCCTACAAATTGCTGTGGCAAAAACATCTGGAGTTTTGTCAGGTATTTTGCTGCATTTTAACAGCAGGTTTCAATGTACAGCTCCAAAGGTAATAACCACACTACCTTACACACTGCCCATGTTTTAAGGAACAGAGGAATGAGCTCTGTTTCAATTCCTTCCACTTTGCTGCCGCTGTAAATCATTGTGGGTTAGCGACCTGCTGTAAATACATGGAGCTTACACAGATTTCCCCCAATATGTCGCTGGCCTTAAAGTTTACAGAAATGCGGAGGGAGGAAGAGGATCACAAAAATTTGTGTGTTCTTGAAAACCTAACAAGTCCATAAAAAAAAAAACCCCGCAAGTCGCATCAGTACGGTCTCATACGTCCAGATGGGGGAGGAGCTCTGTTGGGTGGTGTTATTGCGATGTCTAGGTAATCTCCGATTTGAAACCTCTGCGATTGTAACGTCATCGCATCATCCGATCCCTTTCTTCCAGATATTGTACTGCCGATTTCCTTCACCCTGACATTGAAAAAGATAAGGTTATCATTGTATAATCTTGATGGGGTATTGGAGCAGACCAGTACTGCAGCCTTGGGATTTACCAGCGGGCCCATAAGCGGAAGTACCAGCGCAAAACTGGAGCAAAGTTAGTATGTGGCTTTTTTTCCTGGCCCTCATTGAAAACCTTAAAGGGGTGTTAGAAATAACTGAAACCTGTTTTTTTCCAATTAACAAGGTTAAGTCCACTGCTGCCCAACAAGCCCTGATCAAAGACTGGACAGCACTTACCTGTAGCTGGGTCGCTTTGGGTCTGGATAAACGATAGCAAAATTGAAATGTGTCCCCTTTTTCCGGGCTTCTGGGTACACTTCCTTCACCAAGCTGGTGAGCTCTTTCAGAGTAGCATCCATCCTATGGAAGGGAAAGTAGCACTTATATGAAGTACACATACTTTTATTACAACTCTGGATAGCGTTTGCTGCTATACAGGTTTTATTGTTTAACCCTATTATTGAGACCTGCTGCTATAAACTTTTTACTGGAATCATAACTGTTTAATAGGTCATTGCTAGGGCCAGTTATTCGCAGGGAGAGGTTCCGGTCTGGGCTGTGGACCACTGCTCCAAAGTAAGGTATTTAGGGTTTGACAGATGTTGGAAATAGGGTGTTCTAAGTAGAGTGACTTGGTCATCTTGACCCCTGCCCATACCGGCGATTTCTATCACCCGCACTCTTTTATACTGACAGATTTTCCCTTGATGACGACAAATAACCAATATCCATATACATCATAATGAAGGTGCACGGACGGTTGATTTTTGATGCGTATTTCTAGCCTGAAGGTGAAACCTCCACTAGGTTTATTATAAACTGGTACCACGTGCAGAAGATTTGTTCGAATCATCAGTACTTCACTGTTGTGTTTTAATACATAACTAAAAGTGTAAAATCACTACTTTTGTAGGTTTTTTTTTTATATACAGCTGCAATTTCTAAAAACTACAATTTTTTTCCAATATACATTCATTACCCTATTGCAGCCTTTTAAATTCTGCCAAGCTTTTAGGTAGCTCTGGACTGTCGGGCTGCTAGCGTTATAGAGGAAAGCTCAGCTTTATGGGAAGTGAGGCCAGAGCAAAGTCACATCCAGGATGTGCCCGCTCATTTCAGGAAGAGACGAAATAATTTTCTAAGGGCCGACAGGTAAGGCAGAAACATGATCAGGTTATCGTTAGAATTGTTGTCAAAGGCTCTCTCCAGCTGTGCCAAAATTATTTTTGGCCAGATAAGTTTTAAGTAACAGTACAATAATGTCTCAGTGGTCTGAGATGTGAATGTAAGTTTCTTAAAGGGATCGTTTGGGATTGTAACACTGCTCTTTTTAGCATAGGCTAGCAGCCTGCTGGCATGTCAGATTGTAAGGAGGAGCCATTGTTTAGGTAAGCAATGTCTTACCACGTATAGATCTGTAGCTCACTGGACGGGACATTTCCTCGGGAGAATTCATCCATTCGGTGATGTCTTCCGTTGTTTGTAGTAAATACTCTCAGTAGAAGAGGACAAGTCTGCAGGAGCACAAAAATAATGATTACAACAAATACAGTGACAACCTAATATCCAGGAGACCTAAGTGTGCTATAGACCCCGCTGGGACCTGAATATACAATGTATTATTCTCCTCTAAAACAAAAACTTCAAATGGTTTACAAAACGTTCCATCAACACGATTTCTCTGCAGACATTACGCTTGTTTATAGTCTGTAACCATGGAGACACATGGCTGCATTTTTCAGACTTTGGTTGTCATTGGAATCTACTCTGGGGCCCATAGTGTGAGTCGGATATATTTCCACAAATATCAAACGTTAGTCCAGGGCAGATCTAATCTACCACCAGGACGGTCAGACTATGTGCTGGATACAAATGGAACAAACCCTCAGCCGAGAGCAGGACTTGTGCCATGTAATTAGATGACTTTATATCATATCAAATTACACAACTTGTGAAATGTAAAAAGGAACACTCCAGTCACAGCGGATTCATTGAATTATACCTGGTGCAGGGTCTGGAGGGAGGAGCAGGACTCCAGGTTCTAGGAATATGAGTCCTGCTCCTCCCTTCAGGCCCTGCACTGTGTATTAATGAAATAGCTTTGACTGGAGTGTTCCTGGTTTCATAAAGATCAGGAAACTGCTGTGAGGTTGAACCCCAATTTTATGCTGCCACCAACAGAATGTAAAAGCAAAAGAATGAGATCAGCCTCCTCCAGAACAAGATATTTGTAACAGGTTTCAAAGCCTAGTCCTACATTGTACATTATCTTAAAGGGATTGTGTCATTCATGGACCCACTGAATAGGAGATAAATATATAATCAGGGGAGGAGATCACACTCTGGACTGCTGTGTGTTGGAGGACTGATGCAGTGGTCTTGTAGAACTCAGTGCAGCAGAGGATGGAGTGATGTCCTGTGCTCTATTGACTTTGATGAGACTTCTGGATTGTTTACCAGGATTATCTGAATCCAGACGTCCAGAGCAGATCAGAAGACCCCCTGATTGTGTGATTAGTGGACCCCCCTTTAAATATTCCCGCTGGCACGTGCGGCTTTGTGGTCCCTCTACGCCCGTGTTCACACTGCGCACGGCCTGTACTAGATGTGCGTGAGCCTGTAGGTACATGTATTACCCAGGGCGGTGTAAGCTCAGGAGAAGCTGCCAGGTTATATAGAAGGTTATTAGTGGCTTCTCTGTCGTAAAGGAGAGTAATGTCCATTCATTTGGCTGGAGATGTATTCCACCCCGTGTGTATAATGAATGAATGAAGCCGCAGCGTTACCGGGCGCCGCCTCCCCGCTCAGGTAGCACGCGGCCTGCCTCACCTTCTCCCGATCAATTGGTTTCTCCGGTTCTTTCTTGATCTCCTCCTGCGTCACCCGCGACTCTACCGCCATTTTGTCCAGTTTTCTGCCTGATCTGAAATCCTCGCGTCCAGCGGCCTGAAACACTCGCGGAGACCGACTTCCGGCGCTTTCCGGTTTATGAGATGACGTCATCGCGCTGTGCGTCTGACGTCTCCCGCCGGTCAACCTGTGAACTCGATGGTCACGTTAACGTGCGTAAAAGCGCGCGAGTGACGCGATGACGCAACCGGAAGCGACTGGGAACGTCGCTGGTAGTCACAGATTTGTGAATAGTGAATCTACAACAGTTGTTGCAAATTCTGCTCCTTTTGTAATTATAAATTCACTTTTAAGAGGAAATAAATATCTGTTTTGTCTTTTTTATGCAAATTTTAACTTGAAATGATTTTTGTATTTAAAGGGCAATATTATAAGGAATGTATGTAGTAAGTGGCGTCCATTGCAGTATTGCAATTCTTATTTACTTTTTTCCTTTTCTTGGAATTATACCATTCTCAAAAATATCAGCTGATGAAGGTCCAGAAGAGCCAAAAAAACGTGTTTACTGCCTATTGTTTATTTTCTGTAACGCACTACAAATAAAAGAAAGATTTTTTTCACCTTCCTCAAAGTGCCGGGATTCCTTTTTCCCATATTTAGCCGCATGTCCAGGAGCATGAGGAAAAGGTGAGTCGAGTGCTGACCTACAATATTTTATATAACATTGGTCAATGTAAACTTTCCCATCTCAGGCAGATATGGTGCAGCTGTAACACCAGTTATGGGCAGGAGATAACGTTCATACTTAGAAATTAATACATCATTAACGAAAATGGATATATTCTTAAAGGTAACTTATTTTAGAAGCCACTCAGAGGAGCGGTCCCCAACCTTTTTTCACCCAGGGAGCGGTTGTAAACATAAATTTTCTCCAGGGACAACTGGGTGGGGCATGTGGTCTTGTGTCATAGTTTCATAGCCAAAAATGTTAGTTTGGATGCCACACCAGAAGTCTCTGTGTGCCCAGCCTATATTATCCCATTTCCTGAAGAAGCACCCCCCACTTATATTGTCCCCTTTCTTGCAGCATGCCGCCTCCAATGTCTCCTTTCCTGCAGCCTCCTCCCTTCTCATGCCCCCTTTCTTTTAGCTGCCCCACCCTCTGCTTCCAATGTCCCCTTTACCAAGGGAAAAAAATCCAATACTCACCTTCCTTGTTCCCCTGCAGCAGTCTTCTCTTTCTTCACTTCTCTTCTGTATTATTGCATTGCTCTATTGTCGCCAGACGGGATGTGATGATATCATTACGCGCGTCAGCAATATAGCAGTGCACTAACATGCAAATGAATGAAGTAAAGGAAGAGAAGACACCTGGTAGCCCAGTACCAGGTGTTCCACGGCCCGGTATTGGGTCACTGACTGGTGGTTGGGAAACAATGGGGGTATGTATAAATGCAATTGCGCCACAATTCTGGGGGGTTTGCGCCAAAAACACGGTCTTAAATGCCTTGCACCACGCTTATCAAGGCTTTTAGACCTTTTTTTGGCACTTTCCTGATTTGTCCGATTAAGGAGGCGTGGTCTCTGGGAAAGGGGCGTGGTTTGCAGAAAATCGTTCGTGCGCCCAAGATTCTGGTGCACAGTTTAGACCAACCAAAAGTAGGTATAAAGTAGGAACCGACAGTCTTATCCTGCGCCAGGATTCACAGTGATAAATCTGGTGCAGCAAAAGACTAGTGTTTTCCAGCTAGAAACTGGCGGAACCTGAGACACATTGTTAAACACCCCCCCCCCCCCCCCCACATGACTTAGGTCAGTGGTGGCGAACCTATGGCACTGGTGCCAGAGGTGGCACTCGGAGCCCTTGCTGTGGGCACCCAGGCCTTCACCCCAACACAGTGTTTGCCAGCTAGGATTAAAGGCTTTGTCCTGTGATCCAATACAGACCAGGACATGCCATGCTCAGTGCTATTTGGCTGTCAGGACTAATGGAGGAGCAAGAAGGTGTGGATAGAGATGGATTGTTATTGGAGCTCCTGCTCTGGGTCTCCTGATTCTTCCTCTTCAGGGGACCCAGGAGGGAGGCTGCAATCCAAATTTCTCCATCATCTTTCTATTGTATTGGTGAACTCAGGACGCCAATACGATTAAACCCTGTGATACAGCAGGGCTCAATAAGTTACTGCTTAAATTGTCATGTTGGCACTTTACGACATATAAGTGGGTTTTGGTTGTAGCTTGGGCACTCTGTCTCCAAAAGGTTCGCCATCACTGACTTAGAGTGTAGGATCCTGTTGTGAAAAATTGATACAGAAAGTATATTGTCAAATTGTATTATTTTTCATTATACAAACAATAACATTAAATTGCCAAAGTGGGAAGACCCCTTTAACTTTGGAGTCTGAGTTTTACATATATTAGTGTTAATAGATAAACAATGAAGCTTTCTATGGAATGACAGCAAGCAGAGATTTAGAAAACCATGAGAAATTGATGCAGAAACTATATTGGAAATTTGTACTTTTTATTATTCAAACAATATCCATTACTTGCTCAAATGGGAAGACCCCTTAAATTCAGACCCTAGAGGAAGAAATTGGTTGAGAGACACACTCAGATGGTAAAGGACACCTCATTGTGATTCTCCATATAACATCTTCTTCCTGTGGTCTAAGATGGTACTTTGCGGCTGCAGGTGTCATCAGAAGATATGGGCAGGGGACGAGGAGGTTTGTTCTGTCTGTGCTGGGCATAGTAGGGTGGTTGCTAAAGGAAAGGCAGAATGAGGAGATCTTGCCTTTAAACTTCCCTGATGTGTTGAAATGGAGCAGCATACTGAGAGACCATCCACAAGAGCTCAAGAGGTCTCCCTGTTTTTTAGGTATATGCCCAACCTACACATCAGGGTGGCATTGAGACTTCAAGAATCTCGCTTGATTAGGTAAAGTCAGTTTGTGTAGACATGTGTCACTTCTGCTGGGGTTGCACGGCCACCTGAAGTTACCAGTGGTCTCTACATAATCCAAATAGTTTCCTTTGCAAAAAAAAAAAAAAAAAACTAACATGACTTCAGGTTGCCATCATCTTACCTTTAAGAAACCTTTACCCAAAACATTAAAGAAGTGAAATAGATAGGAATGTCTTCCAGTTTGTGAATATCTATCTGCTAAACAGTTTAACCTACAGTGATAAAATGAATTGCATTCTTTTCCTTGCAGAAGTGGATTTGACGTAGCACCCTACACACAAGGGATACATCCAGATCAAGGGGTTACATTGTTACAAATTCATCAAGATGAGGAAATATGAGAGCTGACAGATATACATACCACAGCATGCCCAGTGTGCTCCACATATTATGAGGAATGTCTTCTCTCCCGAAAGCCCTGCGGGGGAGAGCTGAATTTGTTACAGTAAATATCTATATTTATAGCCAGATTCTAGGTAAATATGTGCCCCAATTGGATTGTGCGTTAATGGCGAATGCATATTTTACAAGCAACGCAATGCAGTAGAGGGAATGGCGAGGTGGTAACC
Source organism: Engystomops pustulosus (assembly GCA_019512145.1). Classification (NCBI taxonomy): domain Eukaryota; kingdom Metazoa; phylum Chordata; class Amphibia; order Anura; family Leptodactylidae; genus Engystomops; species Engystomops pustulosus. Next base: position 13,140,636 of record CM033642.1, on the reverse strand, counting down.
CCTTCAGCGCTGAGATGCTGGAACAGGAGAGTGGTAAATTATGTTGTGTAATGGTGAAAGAAGAAAACTTAAAAATATGTCCAAAGAGCCAGGAATGTGGATTTTACTCTTTTCGAGGAGTTTTTTTTATGTGCTGATACATGTTATCACAAAATTGCAACATATGAAAATGGGACGGTCACATTCTAGGGCCAGGTAGTGAGCATGCCAGGAAATTTTATACAATTATATATCTTTTTAGGTTATTTTTTAAGGTCTGATCAATAAAATAGTCAAACTTGCTCCTGAGATTCTGCAACTGAGTACAGCAACTAGTCTACGGGTGGGCAACTACCCACGGGTTGCTCACATGCGCTGGATCCCAGTCTGTTAAAGGACCACTAGACACAAAAAGAACGATAATCTTCAGCTAGTAGCCTTGTGCCCCAAGCTTCTTAATGTCCCTGCTTAAAGGGAACATGTCACCAACGCAATATTTTATGGCAATGAGAGCCTCTTCTCCAGCGAGATACAGCTCAACGCGCGAGTGCTGGCAATGGTCCCAGTGCTGATCTGACGTCAGGGAGGGGATGGAATTCGTGCGTTCTGCCTACCCTAAGATCTTCTGTGCACAGCTCCTGGTAGCTGCGCGCACTCGTCTACGAACCTGGGTTCCGGCTTCAGAGCCGAGACTGCACAGCCAGCGGCCTGCGTTCTGCGCATGCGCAGAACCCAGGTTTGCAGACGAGTGCACGGAGCTACCAGGAGCTGCGCACTGAAGATCTCAGGGTAGGCGGAACGCAAGAGGCTACTGGGGCGTGAAGTAGCCGCGCTGTGTAGTCTCAGCTCCAGCTACTCCACACCCCAGTAGCCTCTTTAGAAAATTTTAATAATAGGCGAATTAAAGTTTATTAAAGTTATCGGCCATCTAAGAATTAGCCCTAAAAAGAGCTATACTACTATACATTAGAGGAACCTGCCACCGGATCTACCTTGGTAGGTAGATCCGGGGTGGTAGGTTTCCTTTAAGCTTGTTCTAGTTGGTCTGATACCAATTTTTTGGAACAAAGCTGTCCAAGCCATGAGCCACCTAGGGTGTAGGAGACGTCTTCTGCCATGCACTTTGTTTACTTTTGATAGAACAAGCTTAATCCTTTTGCATCGTCCTGGTGGGACTTAAGATAAATAGGACACCATATAGAAACAGAGTAATCTCTAGCCAAGATTGAGTTCTTATGATATTTGGCTGAGGGTTGGATATATAGTGTATATTTCTGCTACTGTCTCCATGAAACACTATGGGGCACGAGTATGAAACAGTTTGCTTGCCTTTTTCTTTATTTTTGTGACTTTTCATGGTGTCTGGGCTCATTCGCGACTTTTTGGTGCTCCTAAGATAGTCTCAATTCCAAGTTTGACATTTTCTGGTTTTCTGCAGTTTTCCCCGAGTCACCACCTGAATCCAGATGTTAAAGTTGCGACTTTTTTTAAAAAGTTGCAAAAAAAAAAAAAAGTAGCATATTTTGGCTCTTATCTATGGCTGCCCCTGACCAGGCGTAGAAATGAGCTTAGAGCTAATTATGACTTTTGTAGACTTTTTGAGACTATGGTTTTTAAAAAGCGGCAAATGCACTAAAAGACCAAATGCCACATGTATCAAGGTGGAAAAACCTGAAAAAAAGATCTGACCATCAGAAAAGACCACAAAAAAAACAGACAGGCAGAAAAAGCCAGGCTTATGATAGATGTGTCCCCAAGTACGGTATATAGAGCAATCATGTTCTAGTGGGGTAGATTATGTCCACCCATAGCCACCATCCCATTGTTTGACATCATTAGACAAATAGATAGCAAACAGAATAAAAAAAAATTGGGATGAGCGGAGCTACAAGATCGGCATTAGCCGATTTACACATGAAAAACATCAAATGCACACACTGCAGTGTTATTAATAGACCCGCTCACTTTGAAGGAACATAGATTTTTGTTGATTTCCTTCACATGTCTACCATATTGTTGCCGGAAAGTGGAATTTATTTGACATGGTGTAATAGGCGTGCAGCCATAGTGCCATACATGATTTTTCTTTACTAAATATTTGATAAGCTTAGCCCAGCAATACAATATTAATATCATCTGTTCCTGGCGGCTGAAATGCCATTCGGCTGTTTCCCCAAGGAGTAGCCAGTTCAGAGAAACAGAAGAAGCGTGCCAGATCCAGAGCCTGGAACTCATTATATTCCTCTGTTACATTATTCTTTCCAAACGGCCTGCATTAGGGCCAGGAAAATTCCACTAACTAGAAAAGCAAAAGCTGTCACCCAAAAATATTTGGGATAGGTAAGAGAATAAGATTGTAAAAGTCATTGAAGTGTTCTTCCCCTTAAATGGTTATTATCTCCATTAGAAATCAGCAGAAGTTTCTTAAAGGGATTGTCTGGCATCAGGCCTTTTTTGATTCAGGGACCGTTCAGTTCAACACAGCGGCAACTGCCGTCACCAGCATCTGTTTGTAATGTGTACAGAGGCTCAGCTGTGACACGGCATTGACAGACGCGCTCAGACTACAGCAGCAGTTGCAGGTTGTATGTCAATGTGAAGTCTTTGCTGAATCTCTATACAAACAGTAGGAGCTGCTCTGGACCGGTAGCAAGGATTGAACTTCTTATTTTTACACCAAATGTTAAAAAATTAATGGACCTGAAGAATCCTTTTAAAGTGGTCGTTTAGATTTATTCATTTTTAGTTTATTACCAAGAACTGGTGTAAAATAATAAAAAAACATTGTATGTGCCTTCCTCCCATCTAGTCCAGCTTCTTCTGCCTGTGTCCACCAAACAATGTCCTCAGTGGTGTTAGATTGAAGGCCAGTATTGGGTATAGAGAGATGTATAACCGTACCTCTGTATGAACTTTTGGTGCATGAGATGTGTCCTAAGCTCAATATGGTCCCGGGAAGCAATTTGAAGTCCAGCCACAATCCTGGAATATAAATGTATGGTTATACAGATCTGCAGAGCCAATGTGTAATACTGTTGCATGGTCGACACTGTTAAAAGTTTCCCTTTTCAAATGAATAATCTAACCATGTGTGGTCTTAAGACTGCTTTGAGGTAAGCTCATTGCGCCAGATTTATCAAAAACAGTGAAATATTACCTTTTACTGTATATATACACACACACACACACAAATAAATACATATAATTAACCCAATGGATCTCCTAGGGCTTCAGCATTGCTGCTCCTCATCAGTCTCGGTTTACTGTGCTGTAGCGATGACATCCCTGACCTTCCACATAACTTCTGCTGCCAGTTACTGCCTTCACAGCAAGAAGCTGTCCCCCCCACCATCAGGAAACCGCTCCATCATGCATCTATTTCAAATTAAAGGGAGGAGCTGTACAGAGGCACAAAGGTGGGGGCTGAGAGCTGAGGAGTCTGCAGCACAGACAAGCCACATGATGTTTTAAATGCATCCAAACCAAAGCCCAACCCCTTGGACTACACAGAGGATTCTGTCTGGATGCAAGGTAAGTTATAGCACACAATTATATTGTAATGCAAATGCTTAGAGAAAGCAGAAAGGTATATTTGCACTGCAGGTGTGATGGGCTCCAGTAACCTGTCTTTAGTGAAAATGAGGTCACCGGTGACAGGTTCCCTTTAATTTAACCTGTGATGGCGCTGTATGGATACCGATGGAAAAGCACTTTCTGCCTTATTTTTCTCCCCTATAAAATACATTAGCTATGGTAACATATAATATCTACATAGGGTGCAATAACAATGTGTATACAGTCCCTAAAACCTCACTCTACCTCTGCTGACCAGAGATGATAAAACCTAGTTGCAGGCTTTGGGGACCTCCTGGAGGTAGCACATGTCCTGGAGTGTGGAGGCAGAACACATTTCTCTGAATGATGTCAGCTTAGTCCGGCGTTCCTTACAGACTGCCAAACAGATGGCAATAAAAATATCTGAACTTTTGTCTGATTGTGGCCAAATCTTCGGTTTTAGTAAAGAAAAGGGAAATATTTCAGAGACTGAGAGTGATCATTCTGAGGTCGTAGGAATTTGTGCCTTTTTGCTAATCGTTCCTTATTTAAATGAGTCTTCATTTTTGAAGTTTGCCAAAATAAAAGCTAATTCTATTACCATGGACTAGTGATCTGCTGTAATCTGTTTACAGACATGGTGGGTGCTCTAGGGTGAGTGTGGGTCTGACAGATATTACTATTCTGGGGGCCAACCCTATATCAACCCTTAAAGCAAACCTATCACCAGGACGGGCAGCTGCAGCCTGTGTCTCCTCATGCAGGGGTTTAACTACAGTGGTAGCAGCCATAGCAGCTGCTATGGGGCCCGCAGTGTCAGGGGGCCCTGGCATCAGACCTCACACACACTAAAAAATGGAGGATGTGCACCATTATATACATATTATGTTGCACATTGTACAGCATAATATTTGTGCAATAGTGCACATCATCCACAGTACACAGCATGAATCGGCTCAGATAAGAACCAGGTCTAGGGACCTCTCATCTGTAATTCCTGCTGTATACGTGACCCATGTGGTCAGCAGCTACTGCGACAGATCTGTGTAAGAGTATAAATGTGTGGGTATATAAAGATGTATATTTTCTGAAGGGGGGTGGGGGATGCAGAATCCACTATCGGGCCCTGCCTCTCGTAGTTACGCCCCTCCTCAAGCATTCATCTCCATGCACAAGAAAGGAAGTAGGGAGGAGTGAGGGAGCTGTGTGAGTGTGGAGGAGAGGAGACTGACACAGGCACATATAGGCTGCAGCTGTCCCTCCTCGGGGACTTGCCACAGGCTGCTGGAAGGGAGCCAGGTAATGTACAATAAACTATTGTAAAGGACTGAAATTTTTCATAATGCTGACAAAGGCATTTTTAAAATCAGCATGGTATAGGCCAGTGGTAGACTGGACCCTGGCACTTGAGAGGGTCCATAGATTCCTATGTAATGTAAGAAGCTACCAGTATTGTAAGTGATGTTGGATTTGTTTAGAAAAAGGATAAGTTGGGGAGCAGAGGGCTACAACATATCCCACTGTATGCTCATATAGTCAGATACATCGTCCTGATTTTACCCTTTAAAAGTGGGGGGAAGAGCAAACATCAATAGCAGCCAGTGATTCCCTGCTGCCGACGTCCCGGGCATCTCCAGTGTGTCTCCTCATAGAGGCGTACGATCAGCGGAGGCTCAGAGATGAATGCCATAGTCACCTGGTATCCGTCCCCCTCAGGCTATTATGGCCTCCGCTCAACGTATACTGTGCTCTCCAGCAGGAAGCAGGTGATATAATGCAGGCTGCTATGCCCTCTCATCCAATGTTTCCTGCTGGATGTGACGTTTACTACACAGACGGAGGCAAAAAGGAGGCCACGTGTCTAATGATACATTTAGCATCTACCCTGGGAGCTTTCCTAGTGTATACGCTGCAATAATTGTGATGTGAACCTTGCCTAACCTGATTTTTTTTTATAATAATGCTACCACCTTAGAGTGCTTACATTACACCGCCATATAGTTACCAAATAATACTACCATATGGCACCCCATTTAAGTGTGCAAATAATACCTATATACCACAACATAGAAAAGGACTGGTATAGTGAAACATTGGTAACCTGAGTAGTGGCCTTAGAATTAAAGGTTCACACTCTGGTTGCTCCCAGGGGCCAAGCCCTGGACATATATTTTGTTAAGCTGCTCTTTTTACACACACAAAGATAGATTATAGCAGGAAATATACATTGTCATATATGTCAAGCTGTAAATTCTCTCCATTCAATAGCAGTAATTACAGCCATTGACTAGCTCTTATCACAGCCATCCAGGTTATTGACTAGCTCTTATGTAGGAGGGCATTGACAGATGTTTCTTTGCGATAAACTGTTGTATTAAGGCGGCCATTAGTTTGGACAAGGATCTGGATGTCCAAGAATTCCATGTGTTCTTGACTGATGTTGTTTGTAAGTCGGATGTTGAGGTTGTTAATATTAAGATCTTCCAGAAATCGATCCAGATCCGTCCTTGTGCCCTGCCAAATGAAAAGAATATCATCTATGAAGCGCATCCATGAGATGACTTGTCCACATGCCCTATCCATAGCCTCTTGGACCTGATTTCTTTCCCAAAAGCCTAAAAACAAGTTCGCGTATGAGGGGGCACAAGTGGCCCCCATAGCCGTCCCCCTGGTTTGTATAAAATACCGATCTTTGAAGAGGAAATAATTATGGTCTAATATGAATCTTATTAGCACCATCAGGAATGTCGTCAGGTCATCATCAAGTTCGCAAATGTTTAAAAAATATTTCACCGCTGCGATCCCCAAGTCATGGGCTATACAAGTGTAAGGTCCCTCAACGTCGCATGAGACCAGAAACATGTCCGGTTCCAATATGACATCATCCAATCGTTGTAACACATCAGTAGAGTCACGAATGTATGAGGGGAGTTCCTCCACACATGGACGCAGGTAAAAATCCACGAATCTGCAAATGGGCTCACACAAACCTCCACAGCCTGACACTATGGGACGACCTGGTGGTGTTTTGGCATCCTTATGTACCTTTGGTAAAAGGTATAGGGTGGGTATTATGGGGAAGTCCACTTCTAAGCCCTTGCGGATCCTAGGTGGAATGATACGTTTATCCAAGGCTGTGTCCAAAATGTGGACCAACTAATTTTTGAACATATCAGTGGGATTTCCAGACAATTGTCTATAACACTCCAGTTGATTCAACTGTCTGAAGGCTTCTGCTTCATACATAGCAATCGGCCACACCACCACGTTCCCCCCTTTATCGGCGGGTTTGAATACCACCTCTTTCTTATTCTTTAACTCACGTAAGGCCTGACGCTGGCCACGTGTTAAGTTATCAAACTGACGAGTCTGAGATAGTTTGCGTAACTCATCCGTGACCATCTTCACAAACATCTCTATCTCTGGACTTGTTGAAAAGGGGGGGCACGTGGTGGATTTAGGTCTGATTTCAATAGGAAATTTCACAGGGTTACTCACCCCAGATTCTTCTTGTTCTTGTAAAAGCGATTCTAATACCCTGAGTGTTTCCAGGTCTTCCGGGGCTGTAATAGAACAAGAATTATCAGTAGTATTGCCACTAAAATGTTTTTTCCATAGCAGTTTCCGGGCAAACAAATACACATCTTTAATTACCGTGAAATCATCAAATATAGCCACAGGACTAAAGTTCAGCCCTAATGACAAGAGAGAGAGTTGGTCAGATGTCAATATAATATTTGAAAGGTTAATTACCTTCAACTTCCCATTCGTGGTTTCCTGTTGGTTGTTATATTTCCGTTTCATCGGAGTTCCCCGGTTTTGCTGCGATAGGGGTCTCCATCCACACTGTCCTTCTGCTACAGAGCTTGAAGAATCCGAGGCTACCGTATCGATTGAGGTTGTTGATCCCAACCTCCTTATCGGACGTGATGGATGCTCACGTTGCCATCGGTATGCACGTTGTTTTTGAAAATCCTCCATATCCCTGTGGAATTTCTTAGTCTTCACTGCCTGCGTATCTTTTTCCCACTTCAAACATTCATTATTCAAATCTTGTTCGAACTTACTCAAATTGTCTGGTGACAATAAGAGTTTTATTTTATCTTGCATGGCGGCTAGTTCAAGTTCAATGTTTTCTAGTTTCTTTTTTTCAATGCCAATCAGAATTTCAATAAAGGTGCGGGAACAGGTGTTACATGTTTCCTCCCACCGTTTTCTGATTATCTCATCATCCAATGCAAATTAGGGGTACACCTGTACCCTAAGGCCTCTGGGTACCAGGTCTTTAGCCAAGTACTGCTCCAGTGCAGCCTTGTTCCACCATATTTTGATCCGTTTTTTTAGAAGGTTTTTTAGAGAAGTTTGGGCCTCCTTAGTCTAATCATTCCCTGATCTAGAGCCTTGTGAGTCACAATTAAAAACTTGGGTCACCATAGACAGCCAATTCGATTCCCTGCTTCGAAAATCCATAGTCAACGTAGGGTATATCTATAATCAAATACAAACAATCAATACCAAAAAAAGAATAACCACTACATAAGTAACGTGTCCATATACTCAAAACGAAACACAGTACCAACAATAGTAATCAGGACCATATTCACCAAAAAATCACAATACATGAAACAATAACATCCAATAATCAATTTTTATTCTCACAAGGTACCAAAAAGGACAACACAATTAAAAACATCACTAAAATACACAACAACAAGCACTCATAAGCGGTGGTGGTAAATAGTAACACAATTAAACCACAGTAGGTATAGAGTTAAATATACAGAGTACAGTACATGTCTCCATTAGAGTGTCCAGACCCAATAGTCATTACGCCCAAAAAACAAAAGGGCATTACATGTACAAAGGCCTACCACTCTACCAAGACGACTCTCTATGACCACCACCGCAGCACCCCGACGTACGTTTCGCCGTCGCTTCCTCAAGGGGATGTGCTGCAGCAGGGCAAAAGGAGAGTGTATATGGCAGGGGGACCACCCACAAATTATGCAAAGGCCAATGGTAGCGCTTAGTGTATCCATAATAGTTACCTTAATAAGCAGAGATTAGGTCGGCTGTGGGTGTAGGCGCGCTGGTCCGGTCGCCACGCACGCCCCAGGACAACCAGGCCCAGACCGCCAGAAGACGCATGGCGCGCATCATTAGCACGTCATCGTCCACCGGAAGTGTGAACCGGAAGTCCGGACCGCGCATGCGCGCCGGAACAGCGCGCCTCAGCCGTCCATATTAGAATAGGGCAGCCTGGGCACGGACCTTAGGTAAGTATACCTCATAGATGATGGAGCAGCTGGCACAACAAATTATATTTGCGCATACCATCAATGTTACTGCTAATATAAAATTGTAAAAATTATAGTAAGTTAGTGTCCATAATGTGCATTATATACCATATGTGACAAAAGTGAAGTGCTGGTGACAAAGTGATAAATAAATAAGTGAAAAACAAAAAAACAGAAAACACCGTGATGTGATAAGGAGATGCATAATAAATATATAAATTTAATGAAGTGAGTCATTATTGCTGGACCAAATATTGTTGCATTGACCAAACTAATGTGAAAATGTACAGGTAAAAAAATATATAATATATATGATGTGTGTGGTTTATGAATCATAACAAGGAAACTCACCGCAGGATGAGTTGCCCATCAGTGGGACTGAAATATGGAAAGTGAGTTATGATGCCACAAAGTTAAATATGGCCTGATATCAACAGGCTGCAAACGTGAATAAAATGTGTGTATCACTAAATCAATAAAGATTATTGCATAAAATTGCATATAAAATGCCAATGTGAAGTAAAGTGCTGTAGTGCAAAATGTAATAAAACAGGGAACCTATGTGTCGAAATACCTGAAACATGTGAGAATTTTGTGTGTCCATTGTATGTGAAATTATGCACTCATTATGTAGATGCACATAAAATTGGAATAAAAAGTGAGCAACAAAGGGGGTTGACATAAAACATGTCAGATTAAACAGATAAAACATCCCCATGAGGAAGCAACTTAAACGCGATCCAGTGTTGAGAGGATTCTCCGAGATCGTCTACGGATATCATCAGCCATTGTTCAAATGATGATGTCTCCATAATTCTCAAGGTAGCCATATGTCCACCATCGTATCTCTAAACAATAAAACAACATGAGGTCACTCAAAAAGATACCACAAAATATGTTATGGCCCTATAATGCACATATACTACTCCAATGTGCCAATATTATAGATGTTATCAAACACACAATTAAAAACCGGACCACTGGCTACAATTAATAGTATGGGGAAAAAGACAGTTTTTCATTTAGGCCCAATGGGGACATGGTGGCCAATTTCACTATCCATTTAAGTTCAATTCGTTCCAATTTCTTAAAAACGTCACCTCCTCGAGTGCCCAAGATGATTTTGTCTATGCCAAATGCCCTCAAGTCTTGCAATCTGCTCTCATGGCACTCAAAAAAATGCTTTGGAACTGGTTTAAGTTTAGATATTTTTTCTAAGTCAGTAGGTTGGAGCTTACCCGCTGATCGGATGTCCCTGATGTGTTCTTGAAGTCGGACTCTCAATTCCCTCGTGGTCATGCCCACATACATGAGTCCACATGGGCATTGGATGATATAAACCACCCCCGTAGTGCTGTAATTAATGAAATGGACGATGTTAACATTTCTCTGTCCATCAGAATCATGAAAGGTCTTAGTTTTCTCAATTTGTGGACATACCGAACAGTGTCCACATGAATGAGACCCCCAGTCAGGACCTTTCGATCCGAAGATGTAATTTCGGACTGTGGGAGCCGAATAATGGCTTCTCACCAAAGTATCGCCAATGGTGTTTGCTCTTCTTGATGTTACCTGTGGCACTTCAGCTAGATGTTTTTTACGGTAATTAAAGATGTGTATTTGTTTGCCCGGAAACTGCTATGGAAAAAACATTTTAGTAGCAATTCTACTGACAATTCTTGTTCTATTACAGCCCCGGAAGACCTGGAAACACTCAGGGTATTAGAATCGCTTTTACAAGAACAAGATGAATCTGGGGTGAGTAACCCTGTGAAATTTCCTACTCAAATTATACCTAAATCCACCACGTGCCCCCCCTTTTCAACGAGTCCAGAGATAGAGATGTTTGTGAAGATGGTTACGGATGAGTTACGCAAACTATCTCAGACTCGTCAGTTTGATAACTTAACACGTGGCCAGCGTCAGGCCTTACGTGAGTTAAAGAATATAAAAGAGGTGGTATTCAAACCCGCCGACAAAGGGGGAAACGTGGTGGTGTGGCCGATTGCTATGTATGAAGCAGAAGCCTTCAGACAATTGAATCAACAGGAATGTTACAGACAATTATCTGGAAACCCCACTGATATGTTCAAAAGTGAGTTGGTCCACATTTTGGACACAGCCTTGGATAAACGTATCATTCCACCTAGGATCCGCAAGGGCTTAGAAGTGGACTTCCCCATAATACCCACCTTATACCTTTTACCAAAGGTACATAAGGATGCCAAAACACCACCTGGTCGTCCTATAGTGTCAGGTTGTGGAGGTCTGTGTGAGCCCATTTGCAGATTCGTGGACTTTTACCTGCGTCCATGTGTGGAGGAACTCCCCTCATACATTCGTGACTCCACCGATGTGTTACAACGATTGGATGATGTCATATTGGAACCGGACATGTTTCTGGTCTCATGCGACGTCGAGGGACTTTACACGTATAGCCCATGATTTAGGGATCGCAGCGGTGAAATATTTTTTAAATATTCGCGAACTTGATGATGACCTGACGACATTCCTGATGGTGCTAATAAGATTCATATTAGACCACAATTACTTCCTCTTCAAAGATCGGTATTTTATATAAACCAGGGGGGCGGCTATGGGGGCCACTTGTGCCCCCTCATACGCGAACTTGTTTTTAGGTTTTTGGGAAAGAAATCAGGTCCAAGAGGCTATGGATAGGGCATGTGGACAAGTCATCTCATGGATGCGCTTCATAGATGATATTCTTTTCATTTGGCAGGGCACAAGGACGGATCTGGATCGATTTCTGGAAGATCTTAATACCAACAACTACAACATCCGACTTACAAACAATATCAGTCAAGAACATATGGAATTCTTGGACATCCAGATCCTTGTCCAAACTAATGGCCGCCTGAATACAACAGTTTATCGCAAAGAAACATCTGTCAATGCCCTCCTACACGCGAAATCCTTTCATCCTGCCCATACAGTGCGATCTATCCCAACAGGGCAATTTTTGAGAGCACGCCGAATTTGTGACACATCGAGTAACTTCGAGAGAGAATCTTTGACACTCAAAGCACGTTTTAAACAAAGAGGATATTGTGACATCGATATAGAGAGGGGCTACACACGAGCCAAATCCACAGACCGAAGGGACTTGTTTGTCCAGAATCGTAATCGGACAGCTGACAATAAGGTAAGAATTATCACCCCCTATAATGCTCAATGGAGGGAGATGAACATGATTTTTAAACGCTTTTGGCCAATTCTGTTATCAGATCCGGAGGTCAAAAAACATCTAGCCGAAGTGCCACAGGTAACATCTAGAAGAGCAAACACTATTGGTGATACTCTGGTGAGGAGCCACTATCCGTCTCCCACAGTCCGAAACTACATCTTCGGATCGAAAGGTCCTGACTGGGGGTCCCATTCATGTGGACACTGTTCGGTATGTCCACAAATTGTGAAAACTAAGACCTTTCATGATTCTGATGGACAGAGAAATTTTAACATCGTTCATTTCATTAATTGCAGCACTACGGGGGTGGTCTATATCATCCAATGCCCATGTGGACTCATGTATGTGGGCATGACCACGAGAGAATTGAGAGTCCGACTTCAAGAACACATCAGGGACATCCGATCAGCGGGTAAGCTCCAACCTACTGACTTTGAAAAAATATCTAAACTTAAACCAGTTCCAAAGCATTTTTTTGAGTGCCATGAGAGCAGATGGCAAGACTTGAGGGCATTTGGCATAGACAAAATCATCTTGGGCACTCGAGGAGGTGACGTTTTTAAGAAATTGGAACGAATTGAACTTAAATGGATAGTGAAATTGGCCCCCATTGGGCCTAAATCAAAAACTGTCTTTTTCCCCATACTATTAATTACAGCCAGAGGTCCGGTTTTTAATTGTGTGTTTGATAACATCTATAATAGGGTCACATTGGAGTAGTATATGTGCAGTATAGGGCCATAACATATTTTGTGGTATCTTTTTGAGTGACCTCGGATTGTTTTATTGTTTTATTGCTTAGAGATACGTTGGTGTATATATGGCTACCTTGAGAGTTATGGAGGCATCATCATTTGAACAATGGCTGATGATATCCGTAGATGATCTCGGAGAATCCTCTCAACACTGGATCGCGCTCAAGTTGTTTCCTCATGGGGATGCTTTATCTGTTTAATCTGACATGTTTTATGTCAACCCCCTTTGTTGCTTACTTTTTATTCCAATTTTATATGCATCTACATAACGGGTGCATAATTTCACACGCAATGAACACATAAAATGCTTTTCACATGTTCCAGGTATCTCGACACATAGGTTCCCTGTTTTATTACATTTTGCACTACAGCACTTTACCTCACATTGGCATTTTATATGCAATTTTATGGAATCATTTTTAATAATTTAGTGACACACATATTTTATTCACGCTTGTAGCCTGTTGATATCAGGCCATATTTAATCTAGCGGCATCATTACTCACTTTCCATATTACAGTCCCACTCATGGGCAACTCATCTTTTGGTGAAGTTTCCTTGTTATGATTCATTCACCACACACATTATTTATATTATATAATTTTTATCTGTATAATTTCACATGTGTACGTCAATGCAATAATTTTGGTCCAGCAATAAAGACTCACTTTATTAAATTTATATAATTACTATGTATCTCTTTTTCACATCACAGTGTTTTCTGTTTTTCACTTTTTCATTTATCACTATTTCACTAGCACTTCACTTTTGTCACATATGGTATGTAATGCACATTATGGACACCAACTTAATATAATGTTTATATTTTATGTTAGTAGCAACATTTATGGTATGCGCAAATATATTCTATCATCCATGAGGGATACTTACCTAAGGTCCGTTCCCAGGTTGCCCTATTCTAATATGGACGGCTGAGGCGCGCTGTTCCGGCGCGCATGCGCGGTCCGGACTTCCGGTTCACACTTCCGGATGACGATGACGTGCTAATGATGCGCGCCATGCGTCTTCTGGCGGTCTGGGCCTGGTTGTCCTGGGGCGTGCGTGGCGACCAGACAAGCGCGCCTACACCCACAGCCGACCTAATCTTTGTTTATCAAGGTAATTATTATGGATACACTAAAGCGCTACCATTGGCTATTGCATAATTTGTGGGTAGTCCCCCTGCCATATATACTCTCCTCTTGCCCTACTGCAGCACATCCCCTTGAGGAAGCGACGGCGAAACGTACGTCGGGGTGCTGCGGTGGTGGTCATAGTGAGTCGTCTTGGTAGAGTGGTAGGCCTTTACACATGTAATGCCCTCTTGGCTTAAAGGGCGTAATGATTATTGGGTCTGGACACTCTAATAGAGACATGTACTGTACTCTGTATATTTAACTCTATACCTATTGTGGTCTAATTGTGTTACTATTTACCACCACCGCTTATGAGTGCTTGTTGTTGTGTATTTTAGTGATGTTTTTAATTGTGTTGTCCTTTTTGGTACCTTGTGAGAATAAAAATTGATTATTGGATGTCATTGTTTCATGTATTGTGATTTTTTGGTGAATATGGTCCTGATTACTATTGTTGGTTTTGGGGAGCAGGTAGGTGGCCCTCCAGAAAAATGAAATAGATTATTGACTAGCTCTTATCACAGCCATCCAGGTTATTGACTAGCTCTTATTGCCCCGTATGAGCCATTGACTCGCTGTTATCACTGTCTGTTCTCAGAGGTTTCTGTAAACCATTGACCACGTCTTATCCCCCCTGATTATAATTGTGCAGCCGTGTCCTGATCCTTCTGCATTCCAGCCATTATCTTCTATTAAACAGGGAGATATCCGCTCATTATCACATGTTCTGCAGCAGCACATTCCATGCTCAGGCTCTTATCGGACCAGACCTTCTACAAAGAGAAGGCAAATCTATCACCATACAAGTGCGAGAGCGGGGAAATCTAGTAATTAAATCCCTTATTAATGAATGGGATTCCGGTAAATCCGTATTAGCTACAATTGTGCTCCCAAATCACCCACAGTTAGTACATGGCGCTTTATACGATTTCCTGATTTGCAAAAAATGGATCGTTCACCAGAGTTTGTGCGTCTCAACTTGGAGCATCAGTCAATTAAGCCGTCCTGTATCCTAATGTGGCAGCCTGCCCTGGTTCTGGTGGGAAGGGAGGAAAAAAGGAGGGGGGAGGAACATGATACGGTCATAGCAGTAGACAGGAAAACGTCCCATTCATCCACCTACCACCCCATCTACCTTTATAGGTAGAATCGTTCTGGTAGGTTCCCTTTAAGATGCGCTAGGTCTTAATTTCAGTGGATTATTTTTCCATGAACAAATAAAATATTTCGAAATTATAAAATTTATTTTTGAACAAGAAAAAAAAAAGATTACTATACTGTAGTCATGTCAGCACATACATCAGCATAAACAGCCAAACTCGATGGTACTTTTACCAATTCTGGTAAAAAAGAAACATTTTTTTTATTAAAAGAAACTCATGTCAACAACTTCCATATAACTCTCCAAACCTTGATTTCCATCAAGAATTTATGAACAAAAAACTACATTTATTCAAAGACAGTTATATCATCATCTTGAAACCTCATCATAACTCTCCAAACTCCCAAACTGAATTTCATGTTGAATTTCTTGTGACTCTATTTCTCTTAGAATCAATGGAATCCATCTCTCATGTTTAGAACTTTCCTTAAAGGGAACCTGTCATCACAGTCTCACATAAATATAGCTAGTGACAGGTTCCCATAGAGCCCTATTAACTAACGGGCAATTTTTTTAGCTAAAAACTGACACATTTTAAAAAATAATAATAATATTACCAGGCATCAGAAGGGGTGTGTCCTGCTCTGCCGACCCCTCACATCTACTCCTCCCTATGTCTCATGCCTCTTCTCGATCATGTGACCAGGGTCATGTCATATAAGGTCTTTTATCCAGATAAATTTGAAAGGTTTGGCAATTTATTTATCTAATCACATGGAAGTATCATGGCATGATCACAGCATGCTCCATGGACTTCTAATCCTCCCTATCCTACATGGAGGTTGCTGTGATTTCATGTGATCAGATACATACATAGGGTAGATGTTGCAAGTGTAACAGAACCTTAGATGACATCATCCTGGTTATATGGTAATTGAGCTTTCTCTCAATGTTCCACATAGCAGCCTGTTCTGTATCAGTGAGACCAGTCATTTAGGAACATGGAGGCAGAACAGTGTAATAACCAGTGAATATGCAGGGTTTCATTGGACTCACTTAGTGTGATGGACTCAAATCAGGTGATTTGCAAATAAATTTAATAATAGTTTTAATTAAGTATTTATTTTGGGTGGGTTAATTGCAACATGTGAAATAGTAGTTGGTCACATGCCAGGTGCGGGTGCATGGAGAGGACTCAGGGGCTGAGCCCTCTCCATAGCCGATAAGTCTTTGCTGCATATTGCAGCACAGACTTACTGGTAACACCCACGGTCGGTGCTAGCACCGTGCCGCCATCTCGCTCCCCATGACGTCATCGTCTTCGAAGACCCAAGGCAGACTCGGTTTAACCCATTCATTACAATGTGCTATCAGCACATTGTAATGAATGAGGAGGAAAATCCCCATATACTGCCATACTGTAGTAAGGCAGTATATGATAGGATCGATCAGACAACCTAGGGTTAAAGTACCCTAAGGCAGTGATGGCGAACCTTTTAACGGCCGAGTGCCCATACTGAAACCCAAAACCCCCCTTATTTCTTGCGAGGTGCCAACCAAAAATTAAAGCAGTAAATTATTGCTGTTCTTCAACAACATTCGATTATATTGGCCTCCTGAGGACAAGATGGAAAATTTGCATCATTTTAGCTTATTTCCAGTGTCCCTCTGTATACAGAGAATTGTGGGCCAGCAGAAGGTCTTCCAAAGATAATTCGGCCCAGTCTTGTGCCCTATCTATCAAAATATAATAACGTTATTTCACTGCGTTTAACCCCGTAAAGGAAAATAGCGACCAAAGTCTAAAATTGCACTTTTTTGCCATTTAAAAAAATATTAAAAATTTGCAAAAGTCGCAAAAAATGACATCACCCAAAGCTCTGTATCCCAAAGTTTAAAAAAAAGTTATTAGCGCCAGAAGATGGCAAAATCCCCCCCAAAATTTTTGTAAATGTATGAAAACATTATAAAACCTATACAAATGTGGTATCCCCGACCCAAAGAATTAAGTAGACATGTCATTTGGGGCGCAGTGAAATTCGTAAAATCCAAACCCACAAGAATATGGCGCAAATGCATTTTTTCACCAATTTCACTGCATTTGGAATTTTTTCCCGCTTACCAGTAGACGGCATGGAATATTAAATACCACCATTTTGAAGTGTAATGTGTTACGCAGAAAATAAGCCCTCACACAGCTCTGTACATGGAAAAATAAAGGGCATCAACGGGAAGGGGTTAAATAAGCACTTCTTGCCAGCACTTCTTCAGGTAGCTGCTTATAGCGCATTTACAGTGCAACTGTTATCCCATGTATACTCCATCTATGTCACATCCTCTTGCAGTATCTAAATGCTCTAATAATAGTAATGTATAGCATGGGGTGAGCTGTACAAATGACTGCCACTAGGTCTTATTTTCAGGGGAGGCCTTATATTATATTAAGCTTGGAATTTGGTTAAATTGCACTAGGTCATATTTTTATGGGTCTTATTTTTGGGGAAAAAGGGTAGCAGCTCTGATGTGCTAAGCAAAAATCTACAACAAATCCATGATAACTGGACAACATGATAACCAAAAAAAAGTAAAAATAAAAAAAAGGTTTAACAAAATATTCAAATGTAAAAACTATATTTAAAAACACCTATAGACAATAGAATGGACAATATTAAAATACATACAGTATTTTTCGGACTATAAGGCGCACAGGACTAAAAGGCGCACCATCAATAAATGCCTGCTAAAATGTCTAGGTTCATATATAAGGCGCACTGGACTATAAGGCGCACCTGATTATAAGGATGAATGACCAGCAGGTGGCAGACCTGTGCACAGTTCAAGGCAGCTGTTGTCTGTAAGTAAGGTTCGTATATAAGGCGCACCTTTGATTTCTGAGAAAAAATTTTGTGCGCCTTATAGTCTGAAAAATACGGTATATTTATACCGTACGGCTAGCCTCATAGCTAGAAAGTAAATTCAAGTGCTTCAATCAATTTCTTCCCTCTTTCACCTAACAATAAGAAAGGAGAAAAAGTGATCAAAGTGTCAAGTAAACAGATAATTTGTCAGGGTCAGGGGTAGTGGACCCACTGAACCACTGCAAGCTAGGACGTAAGCCGACACCTGGGAGTCTAAGTGACACCTGGATTTCACCGTAGCCCACTGCAAAGCAGGTTGGTTCGTTGCTGCGGAGGGATACCACCAGGTCGCTCCACAGGCAGGACTCTGGTACAGAATAGGAAGGCACAGTAGGAGTCGTGTTGAGGCAGGTGGTCAGGACAGGCAGCACAGGATCGGAGTCAGGAATGGGAATCAAGGTCACAATGGGAAATCACTATAAATGCACAGGGTAACAACAAGAAAGCTTTCTCAGAGACACAAGGCACAAAGATCAGAAGGGGACACAGGAAGGGGCCGGCGCCATCCATCGACTTGCTGGCCCTTTAAATCTTACACGCGCGTCCCTAGGAGGTGGATACACGCACACCGGAACGCTGGGACCATTGCCGGAGCGAGGGGAGGTAAGTGAAGTTTCTGCCGTGCTCCAACAGGACCAAGAGGCACGCAGGTGCACCTGCGACCCGGGATATGGGTCGCAGGAGCACCCATGACATCATTTTTACTAAATGGGAATTTACATTTATAAAAACCCCCATGCATCAGCCACTTACCCATCACGTGACCATCATGCAGCAGGACTCCTTGTCCTGCTGGGTTCTGGTGAATGAAGAGGGCTTACAGAAGCCAGCAGGACACAGCACGGCACAGGAAATCCTGAATCCTGCTGCCCGGGGGTCACATGACCCACAGCTATTGACAAACTTTAACACGGTAAGTGTAATATGGATGATTTCAACTATCTTTGTAACACCATCCATATAAACTAAAAAAAAAAACATAAAACCTTTTATAACATATCAATTGTCTGTTTTTCCCTTAGGCATCTGCTGGTTAGAAAAATAAGTTGCGTTCAGCCTGTTCCGTGTACCTCAGTCGTTGATCTCATCCTTAACCAATGCTGTGGTCACAAGTACCGTCTAGGATTTTCTCGCTGAGGTGGAATGCTCAGAATCTCACACTTTACATTACGTTATCTAGTAGAGGTTCTTTACCAATTTTCTACCTAATCTCATTGGAATTTTAGAAAAAAAGAGCTCACAGGAGTAGGGATAGGGAAAGATTTAATCTTAAAGAGACTATGGGGCACATTTACTTCGTCGGGTTTTGCGATTTTTTTTTACGTTTTGCACTGAATTGCCCTGGGATTTTGGCGCACGTGATTGGATTGTGTCGCATCTGCGCCGGCTTGCATGCGACACAAATCGGGGGGCGTGGACGTCGGACTAATCGCAGAATTTAAAAAGCAAATTGTGTTGCAAGATCAAGCAGTCACATACACGGGGAAGAAGAAGAAGGTGAACTCCGGCACACCTCAGCGGGGAGCGACACATGCAGGAAATTGGACGCACGATCTTAGTGAATTGCGGCAGACCCGAATCCTCGTCGGACAACGCACCTCAGGAATCGCAAGGGGACAGGTAAGTAAATGTGCCCCTATAGGTTTATACCCTATGAAGAGGTCAAAGGATGTCATGTAGAGGGGATATGAGTGACTGATAAATAGAAGTACAGTTATACTACCAACACATTTCTTTGAAATTTAGACTTGATTCTTAGATTGATCTTTAAGTAGTATATTGTAGCATAATGCAAGCCTAGTAAATTTCTTTTTCATTAGTCCCAATAATTAGAATATTTTTAAAAAGTGCTTGCTTGGTCTACATCTGTTTCTCTCGCCTCCCCCCAGGTTTGGCCCTGGTTAGGTAAATAACGTAAATAAACTAATATCCTTATTATTGAGATTCAGGCCCCAATCTCTTAGGTTACATACACATGGGTGTGTAATTTAGACGTTCCATGTATTTCAATGGGATCACCCTCATGTCCGTGTTTTCTATGGCCCTGATGTACCCTCATGCCCGAGCTGTAACTTTTGGAGTACTGCCCATATTTGTGAGCATTCCTTTTCTGCTGTCACATGCGGATGACAAACAGACCTCAAACAACCAACCGTAGGTCCTTTCTTTGTGGCACTATATTGCACAAGAGGCCTTAGTTATACTCCAGGGTGGGTCAGAAATGTTAGTGATGTCCGGAGAAGTCACAGATCCGCTGTAACGTCTTGTAAATTCCAAAACGTATGGCCCAGTCAGGAGTGTACACTGAGGAACAGGGGTGCATATTGTGGTACTTTCAATTATTTTATTTTCACCCTGTCCTGGATCTGATTGGTTTTCTGGTGAACAGCATGGTGGCTTAGTGGTTGGCATTACAGCCTTGCAGCGCTGGGGACCTGATTTCAAGTTCCAGGGTCAACATCTGGAAAAAGTTTGTTCTCTCCCTGTTTGTGTGGCTTTCCTCCGGGTCCTCCGGTTTCCTCCCACACTCCAGAAACATACTGGTAGGTTGATTAGATCATGAACCCCATTAGGGTCAGGGACTGATTTGGCAAGGTCTGTGCAGCGCTGCGTAATTTGTGTGCGCTATATAAATAAAGGAATTATTAATTACTATTAAACCATAAAATCCCTTTAACTCCAAGAGATATAATTTAGCATTTGTCCCCCACGTTACCTGTCATGGGAGAGTCTTGGTTCCTTCACATACATAAGGTATCTGGCCAGTCAAGTCAGAATTGGCAGATTTGGCCCTCATTTCACTTATGTTTACTGAGACCAAACTGGTTTTCTTCAAACTGCAGTAGTAAACAAGTTGACCTATAGATAAGCCACTAGCTCTTCATGTGTGAAGATTAATATACCCTAATGAATAGCTGTGATTATCCATAGCGGTCAAGAATGTCAGAATATGCCTCTAACCAAAAAGGAAACAAACCCCCTAATTGTTTGCATTGGGTGAGTGTAATTACATAAGGTGCTGTTCTCTCCTGGAATGTAAGCTGCTTGCATTTTCTGCATTCCTGGCGATATATTGTGGGTGCCCTCCAGACCTCAATGGGTTACAGTAGTTTCTTTTAATCTCTTTAAAAACAAATGCAGAATAAAAGAGTCAGTCACATGCGGGAAGGATGGGAGTCCTAGGGCGTATAAGGAAGATAATGGTATTACAATAGATAGCTACGCTCTTCTTGCCTCTAGGCTCATTTGGCTGGCCAAATAATTTGGCACCGCAGTGAGCAATGCCATTGGTATGACTAACTGCTCACATTATTGTGTCAATATAGGGGGTAAACATACCTGACGTCTTGTGCAACCTAAGTGTAATACTGGAAAAGGTAGGACAGACACTGACAGTGACCCCTAAAGCTAAACCATTCCCCCCAGCTGCACCTACCATATTGTCCATCCTTATTTAAGCGGTAGAAGACAACTGGTTGAAGTTCCCTTTCTGCAGCAGAGTAAAAACATGTAGACAAAAACAGGACAAAACAAGCTCAAAAAATATGGGTCAAAACCAAGAGGACAATGGAGTATAGAATCAAGAGACAAATCAAACAAACAGACGGTCAGAAGACTTATAGCAAGCACCGTGAAGTGGAAAGACAATCCTGATATGAGATATCAGAGTCCAAGTCCAAAAAGTGATGAGAGGATGCATCTGTCCATCACATCTAGTTAACCGTCTGCAGCCCAGAACAAAGTCAGCAGGAGACTGAATTTAATTTGGTTTATTTTAGGCGGCAGTCTCAGCAGTGCACTATTGGCTGGACAGCTGATTGAAATTACCTTGCCAGGTTCTCTGCAAACTTTGCTCTGAAACAGTAAGAGTTTATACTCACACTCAGAGCTCTTCCCCTCTCACCTGGAGCATGTCATACTCTGATAAGTATCCTCTTTGCTGGTTAAAAAGATTTTTTTCTAGCTCTATTGTACGCTCTTGATTGCTATATCTGTACTTCTGGATTCCAAAATTTGGCTCTTGTTCTAGACTATTGTTTGTGTGTGAGATTTTGAACCTTATATGCTATCTGTTAGCCGAATTGTTCACCAACCACCCTTGTTTGTTTGTCTTGTTTTGTGTCTGCAGTTCTGTGTACGGAGGGACCGTCTTGGTGGTTGTCCCATAATGCCTATGATTTGGAGAGACAAGCAGGAAGAACTATTTGGGGGCTTGAGTGGTAATGGACCATAAATGGCCCGTTGTAATGCAATATGAGGAAATTGTAGCATGAAGAAACAATGTATTTTCATTTAATTGTATCCACGATGCAATACCAGACATGACCCATGGATTAGATTAGCACTCTCTATGTGGTCTTTCAATTGCCCAAATAACAAGGAGCTACTTATGCACAACACTAATACAGAGCAGGGAAATGAAGAATCACGGTGTACAAAGTCGCGGAAATTTATCAGCAGTCTCTGAGAACAAAACAAAAATTGTGAGAACCAATCAGTGCTCAATTTTCATTTTCTCACAACTCTTTAAAACATTAACGCTGAGCTCTGATGTTGCCATGAGCTATAGTTTTGCTCTCAGATATTTCTGATCAATTTACTCCTCTGACTGTTGGGGTGTAGTTCTAAAGACTGCATGGGGTAATGGACCCTGATACCTGATAGGACCCGAAGACTGCTTCCCATATAAGAAGATTAATATTATAAATTGTCACTCGATAAACTGGAGGCTCAATTACAAAGTTTGCACTGGTTAACAGGAGCTTGAAATTAGGCCTCTGTCTGCCGGTGAACAAGTACCGGATATATTCAAGTATAAGCAGAGACGAGTATAAGCTGAGGTACCTAATTTTAACACCAAAAAACAGGGAAATCCCAATGACTCAAGTATAAGCCTAGGGTCGGAATTGCATTATTCACAGCCACCACCCAGTATATCGCTAGCCAACCCACCCATGCCCCCAGTATACAGCCAGCCCATGCCCCCAGTATATAGCCAGCCCCCTCCAACCTAGTATTTAGCCAGCCCCTGCATTTAGCCAGCCCCCTGCAACCTAGTATATAGCTATCCATCACATGCCCCCCTTGTATATAGCCATTCATCCCATGCCCACCTTGTATATAGCCATCTCCCTGCAACACAGTATTTAGCCAGCCCATGCCCCCTAGTTTATAGCCTGGCAGCCAATCCCTCCCAGTATATGGCCAGCCCATGCCCCCCAGTATATAACCTGCCCATGCCCCCCAGTATGTAGCCAGCCCATACCCTCATTTAGCCAGCCACTATCCCCCAGTATATAGCCAGCCACTGCCTCCTAGTATATATCCAGCCTGCCCATGCTCCCTTACATAGCCAGCACCCGTTCCCCAGTATATATCCTGCCCATGCCTCCCAGTATATAGCCAGCCTGCCCATACCCCTCATATAGCCAGCCACGGTCTCCCAGTACATAGCCAGCCCCTGCCCCCTAGTATATAGCCTTCCTGCCCATGCGCCCTTATATAGCCATCCCCCAGTTTATAGCCAGCCTATAAAAAATAGGTAAACTCTGTACTTACCTTTCCGACGCCCCCTGCAGGTCTTCTAGCCATCCCCCAGTTTATAGCCAGCCTATAAAAAATAGGTAAACTCTGTACTTACCTTTCCGACGCCCCCCTGCAGGTCTTCTTCTTTCTTCCGATGCTCCATCTTTGGGCGAACACACTATGACATCAGCCGCTTGCAGACATCATAGTGTGAACGCAACTAGAGCACACAGGTGAGAGGAGGGGGTGAGTGCTCTTTACCCTCCCCTCTCCACAGGAAATGACCACACCATGACTGAGAACCATAAACCTCTAAAGGAGCCTTGACCTGGCTGCTAATTTTGCTGCCACATCACAGCCACATCGTCCTGGCAAGAAGATCTTCACTGACTCCTTACCCTGACATTGATGGAGCAATAATATTACACAACCGCAGATTGCTGAGTCTTCGTGGTAAGGAGTACACCATCACATGCTTCACCAGGAAATAAAAAAGTGGTAACCTGATCAATCCACAATATAAAGGTCCTGGGTATATGAGAATACAGACTATATAATATAAATATATCTCATTTAACACTGCATATAGAGATGATATGAGCCAACAATAGGAACAATTGCTGCAATGAAACCCCAAGGTTGCTACTTTGCAAACTAGACTTGGTGTGGGTCAGAGCTTGCAGGTCATAGGGCACTGCTGCAGAACCAGAAGTGGCCCATTGTTGTGTGAGAGGTATATATTATTTAGGAGCACAGTGTGTGACATTCAGTAGTTGTTACACTGTACACTGCACATGTATTATAGGTCAGGCTTTTTCCGTCTGCTTTTTGATACTTTTCTTGGCCTTCCTGCAGGTCAGATGTATCTTAGGGTGGTGGCACACATGGCATTTTGAATCCGTTTTTAGTCGTTTTTGAAAACGCATCCATTAAGATAATTGGGAAAACCAGACTAAAACTGATGCATTTTCAACAAATGCATGGGTTTTTTAACAAACTGAAAACGCAGACTAAAAACGAGTTCAAAACGCCACGTGTGCCGCCACCCTAAGGATGATGGCACACGTGGCGTTTTGGACATTTTTGGCCCATTTTTAAGCAGTCCGTCAAAAAACGCATGTGTTAAAAAACGCATCCGTTTTTGACAGGTTTGACCAATTATCTTAATTCAAAGTTGTCAAAAACTGATGCATTTTCGAAAAACGCATGTGTTTTTTGACAGACTGCTTAAAAACGGTCCAAAAAGACGTTCAAAATGCCACGTGTGCCATCGCCCTTAGCAGTTTTTCCTTATTGATACATGTAGCGTTTGGTTTGTAGTCAATTTGCAGCTTTTAAAAACAAAAGTTGCACAAAGTCTCCAAGAGTTACAAACATTTTCCCAGCTAATTTCTACGCCTGGTCATGGACAGCTGTAGGTTTCTGCAAAAATTTGCTACTTTTTTTACATCGGGATGAAGGTGATAACACTGCAGGAAACTGGACAATGGCAAACTTTGAAGCGAAACAGTTTTAGGCGCAAAAAAAGAAGCAAATGAGCACAAGAACCAAAAAATGTCAAAGTTAAAGAAAAATGTAAACCAAAAGTTTGATACACGTGACTAACATATTTTTAGTTGCGCAGTGTGGATTAGTTGTGCAGACATGACATGGGGGTGACTACAGCCAGGAGATGCCACCCTGTAGTCTTGTATTCCCTGACTAACCTACCAGTATGTCAGACACTGTTGCACTGTGTGTGCTGGGACCTTGGAGTCAGCTCCTATCTCCCAGCTCCCGCTCATTACCACCATGTCACAGACATAGGATAACAATGAGACAATCACACCTCGCCCGCCCTCCACATGTCACTGGTCACATGGTCCCGGCACCGTCAGAGGTCCTTCAAGCTCTGGAGGACCCAGCATCTGCTCTCAGCGGAGACCCCTCCCACACCTCATCCTCCTCCAATCCTGTGCGGGCAGTGAGATGACGCAGGCAGCACTGGACACGTGATCACAATGGAATGCAAACAATGCGGTGAACGTCCAAGTCCGTCCTGCCGCGTTGTGTGTATGTGCTGCGGGGGGAGAGCGGAGAGGAGACCCCGGGGACCCGCACCCAGGAGCAGCGCCCACCTGACACCGGTAATAACACTACAGCACATGTACAGCAGCCGGGGCAGGGACCCGGGGCAAGCAATGCTGGGGAGCGCATGTAGTGGGGAAGAGGTCCTGGAAGGGGGCATGTAGAGGGTAAGTACTGGGATTAAAAGCAGATTTCCGCATTCAAAACTCTGCATCAACATCTTAACCCTTCTGTTTGCATCAACATTAGGAACCCGTTCGTCTCCCTGGCTTGCGTCAGTACGTAGGATGTTGGAGATCCTGAGTATTTATTGTCTGCTTAGTAATATACGTTTTGAGCATTCCATTTTGTTCATAAATGATTTTTCTCTCTGCACTCTGGGCAAAGAATTGTGAAATTACTTTTTTCACATTTATTGGTGTTTAGACACTTTTTTTTAGTCACTTTCCTAGTGACAAAGGGGACATGGACTCGTAACTTTAAAGGGAAAAACTGTCAGTCACAGGGCCCACCATTCTACTCACCCACCTAAATATGACTTTATTACAGGAGGTCAGAACAAACAAGGAATATCTAAGGTATAGCTTTATAGGGAGGAAAATTATTTTCCAACCCACAACGCAATCCCAACCTCGCAGCATCATTAGTTTCTCTATCTTTTATACTACACACCAGTTGCATCATATAGAGGACTAATCCCAGCCCCCCCCCACCACCAGCCCCCGGCCCCCTCTGTGGGCCGCACAGTAACATCCAGAGAGCTTCACCAGAGGTCACAGTGGGCAGAGGGGTCCGTCTGTAACTATGGGTTGTCTGTAAGTCGGGTGTCCTTAAGTAGGGGACCGCCTGTACAGGATTTTTATGCATTATGCCGATTTCTGTTATTTGAAGGGATTTTTAATACAGATTTTAATATATTTTTATTTCCTGTTTTGTTTCTCATGTCTGAAAATTAATAGCTCGGTATTTAAATTAAAATCGGTATTATGGTGCAGATGTGGATATCATGTGGATTTAGATTTTCACACAAAAAATACAAAAATCTTCAAGGACGGACTAGACTAGCAACATAATTATTATTTAATTTTCCACATTGAGCAAAAATATCCACTCCATTAAAATGTATCGTCTACATTGCTCTTTCCAAATCTCATGTACCGTATTTTAATGCTACTGTATTAAACTGCAGATTTCCGCATCAAAATCTGCATCAACATCTTAACCCTTTCTCTCCCCGGCTGTGTATATGTGAGCATTACATTTCTGTCATAATGATTTTTCTCCTCCTGCACTCTGGGCAAAGAATTGTGAAATACTTTTTTCACATTTATTTGTGTTTAGACACTTTTTAGTCACTTTTCCTAGTGACAAAGGGGACATGGGACTCGTAACTTTAAAGGAAAAACTTGTCAGACTGAGGTTCCACCATTCTACTCCACCCCTAAATATGGACTTATTTTACAGGAGTCAGAAACAAGGAATATCTAGCATTTATAGGGAGGAAAATTATTTTCCAACCCACAACGCAATCCCCAACCTCGCAGCACATTAGTTTCTCATCTTATACTACTACACCACTTGCATACATAGGACTATCACAGGCCCTGGATGTAAAGAAATTATGGCCTACCCCAATGAGGTATTGATTGTCTGATTTTAGTGCATAACAGTATATGAAAAAAACTTGCTGCAAAAAACTATCACATAATAGATCCAGTACAAGAACCAAATATATACAGCACCAGAACCAACCTTACTACATAGATACAGCAGCAGAACCAAGTATCTATATGAAACATTATCAGACCAAGCTTTCTACATAGATATAGCACAGAACAAAGCTTAATGCACTGATATTATAATATACCAAGATAGCTAAATGATATGTACCAGAACCAAGCACTTACTACATAGCTACAGATTGGCAACCAGGATTAGTACATTACAGTTATTACAGTATTTAATGCTGGATATAACCTGACCTAGTGCATAGTATAAGACTGTCTCCATGTAGCCCCCCTTTAGGAGAAGATAAATGGGAGTCACAGCAAAGGAGAATGCTGCAGAATAGTGCACTCATTTTCTACGACCAGCACTCTAATCTGCTGACAGATGATGTGTTTTGATTAAGAATTTCTTACTTTCTTCTTCTACTGTACGCCATGTAGCTTCTTCCAGCCACAATCCCCTCACCTTCCTGTTACAAACTCTTGTTCCCCCATAGATATCATGACTGTTGGCAGCTCTGTGTAGTCTGCTGAATTGCGTGGCGTTAATACAATAGGATATTTTAATATTTGAAGATTCACTTGAGGACTGGTTATGTTCCACAGAATGGGCCTAGCATTTGGTACCAATATACAAAAAAGGATCAAGACGATCCTGGAACTACAGACCCGTACGTCTAACTGCTGTGGTGGGGAAAATATTTGAGGGTTTATTAGAGCTATCCTGGAGTATCTCACTGTGCACACCTTTAACCCAGCGTCAGCATGGGTTTAGAGAGATCGGTCCTGCAACTAATCTTATTGGTTTCTACGGGAGGTAAGTTCAGACTGGATCTGGGGGACGCTGTGGATGTTGTATAGTTGACTTTTCAAAGGCACTTTGACACCGTGCCACATAAAAGGTTGGTATATAATGAGACTGGGATAGGAATCTGTGTATCTGGGTAAGTAATTGGCTTAGTGATAGAAAACAGAGGGTGGTCATTAATGGCACATTCTCAGATGGGTTGATGTTACCAGTGGAGTGCCACGAGGGTCAGTATTGGGCCACTTCTTTTTAATATTTTTATTAATGACCTTGTAGTGTTTTACACTTCAGTTTCAATATTTGCAGATGATACTAAGCTGTGTAAAGTAATAAATATTGAGTCGATAGTTTAGCTTACAGAGGGATTTGTGCAAGCTTGAGGATGGGCAGAGAAATGGTTGATGAGGTTTAATGTAGATAATGTAAAGTTATGCACTTGGGCCATGAAACAAAAGTATAATTTGTTCTAAACGGTCAATTACTTAGTAAAACTGA
Organism: Engystomops pustulosus; assembly: GCA_019512145.1. Taxonomy (NCBI): domain Eukaryota; kingdom Metazoa; phylum Chordata; class Amphibia; order Anura; family Leptodactylidae; genus Engystomops; species Engystomops pustulosus. Next base: position 13,112,066 of record CM033642.1, on the reverse strand, counting down.
AGCTGAAAAGGACTTGGGCGTATTGGTGGATGGTAAACTTAATTTTAGTGACCAGCGCAGGCGGCTGCTGCTAAGCAAATAAAATAATGGGATGTATCAAGAGAGGAATAGATTCTCATGATAAAGACATAGTTTCTTCACCTTAACCAATCCCTGTCAACCACACATGGAATTTGTGTACAGTTTTGGGCACCAGTATAAAAGGATATAGTAGAGCTAGAACGGTCAGAGGAGAGCAACCAGGATTATTAGGGGAATGGGGGGACTAGATACAATTACAGATTACAAAATTTGGGATTATTCAGTTTAAAAAGATGACTGAAGGGAGACCTCATTACAATTTACAAATACCTGAACGGACAGTACAAGGATCTCTCAGATCTTTTTTACCTCGCCTGTGACCAGGACAGGGGGCATCCTCTACGCCTGAGGAGAGGCGTTCTACCATCAACATAGACAAGGTTCTTTACTGTAAGAGCAGTGAGACATGGAACTCTCTCCGCAGGAGGTTGTTATGGCCGACTCTATGTACAAGTAAAGAGAGGCCTGGATGACTTTCTGGAGAGAAAAATATCACGGGTTTTGGGATAAAACATTTATTTAATTCTTGAAGGTGGACTTGATGGACTTGCGTCCCTTCCAGCCTTATATACTATGATACTATGATTTATATGTTATTATCATTATTATGCTCCATAATATTTAATGTAGTATCAATGTCCCCACAGTAGGCGATTTAATAACGTGTACCCAAAGTAGCTTAATTTGTGATGCCCCACAGTAACCAATATAGGTCACGATGCCCCCCACAGTAGCCATATAGTTACAGTGTCCCCATATTAATCAATAATTAATGGTGCCCCCACAGTAACTAATATACCAAACACAGTAGCCAATAGTCACAGGGCCCCTCCCCACGGCTGTTTAAAACAAATTTCAAGACAAAACCTCTTGTTGCTCCTACGTTCCGGCATCCTTGCTTCATAGCGCTGGTGTTGGGACGGTAGAGGAGGGAATCTTGACAGCATATGACATCAGGGAAAGTCTCCTGGCTGTGTCACAATTTGCGTCAATCGCATCTATGTTTTAAAGAACAGATGCCATTGACTGTCAAAATTCTTAATAGCACTTGGGTGACCGATTCTTACTTTTCCATTCGCGATCCAGCGGCGCGTTCTCTGTGGTGGATTCGTCGGACGGATTCACTAAGTGTATTCCTCCGACGTCCACCAGGTGCGCTGCTGCGATGAAGTCCGTTAAATGCACTTCAGAACACCGGCTATTCCTTTGAAGGTAACGTGCAGCTCTGCGACACTTTTTGTTTTTTAAATGCGGCGGTTTTTCTGAATCCGTCGGGTTTGCGTTGGGACACGCTCCCCGATTTCCGTTGCGTGCATGCCAGTCGCCGATACACCAAACATCCGCATCGCGTGCGCCAAATCCCGGGGCAATGCAGGGAAAATCGTCGCAAATCGGAAATATTCGGGTAACACGTCGGGAAAACGTGAATCGTGGCCCTTTAACAATGACCCCCATTGAGTTCTATTATTATTACAGACAGTCCTCAGATGGGGACAGAGGCCCCCTCTTACCTTGCACCTGGTGTCGCAGCCCACTTCGTATTGAGCCTGCAACATTGAATAAATCTGGCAGTTTCCACCACTATCTTAATCAGGCTGGTTGATGATGGAAAATGCAGAGTCCTGTATGGGCTGACCACACTGCTGGGGATGGGATTCCTTCATCAGATCAATCTACGATGCAAGGTGTCCTCTCCTTCCTGCTAAACAGCCAAACTGACATTGTATTGTACCACTGCTGGCCCTGCATTTATCAGGGAAGCAGATCAATTGATTTGTGTCCAAGGAATCGTTCCCAGCAGTACGGTCAGCCTGTGACAAAGGATTCTGTTTGTTCATGACATGGATCACAGATCTGCCCTTACTCTGCAAATTTTTTTTTATAAATCTCTGTTTGTTGTATGTTTTTCATCACTGAACACCTAGAGGGCAGCAGATTACAGATACTTAGGTTTCATGAATGAACAAAATCCTATAAAAGACATTACTAGAAATAGCTTCATCAATATTGCACATTTATGTAAATTATATAGAAGTCCCATAAACAATTTCCCATTGTACATGTACCTAAGAAGTAAACACATTAGCCCCACAGTGCTCATATTATACTATAGGTTTCATTTGCATCATTATTATAACACAATCATCAACAACATGGATTATTTTCAATAGTCCATTCTGAGACATATTGCTCATCCTAGTATTCCTAGGCTAAAACCTTAGGAAATTGCTTAACATTAAAACAGTTATTCAATAGGCGCCAATAGAGATAACAGAGATTATTAGAGCGCCTCTGGGATAACAGAGAAATATTATGAAACTGTTTAAATTATCTCTGAGTCACTGATCTTCTCCTGCCTCTGGGTCATGTGCAGCTTGTTTTCCTCCTATGGGATTGTGACTGTCACTGAAATTACATTAGACCTCTTCTACTTTGGTGATGTGATAATGTTTTATGCTCTTTTATAACAACTGAATTCCACAGTATTTATAATGTTATTTGTTTGTTCTTATACTAGATGATGATGGTTGACTGTTTGCCTGGTGACTCCCTAATATATTCCACAACCAGCATTTTATGCAGCCTGCAGGTAAAACAATTTGTAAATTATCTGTGGAAATGGGGTATTCTTTACCCCCGTTTATTAAATGTATGTAATAAATTCACTGGTTGGTTCATGGAAGTTGCTCCTGGATTTTATAAGCTCATATGGCCAAAATTGTCAAGACACAACGAGGGGCTCTGGCCTCCGCATGTTATCCACACATGGGAGAAATTTATCATAGGCCGGCCGGGCCTCTGATGTATCGGGCAGGCCGCATGCAGCGTTTATTTATGTCAGGCGAGGTGTTACTGTCTGCCCTCTGCTCGGTGACGTCCCACTGGCGTGAAGGTGTCGGATTGGGCAAATAACGCAAGTGCTAGCAATAAGCACTGACGTGTCCCTGATAAATATGCCCTCAATATTCCCCATATCTAGGACTTCTCCCGTGGACTCATCTCTAGGTAGTATTAAAGCAACGTAACGTAATAAAAACTTCTACACTAGCAAAAATAAGCATTCTCTCCATGCCTTCCTGAAAACCATATGAGCAGCTAGAGACGAGGCTTAATGGCCCAGGTGATAGCTGAAATTTACGAAAGAAAAATTCACGTCACTCCAGGTTAGCTCGCGTGCATGGAATAGCACTCGGTTGCATTGCGCCCTCTCCACTGTGGTTGATCTGAAATCCCTCTCTCTCAACCTGCACTACAGCGGTATATCCGCTCACTTACCTTCTTACTACATTCTCGAAACGTTCCACACTATCACTTGGTTGCCTGTACATCCAAATAAAAATATTTTTCTAATTTGCAAAAATGCAGTGCAATTTCTATGATTAATAGCATTAATTTAGGGCAGTGTAGGTTTTCAATCCCGAGTACTGCGTCAGAATTCTATGAGTTAGAAAAGCTTAGTAATTCCAAGTCTGTAGTGTGCGCGTGTGGTGATGATTAAGGAGGGCATGCAATAAAGCACGCAGTTAATACATCTGCCCCATTGTGTTTAGAAGTTAATCCCGTCACCCAGGGACACAGCCCCAGGAGAATATGATCTCCAAGTTATCTCAGCTGTTGAAGCTCAAGAAAAATAGAACCTCGCATTGGAGATTGACAAAGAAATCTAATGGGAGCCACCATGAGTTACCACTTCATGACAGTTTTCTGCTTATTCGCCTGTTCCTAAGGTGCCACCTAGAGGACAAATCTAAGATTTACTTATTATAATACTTTATAAATGAGATGAGCGAGTATACTAGTCTGAGTATACGGCCTCGTTCGTAGTATTAGCTACTCGGACCAGCTCGTTACTCGGACGAGTATTTCCCCTGCTCACATCGAGCATTAAATAAGTGAAAACAGTGAGGACCAGTGTTTTATTGCTTAATAAAATATCCAGATGGTTCCTGATGTTTGCTTGTAAGAACACATTGAAATAAACACCTATCTTCATTTGCAGGTGAAAGTGGCCAATCCCTTTAATTTTATTAGACATTACCTGCAGTGAGAGTGCCACAAGAATGGTCAAACAGTCTCGAAAGAGCATTGAGGGGCCCAGGTTAAATAGACCGTGCACCAGGCACATTGCATTAACATGTACACACAAGGCAATCAGAAAATCTCCTCTCCACACGTATTACATTTTGTTCAAAACACTATGTATGGCATGTGTGATGCTACCTTAAGGAAACCTCTACCATTTCAATGGTAGGTTTAAGCTGTAAACACCGAGCACCAGCTCAGGTGAGCTGGTGCCGGTGCTTAGTTACGTTAGTGTTAAAACCCGGTATCGCGTTTTAACACTTTTTAACTTTATAGCAAAACTGCTTCGGCGCTGCGTGCGAACGATCGTGCGTGCGCCCTACTAGGAAATGCCGCAGGTGTTGCGCCGCACGGTCGCGGCGCAGCGCCGAAGCGGCTTCTGCTATAAAGTTTAAAAGTGTTAAAACCGCGATACCGCGGTTTTAACACTAACGCAACTAAGCACGCACCAGCTCACCCCCTGAGCTGGCGCTCGTGTTTACAGCTTAAACCTACCATTGAAATGGTAGGTCCTTAAGGCTGCGGTCACATTTCCACTAACAGTCTGTTCATAAGCGCCGCTAGCGCACAGGGGGAGGGCCGGGCCTGGTCGCAATCTGTCGAGGCCCGCCCCCTGTGTGCTAGCGTCGCATTATGAACAACTGCGAGTGAATGTGTGACCGCGGCCTAATTACAAGCACTCTGTTTAGTGCAAGAGGAACTGATTATATTGTCCATGGGTCCTGCAAGCTGCATGTTATAAGTAGAATGAGCTGAATACATAATATAGATTTTTAGCGAAAGACAGTAGTAATTTGTAATTAATTTAATTGTAACGAGTAGGAACACCCATTGAACTTCTAAGTCAAGATTAGAGCAAAGATTATATACATTAAATAAATGTTTTCCATGTACAATATTTCCATCTGTGTAGCTTCTCCTGACTGACACACAGCATACAGACCAGACTACATATTACATTTGAAGATGTTCCAAATATCAAACTTGAATGAACAGTGGCCATTGGTTGTCATCCAGCAAACTGACTTTGCCTCAAATTAATTCCTTTGTATGACAACAGTGCCAGACAAGGTGCTTTATTTTGGCGTATTTTACTCACAATGTAATAGCAACCATTAGAAGTACCCTGCTACAGTGACTAGATGTGATGAAGTACTGCACACCTGCTGGTTCTCTGTGCAACTGCACTGCCACGTCTCTTAATAAAATCTTAATATTAGTAAATTATTGGGGTTTACAGGATTAAAATAAAATAGTTTCAGAATGTACTTTTAGATTCTTAAATAAGTGACATCTCTATTGGAAAGGGAAAATCTGTTATGTTATGGATAATAGTAAATAGTCTCAGCAGCTTAACGGATTAACTTCTGACACTTGGAACTTTTGTCTTCTATCACTATTGGTTACTCACACATTCTTTTAACCACTTAATTGCAGGCGATGTTTTAAACCACTTAAGTGACATGCACTGGTTTATAGTTGTGAAGGAATGTAAGGTCCTGTTCATATCGTCCCAATACGTGATATGTGAGGAGTTTACCAAGAAAGTGATGCCAAACTAAGCGTGAAAGTTCACCTTTGATATAACAAAAGCTTATTATTAAACAAAAACATGTCATATTCTGCACCCCCAACCCTGCTACCACCCCAACCGAGCCTCCATTTTATATTTGTTACAACATAGTGCTGAGATCAGACGTATCCATAAAACATCATATACAAGATTATATACAATGGCCGACCTCCAGAGGAGAGCGCAATGAAGGAAACATTAAGATCTGGAGGGCTCCCTGTGTGTGTGACTCCTGGTTTTTCCCAGATTTTCCTTTGACTTATTCCTATGTGTATTAAATAACACCCTGTGGCACCCACAGACTGTAGAGAGTGACAGTGAGGTGGCTGTGCAGTGACACCACAAATCACTTCACGTCAATGACAGGTGTACATAGATCGAAGATTGCGGAACTATGTTGTCAACAACTCAATATATGTCTCTGTGAAAAGCTCTGGGATGACACCTACCATATACAGTACGCAGCCATGATCCTCTACAATGGCTGGCACTTGGACTGACCTAAAGTATCCTACCGTGTTTCTTGGATATTAGGGAAATTCACAACTACAGTCACAACATTTTGAGAATGTCCGCTTACTGTAACTTACTGTTTTGCATTACTAACAATAAGGCTATTTCCACACTGAAAATTCAGCAGGGATTTGTCCCTGCCCGACCTGGAACCTGGTTCCTTACTTCCTGACCCACTCCTAAACAGCGCAGGGGCTTTGCAAACCACACTTTTTGGTCTGCGACTGCCATGTGACTACCCTGAAATGAACATAATCGTCCTGCCTTTTATGTTGTGTGAATATAGGGAGTAAATCACTGACAGACCTATATCCATTGTCGCTGGAGGGTGGAGTAGTGATGGTGTAAAAACGGCTGCTACACACGGACCAAACGCCAGGCGTGTGGCTCATCACAACCGTCCGTCATGTTGGCATGAGGCCTGAGGCTTAGTTCACACCTAAATGATCCTAACAACGACGTCTCCAAACTCCACCCACCATGTCTTTCATAGGGTGTTCAGGCTGCTACATTTTTTCCACTTTTTTTCCGCTAGGGATTGTGTTTACTTGCTATTAAAAAGAACATGACCTATTATAGTGTATGGCCTAATTGACGAATATAGGTTTTGAACATACAAAGGATTTTGATTTTCAGAGGGCCATGGACTAAGGTGCTGTGTGAACCCAGGAATTGTTTACATTAGTGAAGTCGGCTATTTGGATTACATTTCATAATGGCGTCCTCATAAGACTGCTACTATCTAATGATCTGTGTGCACTCAGCATTATCATACTGAGATAATAAGCAAGCTTTCATTTTCATAAATGTTGTCTACATGTGACATTTGAACACTTTTTTTACCTCACCCTTTCTCTCCACTTATTTAAATGTGCTTTACACGTTTTCTAAACATATCACGCATTATACCACGTTCACTGGGCACTTATGAGGTAGATCCGAAAAACTCTTGTGCCGCCACCATCTTTAAAACTAAAATTTTTAAGAGCAGTGTAAGAATTAAAGCTGTGCGTTAGATGCTATGTGCCAATATCATTTTATTGACAATACATGTTAATCTCTCCCCAATAATTGCACCTTAATTGTGTCGCCTTTGTCTTTCTGAATATAAAAAAATTTAAATCAAATTGAACTAAGTAGTATAGATATTTTCATCTAAACATCGTGTATATACCGATCTCCAGGACAATTGGAGCAAATGGGTTGGACTCAACCTATCTCTAAATGTTCAACAATTTCAGGTTTAGCAGATCTTGATGATTTGCGCATCTTTAGGCCCCTATGGAGCACTTAGTCCTCACCTGAGCACAAACCTCCATGGTTGCTGAATACTTCAGCGTATAATAATGTACAATATGAAATTATTAGATTCAGGGGTAATCTTTCTTACATATGTGTTTATACACAGCCTCTTTCCTTCTAAACTCACTATGCTAATGAGACAACAGTTGCTCCTGAGGATTCTTTGTTCTGTACTTCCAGACTGTTTCACTCTGAGGAGCATTTCTCCTTTAACTTTGGGTGCCAATACTTACGCTGCTGAGATTACAGAAGTGCTGAGGGAGCAGGGGTGAGTGTGAGTGTAACATGCATGCACAGTGACATGTGCTGCAACACGGTAGCCCTTCTGGCTAATTGTCAATAATTTTAGTGATATGTTTCTAGATACAGGAAGGAGACCAATACATAACAGATATGACCTCCATTTTTGATGTAGTTTCTTTATGCAACTAATCGCTATTGTCAGCGACATCCCCCTAACACTTTTTTTTTAATGCAACTCAGTGGTTTAGATGTCTTCAAACAGACCAAAATGGAGGATGTCCTCAGCCACCTTCACTAGCATTTTCGTTGAATTGGCATTTTTGAACACATTTCAATCATTTTGGGAGGGCTTATCCCTAATGGGAAAACAAATAAAATGGGCCCTTTACTCCTGAAACACTATGTGAGTCGGCGAAGTGCAGGCCCGCATGTTTTGTGTTTTTACTGTAAAACATGTGGTGCTCGTATACTTGACTCGCATGTTGTTTCAGCTGAACAACATATATGTTGATGGGACAGTCCCTCCTTGCTCCAATTAATTGCATTTCAAACACAAATTCAACCCAGACATGTGAATGGCATCCTTAGTTTCCCCCCTCCTTATGGCCTGCATGAAATCATGTAAATTGATATATTCAAAGTTGGTGGGGCCAGTTAAACAGAAGTGTGAATATCCTTATCTTAACCTCCTTAGATTCACCGTATGACGGTGGGTGCATTCAATGATTGTAATCTTTTCACTTGCAATTGTAATTTGTATGTTACAATTCATGTACATACAGCCCTACTGCCCCTGTCAATTGTAATGTTCTGATGCTCTGTCGTGGGAGGAGAATTCCTGAGGGATTCTTCAGTAACGATCTACGATTGCTGTAAGTCCTTTGTGATATTACAGATATTTATTTTCCTCTCCTAATCTCATCTCCAGCCGCGTCCTCCTGGTGAACCTCTCTGCTCCTCCCGTCAGAATTCATGTTTATGGAAATATCCCAGCGGTTCAGGTTGGCATATCTCTACTATTTGGTATATCTGCTGTTTAAACTATTGGCTTAGGGTGATGACACATACAGTGTTATAGCATCTGTGTTTTATAAAGGGGAGATGTCATTTAGGTAACATGTCACATTTCTTGGTTCATAGATAGTAATGACTATGGCTTGTGGACCGGTGGGGAAAGCCTTACTCTTATGCTATAACTACTCCCTACCTGGACACTGACAACCTTTATACTGTGGATGCTGCACGCGCTACAAAATACCCTCTCAACTGGTGTGGCCTGTTTTCTGGAAGAAAGAATCCATGTTTTTCTAATCATGTCACCCCTTTAAGAGATTGATGATCTTTGCCCATCTCCAAACACAGGCGCCACAGGGTCCCCTCTCCACTACAATGGATACTCTTTACCATGTATAATACTTTCTTTTTCTTTTGGCTAATCTTTCTTTGGCTGTTATTACACTAATTCATTATTCACTATATAAGTCAGATGTATCACTGGACTCCTCACCAGCTCCCACAAAACACCTAAATCCTAATAGACCCAGGCCCTTTATGACAATTGAGCCGTTCTCTACATTCTTTGGTTTCTCGATAACATCTATTTGCACTTTTTATATAAACTTTTTTTCAAAAAAACAGCAACTAGATTAAGAGCGTGGGAGTATAACATATAATGGGAAATAATCTAATAACAGCATTTATACAATATTTTTGGTAGATTTTTAGGTCATAAGAATCACGATTTCCTAGGGTTTCAATAGTTTTGTAACATGGTGGCAAAAAATGTCAGCAGTCGATAGATGTCATTTTTTGTTTTTAAGGGATTGTCCAAGTTAATAAAAAAAACAGTAGCAGGCACCTGAGGGAGAAGGAGGAGGGGGAGGGGGGTATGGGCTGTAAAAAAAAAAATACTACCTTCTTTTGTTGCTCCGGTCACTTCCCTTCCTGTTTGTTTATAGGGGAGGTGCTTTCAGCTGACAACATCCCCCACTTTGGCTTTCCCACATACTGAAACCAATTCTGGGACAAGAACGAGTGGGCGTTCCACGGCAGGTGGAAGATGTCGGGTACAGCGTTCCTGCCCCTGTAACAAAACGTCGTGCACCATGAGCGCCAAGAAGTGTTTTAAATGGGCAATAACAGTGACATTTCCACGCTATCTAGATTCCAAAGAGTCAAGGATGGCTCAGAACTTGGTTAACAAATAGCCTCAATGTGAATTCTTTGCTATATCCAGCTACACGTGCGTCGAAACACTGTCGTTTCATGCAACTTGTAATGTCCTGTCGTTCCTCCTTCCATATGTAAATTTGTACTTTTTTTTAATCCCACATGTTTGTAGTAAACCAGACAATAAATGAGTGAAAAGAGACCTTTGGTGGTGCATCTACTATTTTTCTGTTTTTTGTATTGCATATGATCTCTCCTTTGGGAACTTAAACACCACACATGTTTTTACATACAGACCATAGTGGTTATTGGTGAGGTTGGTAGGGACCTTCACATCCCTAACAATAAGAGAGTCCCACTCATCCCCCCCTTTTTCAGGGAAGTGAAAACTGTTTCTTTTATATTTTTATAGCCCCCCCTCAAGGCCACTTCTACTGTTTTTTTTTAAACTGGACAACCCTTTAAAATCATAATATCTGGATATCATACGGTAACAAACTAAAGAAAGCATTTCAATAAGACCAAAGGATCGACTGGTGAATAACCAGACTAATTTGTAAAATGGTATGCGCGTAAGAGTCCCTTCTACCGTTCCTACAGTATTCTCTGTCTTGGGCCATCGCACCTGACCATGGTTTGGGCATTGAATCACAGATCTGCACTGTCCTGGATTAACTCGACCACCCACAGAGCAGAGGACGGGACTCCTTCATCTTAGTGAATATGATACAGGAGTCTTTTTTTCCTAGCTATCACCCATCTGTGTCAGTTCTTTAAAAATCCAACAAATGTAAGCAGACGAGTCATAATCTACATGAATAGAAGAAAATAATTCATTCTGATAAGCCTTCATTCACATGTGTATGTGCTGACACTGTACGTGTAAGAGTGAGGTGTAGTATATGAATATTGCACAGCTGTTCAGGATCCTGTAGTGTGATGGACTGCAAACTCTTCCTATTTTTGTGGAAATGGGTGCGGTACAGAATGTACAAGTGGAGAGTAATTCATCTCAATGGAGCCTACAGGAAATGTCTTGTCCACAGAGAACACGGGTTCACACAAAGGTAGTTTTGGGCAACTTCTTTCGCTTTAAATTTCATGACGTCCCTTCAGATGCTTCAACAGTTATTCAGTGTGACACTTTATAATAATATCTCCCCATTATCCATGATTGTCAATTGTCGTAGAATCTTTGTATCCAAAGACACTGCTGAATTTTAGTAATGGACGAACTAGTTACATATTTTCATATTGTTCGTGTATGTAAAGCTACTTTCCATAGTGCCATGTATTAGTATCCCCCAGGTTTCCTCAAGTCTTTCTCAAGTCAGATTCAAAGAAGTCTTCATATGCCTGAGGCACATATGAACGCAGGACTTATTAGGACTTTCGCAAAAAGTGTTTATAAAGTTCCGTTTATCGTGCATTGGACTGTGTTGGGTGTGAACGGCAAAACTAGATGAGTTCCCCTTCTCACATTGCTTCCAAACACAGAATACACGGCTTCTTGTTCTCTCCTCCCATGCTCGATCATTCCTGATAATTCGGAAACTTTTTGGACCAGCAACACAGAAAAAGATCACATTTCAATCCTCATCCAACGTTGCTATTCGAGGAGTAGGCATCGTCACTTCATCGTGGGCGAGGCATAGCCAGGATCTCCGAGACAATGTGTTAACTTCTGGAAGAAAAGATTGTGTCATCATAATGCTCTGAATAATGATCATCCTATGTAAAGACATCAGTCTACGGAAAAGAAGGTGTAAATGCAGACTGACCCACTATCTAGGGCAATCTACCCATTCACCTTCCCTTCAATCCTCCGTGCCCCATTTTTCATGTACGGAGGTGTAATAGGATCATAGAGGTGATGTATTAGGTATACCTGCCAGCTGAGATTATAGCCTGGATCAAATGGATCCTATGGGTGCTACAATTACATTTGTCTGCATGAGACTCAGGCTACTGCAGTGATACCATTGTCAGATGGGGATGCCCAAGTTTGAAAATACAATAACTTCTTTGACTTCAAAGTATTTCACTTGTTTAGTAATGGTCAAGGACTGTCCATTATATATCGTGGAATACACATTTCAGCTCAGAAATCTTATACAGTTTTTTATAGAATAGTAGTAGTATTTATTTAGAGTTGTGGAAACGAACAGTGTAAATGACGAAATCTGTTTTTTTTTACATTTTTTTAGTTTTAATTAATTGCATTCCTTAGTCAATGATTACTATAAAACCTGCAGACAATACAGCCTATAGGCATTTAAAGATTTGTCTGACCAATTTTGGTAGGAATAGCGACTGTTAGACACCCTATGAATGTTATTGCTGTGAAGTAAGCAGCATATCTACACCACTACTCAGTAGATTGTAGGGGAACACCATCACCACGATTTAGATACTTGAGCTAACCTTATTATGTATGGGATATGCCCACCACGTCCTTTCTTTTTTACTGTCCAGCCGCTCCTTTCATGCCCAAACCTTGAGTTTAGAATATGCAAATGAGGCTGAAGTGTTTGGAAGAGCACCTCAGGGGCTCTAGCGCCACATCTCGCTGTCCCAATTAGTGACATAGCAGAAGGCGATCTGGAAGTCTCTGCAACGCACCCCTAGAGCACTTCAGCATTTTGCAATCCTTTGCATTTCTAAATTTTGGCAGAAAGGGGCAGCGGGAAAAATAATAAGAAATGACAATGGACACTGGTTTGTATAGCTCTATGTAAGAGCATTCGTGGTGACGAATTCCCTTTAAAGGGAACCTTCACCAGGTTTTTTCCCAATAAATGATGGTCCCTTATGGTAAAGTATGAACTGTTCCTTTCATTTTTTTTGTTAATCTCACAAAAATCTCTCCCCAGGTCCAAAGCAAATGTGACTCATTCTCGACTCTTTCCTCATGGGATAAGTCAATTTCAGTGGTTGACATTTCTACCCTACTTAGGGTTTACGTAGGGTAGAACCTGATACAGGTTCTCTTTACATTGATTTTACAATGTAATCACAATCTCAATAATGTACGTGTTCATACACTTACCCGACTGGTTGGGTCACTTTGTGGGGTTCCATTGGAACGTAGAGGTGGGACTCTGGATAGTGATTAAATCAAGACTGATGTGTGCTGGGTAAAAACCGCTGGGGGCAGACTCTGAGTGTGAGCTCTTACTTGGAGGGTGAACCTTCATCTTATAAAAATTACTGAATTTTATTATGTCTTTTTTGGATCATTAAAATTATCGAGTCTTGTGGACATGAAATTTTTAATCAAATACAACCAAAAATTTCAGAAGACTTACCTTGCTGCCTAGTCGCTCTCACGAGGTTGCTGGGCAATAAAGGGATGGTAGGAAGAGTTTATGACTTGAGATTGGCCACTTTATTTCTATCCATGAAGCAGATGAATGATGTCTGAGACCCCCACGACTTGTTTCACTGCTGCTGTTACTTGATCGACCAGCTATTGGACCTTGCTCCTCTGCGTTGTACCGATAGGGACTGAAGTGCTGGAAATGGGATACTGTTAATATCTAATGTAAGGACATAAACCCTTGACACTCCTATATAGACTGCTATAAATACAAAACACTTGACTCTTCAAACGTTTCCACGATGGTGTATTAATCTATACAAATTGATAGATTGGAAAATGTTTACTACTTCCTTAAATCTAGCATACTAAGATTGGGGGACTAGTGTAGGTCTGTACCTGCATGGAGCCAGGATGGCCACAAAACTATTCATGGATCTGTCTTCTTTTGTCCTGTATGGCCCCAACTACACAGACATATGCTTTACTTATACCATAGCATTAGGGAATGATTATCCACAGCATAATTTTACTCACCTTAAAAAGTTACGCTGGTCTCCATATCGCCCAATGTCTCTGACCCATGCCATTCTGATTCTCAGGGGAATAGGTGTGCATATGTAACGCATCAAGCTGCGGTCTGTTACCTCGCGATGTCATTGCCATTTACAGGGTCCATTATCGACAGATTCTTCAATTCCGAAACAGCTGATCTAAAACAAAAACAGCAAGGTTTTGTCACTCAATGAAGGTTGGTCAATGTCAAGATCGAATTAGAAAGTTCTTCATCTTTATAAATCGCGCGACAAGACAACGAGCTAGAAAAGTTTTTTGAAAACATTATACATATCATTTTATTAGTTTTTGTTCCAATAATACACATAGACATATACAGCTCCCACAAAGGGAGTTAGGAAATTTACAAATACCAGGGGAACAAGGTGTCCCAGATGGAAATGGACCACAAAAAAAAAAAAAAAAAAAAATGAGTACCAAATAGTACCAAAACGGCCCCACCTCCTCCCATGCCCCAGAAAGATAAAAGCATGCCAAAATATGATAGTGTTTGTAACTAGCCCAGCGTGGGCCCACAGAATAGATGAGGGTCGACAACACTACACATTCCCAAATTTCATGAACCGGAGGTACCTCCGGTATTCACAGTGTTTAGCTTTGCAGTTGCCTTACCCGCAGGCATAGATAAAGGCAGGCGGCGCCAGTCAGAGGAAGACCGAGCGGGTACACACCGACGCTCTTTCGCAGATGTTTTTTTGGGAGCTGTATATGTATATGTGTATTATTTGGAAGTTGGAACACTAATACATATATGTATAATTTTTCAAAAGACTTTTCTAGCTCTTTGTTCTTGGTATTTGGCGAGTCTATTTGTGAAGAGCTAGTATTGATACATTTTTAATGAGGGATAGTCGTTTTTTGGTGTCTACTTTAAAATGCTATGTAATTTTTCTCTCCTGAGTGCCAATTTTGTCAATGAAAATAGTCTTAAAGGTATTCTGGTAAATCACATCATCTAACCACGGATCGAGGGTGAGGGGCTAAGTCCGCAAATGAATGTAGTATAAAATAAAGATTATTATTCTTACTACTTTCTTCACTGTGAACCATCGAAGGACAGCCATGTTGTACCCCTCGTATGTTCCTCAGTGATTGGAGTCTATAATGGATTTATCCAGGCTTCTACTGGTGAACAAACTTTTGGATAAAGTTGCAGTTCCTGTGTAAGGGCGGAGTTGGCTTTTCCCCCCTCATGCCACCTCCAGTGGCTGATGGGTGAAGTGGGCCACGCTTAGCCACAGGTGGCGTCTCATGGGTGGGTACAGCCCACGGGCCAATTAGCATAACCTGTGCCATGCATGAATCAGGTTATCTCAGCAATTCTAGCCAGCCAGGGCCTCGAGTATAAGAGAACACAATCTGTTTGTGGGGAGTCATGTACCCAGCACTAGATAAATCCCCCCCCCCCTTATGTTGCTAGTTTATACACATGGGGAACTCACAACAACCATTCTCTTCACCACTGAACTATCACTGATGTAATGTTTTATTTTTTTTTATACCCCCTGATCTGTAAAGCACTGCAAATATGATGGTTCTACAGAAATAAAGTTTATCATTATAAAATGTTTTATCCATATATATAAAATGGGGATACTACACCCATCTGCATCCTCCTTAATTCCTCTGAAGGAGTAATGTCAAACTTTGTGACAACATGAACATTGCCTTTACAATGTTAATTATTTATCTCTTTATGATAAGCTGGGATCTTATCAAAGCACTTAACACATTTCACAGGACCAATCTTGGAGTGCCCACATCGGTGCCATCACTAAAGATGTAGCTCATTCCGTCCACTCAGTGGATATTGGCCCTTAGTGTGGAGCGTCCCAACTACATAGCGCTAATGTACCGGGAGGTAATGTACAGTGGTATTTATTCTATTGCTTCCAACTTCTTTATCAAAGGGGCTTCCTGAGGACAGGCCGTTACTGTGTTCTGTAAGTTTGTTTTTAAGTTGAATTTGTTGCAGCAAACTTATATTTCTAGTTTTTTTGTCTCTGTCACAAATTGATTTTGAAAAATTTTTGGGTAAGGTTGATAACTTTGATAACTCTCAGAGCTGATCATTGCAGAATGGCGCCAAAGTACAGTAAATTAGCCAATATCCAGGTGTGCCATCTGCCTAGGTAACAATTAGTAAATAATTTAAAGTGGCTTGTCAGCCGAATAAAACCTCTAGCATCCTTATTACCCCTTAAGGACGCAGCCATTTTTTTGTATCTTAAGGCTCAGTCCCCATTTTTTGGATTCTGAACTTGCTTTGCTTATAGGGTTTATACATTTTAAACACTGTTACTTATCAAGGCCATTCCGGATATTGTTTTTTCCACATGTGGTACTTAAATATAGTGGACAATTTTACTCATAGATCTAGTCACCATGACCTTTTTAATATTTGTTTTCTCATGGCCTCCTTCCTTCTAAAATCAACATTTTAAAATTATGCTTTTCCTCTTGGGGTTGGTAACAACACCCTCTGTACCCGCCTCTCCTGATATAATCTCCCACAGTGGGAGGGGGCAAGTGCTCACTGTTACTGCCTATAAGCTGCATTTCTGGCTCATCACCATAATTTTTCAAAGTTGATTTTAAAAGGAAATAGGGCCATGTATGACAAATACAAGAAGATTACCACAAGAGTCCACTGTGCCCTGTATCTATATTAATGTTTATCATGCTTGGTTTTTTGATAGTAGACAGAGAATAGACATTAGTTATCAAAGTGCTTGCAACTATCACAAGGAACGGATAAAATGTTTCAAGCCTGGAAGGGGCATTTGTAGTGGGGAAGAGGTCCTGGAAGGGGGCATGTAGTGGGTAAGAGGTCCTGGAAGGGGGCATGTAGTGGGTAAGAGGTCCTGGAAGGGGGCATGTAGGGGTAAGAGGTCCTGGAAGGGGGCATGGAGTGGGTAAGAGGTCCTGGAAGGGGGCATGTAGTGGGGAAGAGGTCCTGGAGGGGCTGGAGTGGGTAAGAGGTCCTGGAGGGGGCATGGAGTGGTAAGAGGTCCTGGAAGGGGCATGGAGTGGGTAGAGAGGTCTGGAAGGGGGCATGGAGTGGGTAAGAGGTCCTGGAAGGGGCATGGAGTGGGTAAGAGGTCTGGTAAAGGGGGCATGAGGGGAAGAGGTCTGGATAAGGGGCAGGGTGGGTAAGAGGTCCTGGAAGGGGGCATGTAGTGGGTAAGCGATGCGGATGCGCTGTATTAATCCCAGGTAGGGAGGGCAGGCAGGATTCATACTGGGCAAGGATTATAAAAGGGGCATAGCAGGAAAATCTACAAAACAATGACCTGGGGTATGAGGCCAGGTGCCATTGGTAAGGTAGCAGGGGTGATCTGCACCTCTGGCCGTGTATCAGTGTTTATTATTTCTCTAAAGGGGTGTTTCCAATTCAGCAAAACATTTTATTGTTTCTATGATGAAAAGTTATACATTTTTCCTATATGTTTTCTGTATGATTATGCACAGTTTTCTACATTTTCTGTTGCTGTCCTCCTATAAAAGCTTCATGATTATTCCCAGTGGACAGAATCTGACCATGGTCACTCAGTGTGCTCGGTCAGATGTCTGTCCACTAGAAGTAAACATAAACGTGTTATTAAGAAGGAGCAAAGCAGAGATCTAAAAAAAACTGAGAGGAATTAATACAAAAGTATATTGGAAAATTGTATAACTTTTCATTATACAAACAATGATGTTAATTTTCCAATATGGGAAGACTCCTTTAAGGTGCTGATACTTGGGGAGTGATTCCTGGAAAACAGCCAGCAGTCCATGAGGAGGGGCCCCTCCATAGCGATTGCTTTGTTCATTCCTTAGGGCAGGGAAGTACAGGGCTCTGTTAGTCCACTTAGAAGTGAATGGAGTGGTGGTAAAGCTTTCTGACTTAAATGGGTTTTTCCACAAACCAAGTTAGCCCTACCCACAGGATTGGGCCTAACTGCTGAATGGTGGGAGTCTCCGTATGAGGTACATAAAGACCTCACGCTAAGAAAATATACCATCAAATTCTATCATGATAAACCAGGGGCACCTACTTACAGATCCATACACTGTAACTGCGGATATCTTCCTATACATGTTAAACATGGCTTTCTTCCTTTGAAAATCGACCTTTAAAATTATTCTTATGAGCCTGAAAGGCTGTGGGAGGCATTACCAGAGCATTGTGCTGTAACTTCACTGGCTGTTACACTGTGCAGGAACATCCCTCCCCCTGCCTGCTGTCATTTCACAAAGTGGAGGGGACGTGCTCCGGCACACTGTAACGTACTGTGAAGTTACAACACGGAGGGGCTTGGTAACGCACCCACAGTCTTCCAGGCTGATGGCATAATATTAAACTTCGATTTTAGAAGGAAGGAGGCCATGACAACAAACATAAGATGAATACCAAAGATACAGTGCCCGATTCTATGAGAAAGTGTCCCTGGTTTATCCACGCTTGATTTTGATAGTGGATTTGCTTAAATTTTGAATGTAAATGTCAGCATCATGTCTATACATAGAATCTGCACTGATTGTGTTCTGTGTGGACTTGCCCATAGACTTTTAATTTCTTGGTCATAATAATAATTCTTATTTCGATAGCACCATCCTATGCTGCAATGTTGTACAGGCCATGGGGGATATAGCCAAAATAACTATACACAGTCTTAATAACATGGGCAGCATGGAACAATAGGAACTGGCAAGAGCTTACAATCTATGAGATGCTACTAGGTTTATTATAATGGCTTTCTGACTGGTGCATGCACCAAAACCTGCCCCATCTGTAAATCGAAGCACGATCATCAATTGGGTAGGTGGTTTACCACCTTTGTATTTTTATAAGTACCAAGTGCAGTAGGGGGTGTATTAGCGTGTTATAATCTGCTTTAACATGACTCCCATGATACTGGCAGGGGGGGTAGAACCCTGTAGCCCCAGGTTTGGGGGGCGCATGCGTCACATGTAACGAGTGCATTCATCCCTATACCTTTTTCTTGTAATGCGTTATTTTCTGGTTAGTTTCTCCAGCCACAATCTCCCAGATAACTTGTGGTTTCTTTTTACCCCAAACACTAATAATAGTCAGTGTGCTCGGCCGGGCCCAGTACTCATTCCTGGCTGCATGAGATGCACATGGGGATTTTTTTTTTTTCCCCTTTACTAAGACTCTCTCATGGACTGTAAATTCTCCCCAGCTTGGAATGTGCTCTGTGACTGAGGAGCTGACGCCAAGAGGAAGAGAGGGAGGGTGAAGGAGGAACTTTAAGCAACTTCCCAAGAGAAAGGAGGTGTCCTATTCTCCAAATTTTTTTTTTCTTCTTTCCCCTGTCACATAGAAACAGTGTCCCTCGATGAAGGAAACTACCATGCCTTTAACTGGGAAGTGGCACAGCCAAGGGGGAGGCGAGCCAAGGTAACGTGGACCAGGTAGTTTACGCTCCTTGGTCTATTCGCTTGTGTTTAAAAAACCAATTTGTCAACACGCCGACACGTCCTCGAGCGGCTGAGCCCATTTAACAGAGGGGTGTGATGAGGCCACTTTGATGTGGAGCAGAATAAACAGGTTGAGGTTGTTTGAGGCTTGTACGAGCGGAATGTAAGGTGATTGGGAAAGCCGAGAATTGCCTTTTTATGGTCTGTTTTATACTGTGGGGAAAGGTAGTGCAGATGACTCCATTTATGATCCACTTAACTGTAGGAACTGCTCTAAGCCTTGTTATCCGGGGACTTGTTGTCGTTCACGTCTATTTTGCACTTTTATAGAAGGTTTTTATACCCGGTTGTAAAGCAGATGTGCATTTTTGACAAATATAGCGTATGACAGTAGAATAAGACTTAATCGCGATCTATTAAGTGGCGATCCCACTGTGAGACCCACAGGTATGTGGACGTTCTCTGAACCCCGTTCATCGGACATTGCTATTACGTGGTAGACGTGCGCCAACCTTTGATGTCTAGGATTCTTTTGTCTAGGTGCTGGTGTGTGGGGCTATGGGACGCTGTGATCATTGTTTTGCATCGCGTATTCCATGCTTTTCGTTCAGCTTGCTGCATGTAGTGGGGAAGAGGTCCTGGAAGGGGGCATGTAGTGGGTTGTTTATTTTAAGATAGTAAGAGGTCCTGGAAGGGGCATGTAGTGGGTAAGAGGTCCTGGAAGGGGGCATGTAGTGGGGAAGAGGTCCTGGAAGGGGGCATGTAGTGGGTAAGAGGTCCTGGAAGGGGGCATGTAGTGGGTAAGAGGTCCTGGAAGGGGGCATTGTGAGTGTGATAGAGGTCCTGGAAGGGGGCATTGTAAGGGGGTAAAGACGATGGGATGCGCTTGTATTAATCCCAAGGTGGGTAGGGGAGGGGGCAGGCAGGATTCATACTGGGCAAGGATTATAAAAGGGGCATAGCAGGAAAATCTACAAAACAATGACCTGGGGTATGAGGCCAGGTGCCATTGGTAAGGTAGCAGGGGTGATCTGCACCTCTGTGCCAGTGTATCAGTGTTTATTATTTCTCTTAAAGGGGTGTTTCCAATTCAGCAAATACATTTTATTGTTTCTATGATGAAAAGTTATACATTTTTCCTATATGTTTTCTGTATGATTATGCCACAGTTTTCTACATCTCTGCTTGCTGTCCTCCTATAAAAAGCTTCATTGATTATTCCCAGTGGACAGAATCTGACCATGGTCACTCAGGTGTGCGGTCAGATGTCTGTCCACTAGAAGTAAACATAGACGTGTTATATAGAAGGACAGCAAGCAGAGATCTAAAAAAAAACAGAGAGGAATTAATACAAAAAGTATATTGGAAAATTGTATAACTTTTCATTATACAAACAATGATGTTAATTTTCCAATATGGGAAGACTCCTGTAAGTGTCTGATCACTTGGGGTATGATTCCTGGAACCGCCAGCAGTCATGAGGATGGGGCCCCTCCATAGCGATTGCTTTGTTCATTTCCTTAGGGCAGGGAAGTACAGGGCTCTGTTAGTCCCTTAGAAGTGAATGGAGTGGTGGTAAAGCTTCTGGACTTAAATGGGTTTTTCCACAAACCAAGTTAGGCCCTACCCACAGGATTGGGCCTAACTTGCTGATTGGTGGGAGTCTCCGTGATGAGGTACATAAAGACCTCACGCTAAAGAAAATCTACCATCAAATTCTATCATGATAAACCAGGGGCACCTACTTACAGATCCATACACTGTAACTGCGGTAATCTTCCTATACATGTTAAACATGGCTTTCTTCCTTTGAAAATCGACCTTTAAAATTATTCTTATGTGCCTGAAAGCACTGTGCTGTAACTTCACTGGCTGTTACACTGTGCAGGAACATCCCTCCCCCTGCCTGCTGTAATTTCACAAAGTGGAGGGGACGTGCTCCGGCACACTGTAACTGACTGTGAAGTTACAACACGGAGGGGCTCTGGTAACGCACCCCACAGTCTTTCAGGCTGATGAGCATAATATTAAACTTCGATTTTAGAAGGAAGGAGGCCATGAACAACAAACATAAGAAGATTACCGCAGTCACAGTGCCCGGATCTATGAGAAAGTGTCCCTGCTTTATCCATGCTTGATTTTGATAGTGGATTTGCTTAAATTTTGAATGTAAATGTCAGCATCATGTCTATACATAGAATCTGCGCTGATTGTGTTCTGTGTGGACTTGCCCATATACTTTTACTTTCTTGGTCATAATAATGATTCTTTATTTCGATAGCACCATCCTATGCTGCAATGTTGTACAGGCCATGGGGGATATAGCCAAAATAACACTTTACAGTCTAATAACATGGCCAGATGGAACAATAGGAACTGGCAAGAGCTTACAATCTATTAGATGCTGTAGGTCAGTGATAGCAAACCTTTTAGATGCCGAGTGCCCAAACTACGACCGAAACCCAAATATCTTTAGCAAAGTGCCGATTCAACATTTTAAACAGTAACTTATGACTCCCTGCTCTGTTACATGTTTAAATTGTATAGGGACCTGAGGACACCAATACAGTAGAAATAAGGAGAAGAAGTTTTGGATTATCATTGTAACTTCATTCTAGGGTTCTGGGCTGCCTGCGGCTGCAAGAGGCCTTGAGTCCTGTCTGGCGAACTCTGCGTTGGGGTGATGGCACAGGTGCCCACAGAAAGGGCTCCAAGTGCCACCTCTGGCACCCGTGCCATAGGTTCCCATCACTGCTCTAGGTTTATTATAATGGCTTTCTGACTGGTGCATGCACCAAAATCCCTGCCCCATCTGTAAATTGGAGGCACGATCATCAATTGGGTAGGTGGTTTACCAGCTTTTGTATTTTATAAGTACCAAGTGCAGTAGGGGGTGTATTAGCGTGTTACTAATCTGCTTTATTACTGACCTCCCATGATACTGGCAGGGGGGGTAGAACCCTGTAGCCCCAGGTTTGGGGGCGCATGCGTCACATGTAACGAGTGCATTCATCCCTATACCTTTTCTTGTAATTGCTGTTATTTTCTGGTTAGTTTCTCAGCCACAATCTTCCCAGCATAACTTGTGGTTTCTTTTACCCCAAACCATAATAATAAGTCAGTGTGCTCGGCCGGGCCCAGCTCATTCCTGCTGCATGAGATGCACATGGGGATTTTTTTTTTCCCCTTTACTAAGACTCTCTGATCGGACTGTAAATTCTCCCCAGCTTGGAATGTGCCTCTGTGACTGAGGAGCTGACGCCAAGAGGAAAGAGGAGGAGGTGAAGGAGGAACTTTAAGCAACTTCCCAAAGAGAAAGGAGGTGTCCTATTCCTCCAAATTTTTTTTCTTCTTCTTTCCCCTGTCCCATAGAAACAGTGTCCCTCGATGAAGGAAACTACCATGCCTTTAACTGGGAAGTGGCACAGCCAAGGCTGGGAGGCGAGCCAAGGTAACGTGGACCAGGTAGTTTACTCTCCTTGGTCTATTCGCTTGTGTTTAAAACCAATTTGTCAACACGCCGGACACGTCCTCGGACGGCTGAGCCCTATTTAACAGGGGGGTGTCATGAGGCCACTTTGATGTGGAGCAGAATAAACAGGTTGAGGTTGTTTGAGGCTTGTACGAGCGGAATGTAAGGTGATTGGGAAAGCCGAGAATTGCCTTTTTATGGGTCTGTTTTATACTGTGGGAAAGGTAGTGCAGATGACTCCATTTATGATCCTATAACTGTAGGAAACTGCTCTAAGCCTTGTTATCCGGGGACTTGTTGTCGTTCACGTCTATTTTGCACTTTTATAGAAGGTTTTTATACCCGGTTGTAAAGCAGATGTGCATTTTTGACAAATATAGCGTATGACTCAGTAGAATAAGACTTTAATCGCGCATCTATTAGAGTGGCGATCCCACTGTGACCACAGGTATGTGGACTTCTCTGAACCCGCCGGATTCTATCGGACATCTGACGTGGTAGTGGTTAGCGCTGTCACTTTTTGATCTGGATCTTTAAGGTGTGTGGGGGGCTATGGGGACGCTGTGATCCTGTTTGCATCCTATTCCAGCCCAGATGTGCTCTTAACCTGTCTCGCTGACCCCTTAACAAACCCACCAAATACCTTGTATGGATATAATTGAAAGAAGATGTGCACAGGCTTATATTGTAGTATCTACGCAGCATATGTTCTTCATATTTCCTACCAAAACTTCAATTAAATATTTCCTTGCAGGGAAGCGGCCTCCGCAGTATATCCCTGATCGCTGCTGATATGATTTATTATTTATAGGGCAGATGATGAATGCAAGATGTCGGGAGCAGTGACATGCAACGTCCGACTCCATTGCAAATTGGTTTGAGAATAATAGTGGAATGTTGTGTTTGCAAAAAGGAAGGAGATGTGTAAGGAAGAGAATATATAGCTAGATGTACAACTATAGGATGCACAGCGGTTGCATTGTTATCTGGACCTGTATACTTGAGTAGGTTCATAGGTTAGAACTCTATGCAAGAAGAAGTTGCATGTGATTGCTGGCGAAGAATTCCATTGTCTTGTGACTTCTCTTTTCTTATAGACCTGTATGTACCAGGAGACAAAGGATGCTGTCTATAGGGAACAAATCCACACAAACTGTATTTATGATATTTAATGTATAGAATTGTTTCATAAGGGAATATCCTCATTACTAAGAAATACTACATGCACAATACATGGAGCAAAGATAAAATGTGTCAAAAGTGGCAGGGTAAAATGTACATTATTGGATACATTAAAACGGATGCGTAACACAAACCTAAACATCAGGGATTCAACTATCGATCTATATCCATACATGTTGCATTCGTCTACTAATATGTCTTGAGCTCAGACTAAAATATTAATGCTATTGTAAGTGCCCACTAAGTAAGGCTTTAAATGGGTAAAATAGGATGGAAATATAGTTAATAGAGCCTATAACTATATAATAAGGTGTGCCCGGACTTTCATTGTCTCAGTAAGGAGCTACCGCTGTTAACGTGTGAACTACTCTATGGACTTTGGCAACACACTTTGAAGTATGGTGATGTACTGATGCCTTTATGTCTTATTTATGATTGTCGTTTACATATGTTCGGTCTCCTGGATCAATGTTGAGTGCCCATGTGCACTACAAGGTCCAGATTCCACTGAATGGAACCGGCTCAATTCTTCTTTTTTTGGTACCTCTTCAGTAAAGATATGAAGCATGCCAAAGCAGTAGTATAATGTTATATGTCCGAACCCTACAGATAGTGGGTGTGGGTACAGGTAGCATGTATTATGTGATGTACGTGACACCAAGGGTAGATTAATAACAAATTTCTGAAAGTTAGATGGTGCACAGTTAGACTAGACCACTTTTTGCTGTACCATACTTACAACAGATTCTGGTGCTGGATGATAAGTGGCATCATGTAAGAGTGTAGAAAACAGAAATTTCTAGAATTTTTTGTAATTTAGGTGCATTCTCTTTTCTCCATGAAGCCATGTCCCCTAAATTGGTTTAGGGTCCCAAGACAATTTAGCTCGTGACCCAGAGGTTGTTGTGGAGCACCCCATTGGAGGATCTCTGCATGGGGCGGAGCTGAGCTCAGTAATTTTGGGACCCTGAACCCCAGCTGTATAAAGATATTAAGTAAGTGGTGCTAAATTGCCTGACTGTATACACTTTATATACTGGACCCTGTCCGCACCTTCTTCAGATCATTCTCATTACTCAAAGTCCATCTTGCTCTACAAGACGGGGACCTAATCCTGTCCTCGGCAGCTTCTGCTTTCCTCGGAGGTTAAACAGATTGGAAGGTTTAGTTTAGTATAAACACACAAGATATTTCAGGTATGTTCTTATGCGCGGTGGAATACACAGACTTAGCTTTACTTGCTCTTTCCTATTCCTGAAGGCATGTATGGAGATCCTCACACATTCCCCCGGCGGCTGCTCCGTGTGACAACCGCTCTTCTGTTCATGGACAACAATGAGAAGTTGTCATTGTCCCTGGGTATTCTTTACTTTCCACTGTGACCGTATACATCACCCTGTCCCTATAGTCCCATCTATATCCATGCTACACTATCCTCAGAAAGTACTGGTTCTGCTTGTGGAGATCAGGAGCATTACAAGCAATGCATTCTGGGGAAAAAAATATTTAAATGAAGTTTTCTCTAGTAGTATAGTTTAATAAATGACTAGGGAGAGGATTGAAACCTAACAGGTATCTTCCAGACTTCAGTGATGGTCTTCTCTACTGTGCTGGTACTTGGCCATCTTGTTTCTTATCTATATGTCACGAGACCACATCATCTCCACGGGGCCTGCGGATATTACATTCCACTCATGCTAATCTAGCAGAAAGGAATAACGTGTGAATATTTGGAATTTCTCGCATACGTGCCACATTTTCTCACTTGTGAATTTTCTTTTGCAGGTTGAGAATGTGGATCTCCTCACGGTTTGTGAGTGGTTGCACCATAATACATGGAAATCCTTGGGTAATGCGACCTTATGAAACAACTGCCTGCTGAGCGCCATAAACTGGATTCGCCATGAGGCCGAAAACTTTCCCCACCACCACATATTCTGGAAACAGCAGACAGAGACTGCAAGAGATCCGTGAGGGACTAAAACAGCCATCCAAACCACTGGCTCAGGGTGTATCTGTAGGACCTGCCAATGATGGCCTAATGGAGTCTAAGGTTCTTCCTGGCAAAGATGCAGGGAGACAGCAACAGCAACTACGGCAGCCGGCCAAGTTTGCACCCTACCAGAAGGCTCTTCGGGAGATCCGATACTCCCTTTTGCCCTTCGCCAATGAATCTGGAAACCTGGCGGCAGTAGAGGTGAATAGACAGATGCTGCAGGACCTGGTGAAAGTTGGGTGTGATCAGGTATGTGAAAAGCCCATCACTAGCCATGGCAGTGACCTGTCCCGACCAGTTTGAGCAGTTTGAGGGGGTAGGCGGCATTTTTAAAAACAAATAGTCTGGATTTGGTGAATGTGGGTAATCTTTTAGTGAAAATTTCATTTATGTTCCAGGATTGTAGCTGAAATTGTAGCACTGGGAGGAGGGAGTTTCCTCACACTGCTGTGTTCTTTGATCTCTGCATTCAAACTTATCCCCAGCCCACCCCCCTCTGAAGTAATTCAACCAGAAGACTGCTATTGCTTTTACTCGGAAGGAGCTGTGCTGTGTTTAGTGAAGAAATTTCACTTACCAATGCAACTCAGTGCTCCAAGTCCAGCTACAATCCTGAAATATGAATTCATTTTTCACACACACAGACAGATATGGTTACCAAACCAGTATGTCCCTGGCTAAGGTGTAGATTATTTTGTATGCAATCTTTGAGTTGCCGCTTGTACGGCACACAATAATTAGTTTTATTGGTGTTTTATACCACCATCATCCTGAATGTGATCAGATGATGGGGCAATGGAAAGTGTCACCGTTGGCTAAATTCCTTGTCATGTAGGATATATAAATATATTGAGTATA
The DNA here is from genome assembly GCA_019512145.1 of Engystomops pustulosus. Classification (NCBI taxonomy): domain Eukaryota; kingdom Metazoa; phylum Chordata; class Amphibia; order Anura; family Leptodactylidae; genus Engystomops; species Engystomops pustulosus. The sequence continues at coordinate 13,085,272 of CM033642.1, read as the reverse complement.
TTGTACACATTCTCTTCCAAAGATAAAGCAGTCTCCTTCTTAACCAGGCTAATCCCTCCGCATACCAGAGTGCAGAGTATTTAAAGTCTAAGGTCTCGACACCGTCTTCCAGAGGAATCTAGAATGGCCGGGATGTTTTCATGCTAAGCTGCTCTGCACCTACTAGATCTTGTCATGTGCATTACATGTTGGTCTTGGAATCTAAGTGTTGGCTTATCTTTCTTTTTATTGATTGCATTCCGCAATTCCTTTCATGTCTGTGGCATGGGTTGCGTTTTTAGAAGTTTTTCACGTGACTGGAGTAAAGGGCTTTTTGGAGTTAATTAGTACATACAAGTGCATTGCCGAGCAAATGGCCTGGTTATGTATAGCCCCCTCTTCACTTTACAGAAGTGCTCTTCAATCTTCAACCTTTACAGTTGTTACAAGACAACTATTTCCTTCATACCCTGATGACTGGGAGTGGTAGTCCTCCAACAGCTGGAGACCATTGCTTTAAAGGCTACAAGTCAACATTTCCATAATGCATCATTGCCAATGACCCAAGCCACTATTCTGCCCGTGCGGCTGACCTCAAACTGTCTGTATATACGGTTCTGTAGCTCATGGCACCACACAACACAGATATACGTCCCTATAGATGGCTATGGTGCCCAGCGGTCGCACCGTGCATGGGGAATTGATAGAATATCTGGGCGCCGTGCACTGCTATGGAGAGGGGAGGGGGAGCAGCGCTCATCCTTCCTCTCCTGCACGCTGGTGTATGCGAAATGTGAAATTAGCTTTTGGCTGAGAGGCAGAAGTGACCTAATTTCATATGCCAGTATGTTGGGTTTTGTAGCAGCTAGAACTATAATTCGAGTATCTTCTCTCCTCTTTCAAATCGTACCAGGCCTGTTGTCCTGTGAGCTACAGAACCAGAGAAAAAGGCTGTTAAACAAAAGGGTGGGAATTGGATATTTATCTGCATCATGAATACCGTACAAAGGATTGACCTGCCCTTATCTCCAGTTTTGTAGATCACAAAATTCCCTTCTTTATTCTGATACTAGAACCATGGTTCTAGCTGATCTAGTACCCAAGATATAGAAGTCAAAGTGACGCTCCCCCACCAGCGTCTAAGTCTAACTTCACTTCTCCTCAATTTCACATGATTTTGGAGGAGACTGTATTCTAGGCAAATGGGTGAGATTTGTAATGAGAGGCAATTATACAAAGGCCTTTATCAGCCCCCTCAGGTAGGGTAATGGTTTAGTGGGGTAAACGTAGATGGCAGGTTTCCTTTAAGCAGTAATTTATTGACTGTTTACTCTGTAATGTAATATTATATGTGTATATGTCCCCCTATGATTTCTAAAGCCCTGCAGAATTTGATGGCACCATATAAATAACGATTATTATTATTTTATTATTGCTGCCTGCTTTGCATCTTGAGGAGACCAAGCAGAAATTAAGATTATAATTGAAGTATCTCTCCCAGACCCCCCAAACAGAACAGAATTCTGGGGCCCCAGAGCTACGGTGATAATCCAACCCCGCCTGCACCTTCACCTTCTAGCTCCTCCAGACCAGGGTGTGGTGCTTCAAACTGGCACTGATGAAGCCTCCTGAGCTGATTGGGGGACTGCAAGAGGTGATGCCCACAGAGAGGGCTAAGAGTGCCATAGGGGTGCCATAGGTTTCCCAAAACTGATAAAATGGGTAATGTTGCACTTAGTTGCACATAGTGTCCAATCTACCGGCAGTATGTTATAGAGAAGGAGCTGAGCAGATTATACGTGGTATCCTATCTTGAGGCAACATGCTATAGAGCAGTGATGGCGAACCTTTTAGAGACCGAGTGCCCAAACTACAACCAAAATGCACTTACTGTAAACAGCCAACATGGCATTTTAAGCAGTGACATTTTTCAATTGTATCGGCCGCCTAATGCCACTAATACAGTTGAAAGAAGGTGGGAAAATTCAGACTCTCGTGGCTTCTCTCCTGGTTCTCTCTGTACATGAAGAATGAAGGGTCCTGCAGGAGGACCTCCAAAGGTAATGCACTTCTTTCAACACCTTCTCTTTTTTTTGAAGCAGTTCCAAACAGTCAATGAAGTGTCGATGTAGTATAGCACTGAGTGCAGCATCTCATAGGTTGCCTGGGACTGCAGGAAGAGTTGAGGGATTTGGTACTGTTTGGTAAACTCTGTCCTGGAGCGATGGCTTGAGTGCTCACAGAAAGGGTTCGGAGTGCCACCTCTGGCACCTGTGCCATAGGTTCGCCACCACTGCTATAGAGCATGGAAACTAAGCAGGTGTGTATGTAGTTTTATAGGAAAAGATTTAGTATAACTTTTATAATTTGCTTGCAATTGTTGATTTTCTTTGCATAGGGGGATCCTAATCTGTGATTGATCATGATCTCTGTGTGCACTCCTACAGGAAGCGCTGTCAATCACTGTTTTTTTACGGAGTATATGCGCCAATTTTGCTCTATTCTTTTTCAGGACTTTGGAAAATTAATTTTACATTGAAAATATTGACATTCTCCAATTTCGTTAACCCCCCCATGTCCACTAAAGAATGAAATAGAGTAGAAATATATGAATAGATAATGTAAATTCCTTCTTGACACTGTGATTTACGCAGGGCAGGCGGAAACCATATCCAGCATCAGGTTATTGCAGGTTTTTCTAGTGCACCATCAAAATAACCCGGCTACATAGTGCACACGCGTTGTCTGCACTGGAACGGGACAGAGACAAATGGGTTAAACCAGATCCTGCATTCCAGAGTGGAAATACTGGAGCAGTGTGGTCCGGGGTGGGGGGTTCTCCTGCCCGTTACTGGGAGAGGAAATGTGTCAGGCTAATTACAAGCATTCCAGGCTTTTTCCAGGGGGTGTTGTCTCTTCCTTACCATTGAATTGGCTGCGCGGGACAAAGCATGTAAAGAGGATTATTAATGGCTGCAAATACGAAGAAAATGTGAAGTATGAACTTTGGGGAATTTGTGTCTATCCATAAATGTAGGAGAATGGAATCTGTTCCCAATATTTCGTAATCTGTTCTATTGTGCGGGGGACATTACCGCTATTAAGTAGCTGTATGGTCACAAGAAATTCACGGCGCGATGGAAATACTAAAAAATACTGTGCTGTACATATGGGGCGGTGCTTTATGGGCGCAGCGGGGGAAAATTTGTAAAATTTTATGAAATTAAAATGCTGTTGCCCATAGCAACTAATCATGGCACAGTTTTACCTTTTTTTTTTAAGGGTAGAATGGGAAAGAAAACGTTATTATGATTGTTTGTTATGGGCAGCAAGATTTTTCAGTCTCCTTCCGTTTTTTTATTGTTTTCCGTGAGCAACCAGATAACATACAGTATGTCTTATGTGGCCATTTTGATTAGGCAATGTTGGCCATGTACTTGTGTTACTATAGACAGGAGATCGGGCAAGGAAGCTGACATTTTATTTTCTTCATCTACTGGAGGAAGGAACCTCAAAGTCCTATACAAAATGTCTCCTTGGATCTTCCCTGCTAAATACCTAATATGATGCTTAGACTCCATTTTCTGCAATGATTTGCATATGTATATATACTTCACAACATGGGACTTATTCATGTATCGCATGTATTCCAAACCGGAGTAAAATAGGGCCCCCTTATTCCCCAAGCACATCCTTTTCCAATAATGTGTATAGCTTCAAAACAATTTCTAGCCCTACATTACGTATAACTCCATTATCTATAAGGGACATCTACCACCAGGATGAAGGCTTGTAAACCAAGCACACTGACATACTGGTGTTTAACCCCCCCCCCCCCCCCCCCCCCCATCAGGATCCACTCTTCTTTTAGCTTCTCATTCTCTTGTTTTTCCACAAAAAATGCTTAAATAAAGAAGAAAAGAGCCGGAGGTGTTTCGGGCTCCATAGCTGTTGAGTCCAGAGCCCCTAAGACTCATTTGCATAATTTGTAAAATCAAGCGCATAAGAAGCTAAATGAAGAGCGGATCCTGTCCGAGAGGAAATGCACCAGCATGTTAGTGTGCTTGGCTTACAATCCTTTACCCTGGTGGTAGATTTCCTTTTAATATGAATGGGAATGAGGTAAAAAAAAAACACACATCATTTTATTTTTTAATATAATTTGTTATTTTTTACTTTAAAGTTAGCCATGTTTTTTTCACATATTGGACAACCACTGTAGTAAAATAATACCCAGATGTTATCTCTTATGGTATTGGTTTGGCGCATATCATGGAGTGAATAGAATCCTCTGGTCACCGCCTGGCAGTGATTAGTTACACACAAAATTTTGAGGTGACACACCAACCACCTGGACATCCTGTATACTGGCACTGTTATAGTAAGGAAGGATAGGGAGTGGAAGCATCCCTTCCCCTGTCCTCAACATGTACATTGTATAACTCAATTAATTTACTATGAAGAGATGAATAATAATCTTTTATATAGCACCATCCAATTCTGTAGCTCATAGTTTAGCTGCACTTCCATTTCTTTTGCTGCTTGATACTTGACGTTAAAATTTGGTGGGTACCTAAAGACCCAAATGATTGTAGTCCGTCAGGTACCAGTTCAAAGGAGTTATGCAAAGATGGCTATCAAAGCCCACTGTGGTTTCTAAAGTGCATCAGTCCTGATCTCCAATCCACATTTTCTCTGTTCTACTGTACCCGATGATCCTGTAGTAGTTTCATGGATCAGTATCATGTAAGCAAAGTCGGCATATGGGGATGGACATGACATCCCAAATTTAGTATATTATAATGAAAAGAGGGTTGTGGACCGGACCGGTTTGACTTATCCGAAGGGCATTATCCAAGTGACCATGCACATTTTCATCCTATAAACCTTAGAACAGGGATCTTAAATTTGCTGCCACCAATAGTAGTGGAATCTGGGCAGGACAGGGGAGCAGATGTTTCTACTTGCGCCCATGCACTGGCTAAACCTCTGACCATTGAAGGCTGCGCCATTGCCGACAGTGTTGAGTTTCTGCACCAGACAAAGCCTAGCGTAGATTTGTGAGCCGACGTAGCCGACCCACAAATACATTAGGAGGCCTCCTTAAGTATCCGAAGCCTCCAGAGGGGTGGGGCGTTCATTAAACGGGTACATAAACCGGCCATGATAAATGCCCCCCAATGAATCTGCTCCGGACCATTGCTTCCTATGGCCATGAGACTGCTGTAATGTATATGACTAAATGCTGCTTCTAGAGCTCAGGTTGTTTGTTTTTTTTTTTTTTTTTTTTTAACGTGTGAAATGGTAACCCAAAAATATGCATAGAAATGTCCAGAAAATACAAGGAGAAGAGCAGCACTTGTCACGGAATATTTTCTGGATATTCCCTGGGGCTGGGAGTCGGACCCCTGGAGGTTGCACCCACATTGGATTATAATCCATTTGATTTCACTGTGCCGCTTACACTTTTTTTTTCTGCATAGAAATGTAGTATTACTGCAATTGTACTAATAAGTGGAAAATTCTGGCACCTAGGCTTATTGAGAACACATGCACACTTGGCAGGGCTGAGTGTGCGTGTATGGGGAGATGAACGGCAATGCTATTAGCCTGATGGGTACCTAAGGAGATGCAATAACTGTGTAGCATTAGAAAGCAGGACCCACTCATATATATATATATACTTCTGCTGAATATTTGAAGCCGTTCTGTCAGGTTCCTTGTGCCAGGAAAATTGCTTATTATTAGAAAGCCAAACGTTCTGGGTGTAGACATATAATCATTGCTCGGTAATTACTGTGGAAGGTTAAAATCCTGACTGTTACAATTGGCAGTGTACACAGTCTACAGCCCACAGCGGCAGGATGAGTGTCCACACCAGGGGTAGATCCCGTAGTACCTGCGATTTATGGGAAGAATTCCGACTTGTCGCACATTCCTGCTTTGCAGTGCTGACTTCCTGCTGGATATCTTCCAGATCTGCAGGACAAGTGTCTGGAATGAACTATGTTTAGGTTTTGCATGCGCTGTGACATTTTTCTTGCCGTGTTTTTTTACATTATAAGAAACATTTTATACCCCTCGTTTTGTGTTGCGCTACGGCGTCCGAGCACCACGTAGAGGAGGTGGAGACATGCAAACCTTCTACTAAAATCGAATAAAAAGAATATATTATATTGTGGATTGCTTAAGGGGGCTGAAGCAACTTACTGGATAGGAGATGATGCAGTGACCAATCAGGGGAATGGAACTCCCAGAGATGTGGAGAATGGGAATCCCACAACGGTAATGGATGGAATAGTAGGACAAACGTGTCCTGCTGCTCCATTCCCATACGATTGAATGGAGCAGCAGGACACGTTCTTCCTACTGTTCAATCGGTGATTGTCGAGCACAGTGCTCTGGTTAGCTCATTCACTGTCAGAAATAACATAAGCAGACAAGCATTTCTAAAAAACCAAGCGGTGCCAGATATCAGGGCAGACTGTGTGATGCAGATCAGCACAAGGGCAATGGAGTTACACATGTCTACAGTGAATAATTTGCTCTGCCTGTAGCTGCCTCCTGTGAAGGTATGAACAGTATGTATATCTTACACATTCCTCTCTGGATATAATTCATGTATTGGCTCTGAATAGACATGTTTTTCATTAAAAAAAAATTTTTTCTACAAATACCAAGACTTTGTAGCTTGGGAAATGCGAAGAGCTTGTGAGTCCTGCTTCCCTCGTCCACACACACACACACAGACAGCTTGTGAGTCCCTCTGCCCTCGTCCACACACACACAGAAACAGCTTGTGAGTCCCTCTGCCCTCGTCCACACACACACAGAAACAGCTTGTGAGTCCCTCTGCCCTCGTCCACACACACACACAGAAACAGCTTGTGAGTCCCTCTGCCCTCGACCCCACACACACACACCTAACCTGTGAGTAATGAAATGCCCTGCTGCCGGCCCACCCCACTTATGCTCCTCGACTCCCCCTGAGGCTCCTTTTCCATTCAGTTCTTCTTCTGTCCATGAACTCTACCTGCCGCCTTACACTATGGCATCAGCCACGTCAGTGTGCGCCGGTAGGCAGAGTGCACGGAGGTGTCTCTGCCCACTTTGTTTCAGATGAGGAGCTGCGGGGAGCACCGGAAGGTAAGTATATAAATAATTTTTTTTTTTTATATATACACTTGTGTATAAGCCGAGGTGGTGTTTTTCAGCACATCTTTTGTATACAAGTATATACGGTAAGACACTTGCCGTCTTATTTTTGGGGAAACGGTATTTGAAAATATTCTGTTTCCCTGAACATAATTATATGTGACATGGAAAGCCACTTTACAGACATATTGTTCAGAATGCTCAGTAACCTGGCAGGAAGTCCTCCTGGGATTTGGTATTTCCTTGAGCTATAACTGGTGATTTACAAGGATGGGAGCGTAGGATCTGCAACAGGAAAGAGTCTGTCAGATTTGGTATCCATAAATTTTACTATAGTATACGGCTGACACGCCATCACATTATTATCTTGCATTAGACATGCACTTACTGATCCCTATATTATACATACTGTGTGTGGAGCACTACTACTGTAGCGTGTATCTAGTTATACTGTCACAGGCTCTTGGCTTTTGGGCACTGTTCTATTTGGAGCCCTGGTTGACCCTGACACAGCATAGCTAGGGTCCCCCTTTTGGGTTGACCATGCTTTATCTAGTCCAGACACATTATTTTTGGAGCGGGAATGCATTTGCAAAATTAGTTGTGAGTGTTGCTTGTTTGACACATACTGCACATAGCTGGGAGGCCATGGCGGCTGAATTTGTAAAGCCAGACTTCAGAAAGGGATTCCTCACATTATAAGTGATCTTTTTAGAACCACAAAAATAAACTGGTGGATTTTTTTATTTTTTTTATTTATTTATTTTTTTTTTTTAGAGGAGATTGAACAAATTTAAAATAAAATTCCACACACATGTCCATGTGACATTATGAAATATTGGTTTATATTGGCAAGACCTGCACTTCAGTTTTTGTCTTTTCATGTCTACAACTTTGGCCCCTTTCACACGGACTCTATCCTTTTTTTGATCTCTATCCTTTCTGTACCTGTATATAATAGGATAGGTTGGGGTTGAGCAAGCTAGTAACATCACTTGCCAAAGTCTCTGGATAATACACATATATATGGCTGCATACGGTACGCATTAGCGCAATAGTATGCATCACATACTTTAATAGTTCTATGAAGTGTATGGAACAGAGATGCTGGAGAAAATGGGAAATGTGCTACTTCTATATGTCTCCCGGTAAGAAATGGACGGCCGTATTGCCCATTGTAGGGGAAATGGCCGTGTGCTGCCACAAAACGGTTCGGTATGGGTGGCACACAGTTGTTTTACATATTAAAAGTTCCATCCTACTCCTGATCTGCAGCACCTTTTGCCAGGCTGAAACCCGCTTTGGGCAATCTGTGGCCTCCTCAGACCAAGGATTGTGAAATTTAAGGGAATCCGTGATTAAGTCCTGTGACGCCAGGCACTTCCATCCAGGCGTATACCGTATTTTTCGGACTATAAGGCGCACAAAAAAAATCCTTAGATCTTCTCAGAAATCAAAGGTGCGCCTTAAAGTCCAGTGCACCTTATATATGAACCGTGCTTACAGACAACAGCTGCCTTAAACTGTACCCAGGTCTGCCACCTGCTGGTCATTCATCCTTATAATCAGGTGCGCCTTATAATCCGGTGCACCTTATCTATGAACCTAGAGGTCGAAGCAGGCATTTATTGATGGTGCACCTTACAATCCGGTGCGCCTTATGGTCCAAAAAGTACAGCAAAGACCGGACGACAAGTCCCGGCGTCAACATCTGAAAAGAGTTTGTATGTGCTCTATGTGTTTGCGCGGGTTTCCTTCCACACTCCAAAACATACTGGTAGGTTGATTAGATTGTGTGCACCATTGGGAACAGCTACCGATTTAGGCTTTCTGCAGCTCTGCGTAAGACTGGAGGTACCAGAGTGGCACTGGACTTCTGGTCCCCAATGGCCTGAATTCCTGGAAAACCCCTTAAATACTACTACAGCGTGGTGAATTGATGTAGGCCTTCATGCCTCTTCACTGTTACAGAGTGGTCTTCAATCTTCAACCTTACAGTTGTTCGACAACTATTTCCTTCATACCCTGATGACTGGGAGTGGTAGTCCCAACAGCTGAGACCATTGCTTTAAAGCTACAAGTCAACATTTCCCATAATGCTCATGCCCAATGACCCAAGCCACTATTCTTTCTGCCCGTGCGTGACCTCAACTGTACTGTTATACGTTGCTGTAGCTCATGGTACCACACACCACAGATTACGTCCTATAATGGCTATGGTGCCCAGCGGTCGCACCGTGCATGGGGAAAAAGATAGAATATCTGGGCGCCGTGCACTGCTATGGAGAGGGGAGGGGGAGCAGCGCTCATCCTTCACTCTCTGCACGCTGGTGTATGCGAAATGTGGAAATTTTGGCCGAGAGGCAGAAGTGACCTAATTTCATATGCCATGGTTGTTGGTTTGTAGCAGCTAGTAACTATACTTCGAGTATCTTCTCTCCTCTTCAAATCGTACCAGCTGTTGTCCTGTGAGCTACAGACCAGAGAATCGCTGTTAACAAAAGGTGGAATTGGATATTATCTGCATCAGCTGAATACCGTACAAAGGATTGACCTGCCTTCTCTCTCCAGTTTTTAGATCACAAAATTCCCTTCTTTATTCTGATATAGAAACCATGGTTCTAGCTGATCATGTACCCAAAATATAGAAGTCAAAAGTGACGCTCCCCACCACGTCTAAGTCTAACTTCTCTTCTCCTCAATTTCACATGACTTGGGGAGACTGTATTCTAGCAAATGGGTGAGTTTTGTAATGAGGCAATTATACAAGGCCTTTATCACCCCCCTCAGGTAGGGTAATGGTTAGTGGGGGTAAACGTAGATGGCAGGTTTCCTTTAAGCAGTAATTTCAGTTTACTCTGTATGTAATATTATATGTTATATGTCCCCCTATGGATTTCTAAGCCTTGCAGAATTTGATGGCACCATATAAATACCCATTATTTTATTTTATATTGCTGCCTGCTTGCATCTTGAGACCAACAGAAATTAAGATTATAATTGAAGTATCTCTCCCAGACCCCCCCAAACAGAACAGAATTCTGGGGCCCCCAAGCTACGTGATAATCCAACCCCGCCTGCACCTTCACTTCTAGCTCCTCCAGACCAGGGTGTGGTGCTTCAAACTGGCACGGATGACGCCTCCTGAGCTAATTGGGGATGCAGAGGTGATGCCCACAGAGAAGGCTAAGAGTGCCATAGTTGTGCCATAGGTTTCCCAAACTGATAAGTATGGTAATGTTGCACTTAGTTGCACAAGTGTCCCATCTACCGGCATAGTGTTATGAGAAGGAGCTGAGCAATTATACGTGGTATCCCTATCTTGAGGCAGCATGCTATAGAGCAGTGAGGTCGCACCTTTTAGAGACGAGTGCCAAACTACAACCAAAATGCACGTACGTAAACAGCCAACATGGCTTTTCAGCAGTGACATTTTCAATTGTATGGCCGCCTAATGCCACTATACAGTTGAAAGAAGGTAGGAAAATTCAGACTCTCGTGGCTTCTCTCCAGGTCTCTCTGTACATGAAAATGAAGGGTCCTGCAGGAGGACCTCCAAAGGTAAGCACTTCTTCAACACCTTCTCTTTTTTTGAAGCAGTTCCACAAGTCAATGAAGTGTCGATGTAGTTAGCACTGAGTGCAGCATCTCATGGTTGCCTGGGACCTGCAGGAAGAGTTGAGGGATTTGGTACTGTTTGGTAACTTGTCCTGAGACGATGGCTTGAGTGCTCACAGAAAGGGTTCGGAGTGCCACCTCTGGACCTGTGGCCATAGTTGTTCGCCACCCTGCTATAGAGCATGGAAAACTAAGCAGGTGTTTATGTAGTTTTATAGAAAAAGATTTAGTAATAGTTTATAATTTGCTGCAATTGTTGATTTTCTTTGCATAGGGGGATCCTAATCTGTGATTGATCTGATACTCTGTGTGCATCCTACAGAAGCGCTGTCATCACTGTTTTTTTTATGGAGATTGCGGCCATTTTGCTCTATTCTTTTCAGACTTTGGAAATTAATTTTACATTGAAAATATTGACATTCTCCATTTCGTTAACCCCCCAACCCATGGTCCACTAAAGAATGAAATAGAGTAGAAATAAGATGATTAGATATGTAAATTCCTTCTTGACACTGTGATTTACGCAGGCTCGGAAACCATATCCAGCATCAGTTATTGCAGGTTTTCTAGTGCACCATCAAATAACCGCTCTACATATTGCACACGCGTTGTCTCCTGGAACGGGACAGGGACAATGGGTTAACCAGATCCTGCATTCCGAGTGGAAATCTGGCGCTGTGGGGTCGGGGTGGGGGGTCTCCTGCCCGTTACTGGGGAGGATGGTTCAGGCTAATTACAGCATTCCAGGCTTTTTACCAGGGGGTGTTGTCTCTTCCTTACCATTGAATTGGCTGCGCAGGACAAGCAGTAAAAGAGGATTATTAAGGCTGCAACGACAAGAAAATGTGAAGTATGAACTTTGGGGATTGTGTCATCCATAAATGTAGGAGAATGGACTTCTGTTCCAATATTTCGTAATCTGTTCTATTGTGGCGGGGACATTACCGCTATTAGTAGATGTATGGTCACAAGAAATTCACGGCGCATGGAAATACTAAAAAATACGGTGCTGTACATATGGGCGGTGCTTTATGGGCGCAGCGGGGGAAATTTGTAAAATTTTATGAATTAAATAGCTGTTCCCATAGCAACTAATCATGGCACGTTTTACCTTTTTTTTTTTAAGGGTAGAATGGGTAAGAACTTTATTATGATTGTTTGTTATGGGCAGCAAGATTTTTCAGTCTCCTTCCGTTTTTTTATTGTTTTCCGTGAGCACCAGATAACATACAGTATGTCTTATGTGGCCATTTTGATTAGGCAATGTTGGCCATGTACTGGTGTTTCACTATAGACAGGAGAATCGGGCAAGGAAGCTGACATTTTATTTCTCATCTACTGGAGAGGAACCTCAAAGTCCTATACAAAATGTCTCCTTGGTCTTCCTGCTAAATCCTAATATGATGCTTAGACTCCATTTTCTGACATGATTTGCATATGTATATATACTTCCAACATGGGACTTATTCATTTATCGCATGTATTCAACCGAGTAAATAGGGCCCCCTGATTCCCCAAGCACATCCTTTCCAAATATGTGTATGCTTCAAACATTTCTAGCCCTACATTACGTATAACTCCATTTCTATAAGGGACATCTACCACCAGGATGAAGGCTTGTAAAACCAAGCACACTGAAATACTGGTGTTGACCCCCCCCCCCCCCCCCCCCCCATCAGGTCCACTCTTCTTTTAGCTTCTCATGCTCTTGTTTTCCACAAAAATGCTTAAGTAAAAGAAAAAAGCCGGAGGTGTTTCGGGCTCCATAGCTGTTGAGTCAGAGCCCCTAGACACATTTGCAATAATTTGTAAATCAAGCGCATAAGAAGCTAATATAAAGTGGATCCTGTCCGAAGGAAATGCACCGCATGTAGTGGCTTGGCTTACATCCTTTACCCTGGTGGTAGATTCCTTTTAATATGAATGGATGAGGGTTAAAAAAAAAACACACCCAATTTATTTTTTATATCTTTGTTATTTTTACTTTATGTTTTTTTCACATTTTGGACAACCGCGTAGTAAAATAATACCCGATGTTTCTACTTTATCTCTTATGGTATGGTTTGCGCATATCATGGAGTGAATAGAATCCTCGGTCACCGTTGGCAGTGATTAGTACACAAAAATTTTGAGGTGACACACCAACCACCTGGACATCCTGTATACTGGCACTGTTATAGTAAGGAGGATGGGAGTGGAAGCATCCTTCCCCTGCCCTCAACCTGTACATTGTATAACTCAATTAATTTACTATGAAGAGATGAATAATAATCTTTATTAGCAATATAAGTTATTACTGCACTTCATTTCTTTGCTGCTTGATACTTGACATTAAATTTGGTGGGTACTAAGACCCAAAATAGTTGTAGTCTTCAGGTACCAGTTCAAAGGAGTTTGCAAAGATGGCTATCAAAGCCCACGTGGTTTCTAAGTGCATCAGTCCTGATCTCCAATCCACATATCTCTCTGTTCTACTGTACCCGATGTCCTGTAGTAGTTTTCATGGATCAGTTCAATGTAAGCAAAGTGGGCATATGGGATGACATGAATCCCAAATTTAGTATTATAATGAAAAGAGGGTTGTGGACCGGACCGGTTTGACTTATCCGAAGGCATTATCCAAGTGACCATGCACATTTCATCCTATAAACCTTAGAACAGGGATCTTAAATTTTGCTGCCACCACTAGTAGTGGAATCTGGCAGGACAGGGAGCAGATGTTTCTACTGCCGCCCATGCACTGGCTAAACCTCTGACCATTGAAGGCTGCCCATTGCCGACAGTGTTGAGTTTCTGCACCAGACAAAGCCTAGCGGTAGATTTGTGAGCCGACGTAGCCGACCCACAAATACATTGGAGGCCTTCTTAAGTATCCGAAGGCTCCAGAGGGGTGGGGCGTTCATTAAACCGTACATAACCGGCCATGATAAATGCCCACAAAATGATCTGCTCCGGACCATTGTTTCCTAAGGCCATGAGACTGCTGTAAATATATGATAAATGCTGCTTCTAGAGCTCAGGTGTGTTTTTTTTTTTTGTTTTTTTTTTTAACGTGTGAAAATGGTAACCCAAAAATATGCATAGAAATGTCCAGAAAATACAAGGAAAGAGCAGCACTTGTCCACGAATATTTTCTGGATATTCCCTGGGGCTGGGAGTCGGACCCCCTGGAGGTTGCACCCACATTGGATTATAATCCATTGATTTCACTGTGCCGCTTACACTTTTTTTTCCTGCAATAGAAATGTAGTATTACTGCAATTGTACTATAAGTGGAAAATTCTGGCACCTAGGCTTATTGAGAACACATGCACACTTGGCAGGGGCGGAGTGTCGTGTATGGGAGATGAACGGCACATGCTATTAGCCTGATGGAACCAAGGGAGATGCAATAACTGTAGCATTAAAGTCAGGACCCTCTCATATATATTATATATTTTTTTTTCTATACTTTGCTGAATATTTGAAGCCGTTCTGTCAGGTTCCTTGTGCCAGGAAATTGCTTTATTATTAGAAAGCCAAACGTTCTGGGTGTAGACATATAATCATTGCTCGGTTAATTACTGTGGAAGGTTAAAAATCCTGACTGTTACACTTGCAGTGTACACAGTCGACAGCCCTCAGCTGCAGGATGAGTGTCCACACCAGGGTAGATCCCGTATTACCTGCGATTTATGGGAAGAATTCCACTTGTCGCACATTCCTGCTTTGCACGCGCGACTTCCTGCTGGATATCTTCCAGATCTGCGGACAAGTGTATGGAATGAACTATTTTAGGTTTTGCATGCGCTGTGACATTTTCTTGCCGAGTTTTTACGTAGAAGAAACCATTTATACCCCTCGTTCTGTGTTGCGCTACGGCGTCGATCACCACATAGAGGGGGAGACAGGCAAACCTCTACTAAATCGAATAAAGATATACTTATCATGTGGATGCTTAAGGGGGCTGAAGCATGTACGATAGGAGATGATGCAGTGACCAATCAGGGATGGACTCCAGATGTGGAAATGGGAATCCCACACGGTATGGATGGAATATGGACAAGTGTCCCTGCTGCCCATTCCCATACGATTGAATGGAGCAGCAGGACACGTTCTCCTACTGTTCAATGCTATGCGGCACAGTGTCTGTTTCTCTCATCACGTCATACAGTCAACAAGATTCAAAAACCAGCGGTGCCAGATTCGGGCGAGACCTGTGTAGGCAATCAGCACGCAATGATTCCTGTCTACAGTGAAATTTGGCTCTGTAACTCCCTCCTGGAAGGTTGAACAGACTTACACTGTTCTCGGATATCTCATGTATTGGCTCTGATAGACTGTTTTTCATTAATTTTTATTTTCGCTAACAAAGTACCTAGACTTTGTAAGCTTGAAATGCGAAGAGCTTGTGAGTCCTGCTTCTCTCATCCACACCCACACAGAGCAGCTGGACCCCTGCCCGTCCACACCCACACAGAACAGCTTGTGATCCCTCTGCCGCTCGTCCACACACACACAGAAACGCTGTGAGTCCCCTGCCCTCGTCACACACACCCACAGAAAACTTTGAGTCCTCTGCCCTCGTCCACACACACACAGACAACAGCTTGTTGAGTCCCTCTGCCTCGCCACAACACAGCCACACAGAACACTGTGAGTCCCTCTGCCCTCGTCACACACACACCACACACGACGCATTGTGAGTCCCTCTTGCCTCTGCCCTCAGTCACACACACACACCACAGAAACAGCTTGTGAGCCCTCTGCCCTCGTCCACACACACACACCACACAGAAACCAGCTTGTAGTCCCCTGCCGCTCGCCACACACACACACCACATCACCGAACAGCTTGTGAGTCCCTCTGCCCTCGTCCACACACACACACACACACAGACAGCTTGGACCCTCGGCCTCGTCCACTACACACACACACACAACAGAACAGCTTGTGAGTCCCTCTGCCCTCGTCCACACACACACACACACAGAAACAGCTTGTGAGTCCCTCTGCCCTCGTCCACACACACACACACAGAAACAGCTTGTGAGTCCCTCTGCCCTCGTCCACACACACACACAGAAACAGCTTGTGAGTCCTCTGCCCTCGTCCACACACACACACACCAGAAACGCTTGTGAGTCCCTCTGCCCTCGTCCCACACCACACACACACACACAGAAACAGCTTGTGAGTCCCTCTGCCCTCGTCCACACACACACACACACAGAAACAGCTTGTGAGTCCCTCTGCCCTCGTCCACACACACACACACACACACACGAAACAGCTTGTGAGTCCCTCTGCCCTCGTCACCACAACACACACCACCACAGACAGCTTGTGAGTCCCTCTCTTGCCCTCGTCCCACACACACACACACACACAACCAAGAAACAGCTTGTGAGTCCCTCTGCCCCGTCCACACACACACACACACACACACCAACACAGAAACAGCTTGTGAGTCCCTCTGCCCTCGTCCACACACCACACACACAACAGAAACAGTTGTGAGTCCCTCTGCCCTCGTCACACACACACACACACACAGAACAGCTGTGATCTCTGCCTCGTCCCACACCACCACACAGAAACAGCTTGTGAGTCCTCTGCCCTGTCCACACACACACACACACACCACCTCACACCCCACACACACCCACACACACACACACACACACACACAAAACAGCTGTGATCCCTCTGCCCTCGTCCACACACACACACACACACCACCACGAAACAGCTTGTGAGTCCCTTGCCCTCGTCCACACACACACACCACACACACACACACGAGAAAGCTTGTGAGTCCCTCTGCCCTCTCCACACACACACACACACACACACACAGAAACAGCTTGTGGTCCCCTGCCCTCGTCCACACACACCACACCACACACACACACACACAGAAACAGCTTGTGAGTCCCTTGCCCTCGTCCACACCACACACACACACACACACACACCAGACAGCTTGTGGTCCCTCTGCCCTCGTCACACACACACACACCACACACACACACACACAGAAACAGCTTGTGAGTCCCTCTGCCCTCGTCCCACACACACACACACACACACACACAGAAACAGCTTGTGAGTCCCTCTGCCCTCGTCCACACACACACACACACACACACACACACAGAAACAGCTTGTGAGTCCCTCTGCCCTCGTCCACACACACACAACACACACACACAACACACAGAAACAGCTTGGAGTCCCTCTGCCCTCGTCCACACACACACACACACACCAACACACACAGAAACAGCTTGTGAGTCCCTCTGCCCTGTCCACACACACACAACACACCACACACACAGAAACAGCTTGTGAGTCCTCTCTGCCCTCGTCCCACACACACACACACACACACACACCAGAAACAGCTTGTGAGTCCCTCTGCCCCCTCGTCAAACCACACACACACACACACCACACACAGAAACAGCTTGTGAGTCCTCTGCCTCTCCCGTCCACACCACACACACACCCACACACACACACACAGAAACAGCTTGTGAGTCCCTCTGCCCTCGTCCACACACACACACACACACACAGAAACAGCTTGTGAGTCCCTCTGCCCTCGTCCACACACACACACACACACACACACACAGAAACAGCTTGTGAGTCCCTCTGCCCTCGTCCACACAACACACACACACACACACACACACAGAAACAGCTGTGAGTCCCTCTGCCCTCGTCCACACACACACCAACACACACACACCACAAACAGCTTGTGAGTCCTCTGCCCTCGTCCACACACACACACACACACACACAGAAACAGCTTGTGAGTCCCTCTGCCCTCGTCCACACACACACACACACACACACACACACACACCTACCTTGTGAGTAATGAAATGCCTTGCTGCCGGCCCACCCCACTTATGCTCCTCGACTCCCCCTGAGGCTCCTTTTCCATTCAGTTCTTCTTCTGTCCATGAGCTCTACCCGCCGCCTTACACTATGACATCAGCCACGTCAGTGTGCGCCGGTAGGCAGAGTGCATGGAGGTGTCTCTGCCCACTTTGTTTCAGATGAGGAGCTGCGGGGAGCACCGGAAGGTGAGTATATAAATAATTTTTTTTTTTATATACACTTGTGTATAAGCCGAGGTGGTGTTTTTCAGCACATCTTTTGTTAAAGTATATACGGTAAGACACTTGCCGTCTTATTTTCGGGGAAACGGTATTTGAAACTATTCTGTTTCCCTGAAAAAATTTATATGACTATTGTTATACAGACATATGTTCAGAATGCTCAGTAACCTGGCAGGAAGTCCTCCGGGATTTGGTATTTCCTTGAGCTATAACTGGTGATTTACAAGGATGGGAGCGTAGGATCTGCAACAGGAAAGATCTGTCAGATTTGGTATCCATAAATTTTACTATAGTATACGGCTGACCACGCCATCACATTATTATCTTGCATTAGACATGCACTTACTGATCCCTATATTATACATCTGTGTGTGGAGCACTACTACTGTAGCGTGTATCTGATTATACTGTCACAGGCTCTTGGCTTTTGGGCACTGTTCTATTTAGAGCCCTGGTTGACCCTGACACAGCATAGCTAGGGTCCCCTTTGGGTTGACCATGCTTTATCTAGTCCAGCAACACATTATTTTTGGAGCGGAATGCATTTGCAAAATTAGTTGTGAGTGTTGCTTGTTTGACACATACTGCACATAGCTGGAGGGGCCGTGGCGGCTGAATTTGTAAGCCAGACTTCAGAAAGGGATTCCTCACATTATAAGTGATCTTTTAGAACCCACAAAATAACTGGTGATGATTTTTTTTTTTTTAGAGGAGATTGAACAAATTTTGAAATAAAACAATTCCCACACAGCCATGTGACATTATGAAATATTGGTTTATTTGGCAAGACCTGCACTTCATTTTGTCTTTCATGTCGCAACTTGGGCCCTTTCACACGGACTCTATCCTTTTGATCTCTATCCTTTCTGTACCTGTATAAAATAGGATAGGTTGGGGTTGAGCAAGCTAGTAACATCCTTGCCAAAGTTCTGGATAATACACATATATATGCTGCATACGGTCGCATTAGCGCAATCGTATGCATCACATACTTAAATGTTCCATAGAGTTCTATGAGGTGTATGGAACAGAGATGCTTGGAATGGAATGTGCTACTTCTATTGTCTCAACGGTAAGAATGGACGGCCATTATTGCCCTTGTAGGGCAAGTGGCCGTTGCTGCCACAAAACGGTTCGGTATGGGTGGCACACAGTTGTTTTACATATTAAAAGTTCATCCTACTCCTGATCTGCAGCACCTTGCCAGGCTGAAACCCGCCTTTGGGCAATTTGTGGGCCTCCTCAGCACCAAGGATGTGAAATTTAGGGAATCCGTGATTAAGTCCTGTGACGCCAGGCACTTCCATCCAGGCGTATACCGTATTTTTCGACTTAAGGCGCACAAAAAATCCTTATCTTCTCAGAAATCAAAGGTGCGCCTTAAAGTCCAGTGCACCTTATATATGAACCGTGCTTACAGACACAGCTGCCTTAAACTGTACCCAGGTCTGCCACCTGCTGGTCATTCATCCTTATATCAGTGCGCCTTATAATCCGGTGCACCTTAATTTATGAATTAAGGTTAGTCAGGCATTTATTGACGGTGTGCCTTACAATCCAGTGCGCCTTATAATCCGGTGCACCTTATATATGAAATTAGAGGTTGTAGCAGGCATTTATTGATGGTGCACCTTACAATCCAGTGCGCCTTATAGTCCAAAAAGTACAGCAAAGACCGTGCGACAAGTCCCGGCGTCAACATCTGCAAAGAGTTTGTATGTGCTCTATGTGTTTGCGCGGGTTTCTTCCAGGTCCTCCGGTTTCCTTCCACACTCCAAAACATACTGGTAGGTTGATTAGATTGGGGACAGGGACCGATTTGGTTTTTGCAACACTGCGTAATCTGTGTGTGCTATATAAATAAAGGAATTATTATTATTAAGAATGGAGGTACTGGAGTTCTGGTCCCCAATGGCAATTTCCTGAATTCCTGGAAACCCCCTTAAATACTACTACAGCGTGGTGAATTGATGTAGGCCTTCATGTTAGAGAATGACTGGAGCTTGGTCAATATAGAGGGATCTCCATGGGATGATAGGCATTATTTCTGTCAAGTTTTGGAGGGAAAAGATTTTCCCTTCAAATTTGTTATTTGTCTTGATTCCAGTCAGAGTAGCAGCAGCTTCTTATTGGTGTTTATATTGACCTTTTAGCAGCTATCACTGGGTAGTCTCTTATTCTGTTCCCGGTAAAGGCTCCGCTAAGGCTGTTCTCCATAAATTCTCCCTCGGCCTATGCCACAGTAGCTAATTGGAGGACCGCAGGTTAGGTGACCTGGGGTAAGAAGTATAAATTGAGGGACATTAGCATAGGGCCCCTTTGTCTTACCTCATCACAGCTGGAAGCCTGGACCTGTGTAGTCCAGCCTGCCCACCCTTGTTGTTATATTTTTTTCCTGTATGTCTTGTTTGTAAACCAGGGTAAAATTGCTTCTACGAAGCATATTTCAGATTTTTAAGATATTAAGTTTGAGCTCAGATTTAAATAAATTCAGATGTTTATTTCTATTGTTCATCTGGTTTGTAGTATATATTATATGTCAGTGGTGACATATATGGCGCTCGGAGCCATCTCTATGGGCACCCAGGCCTTTTCCCCCACCACAGAGCTTGAAAGACAAGTTGAGTGACTATAGGCCTTCTCCTGCAGTTCCTGGGACTTTGAGCTCCTGCCTTGCGATTCTTCCTGTTCATGGGGCCCTTGAGGGAAGCTACAATGATAATCTGAATTTCTCCTACTTTCTACCGTATTGGTGTCCTCAAGATGCCAATACAATTAAAAACTGTGTCAGAGGAGTGGGCAATAAGTTGCTGATTAAATTCCCTTGTGGGCACTTTGTGATAATTGGATTTTTGGGTGTAGTTTGGGCACTTGGACTCTAAAAGGTTCACCATCACTGTTCTATGTAATAATGCCTTATGATCCCATAGGGGTTCACTAGGTTTTGCGTGTTTTTTTTTTTCTCTACATTTTCCATGTGTACTATAATTGTACCAATTACGAAAGTAAGTGTGGTTGTTCTATTAAGCCGTAGTTTGCCATATTTATCAAATTTGACTTGAGAGGAAGTCGCACACTTCATTCACTATGGGAGCATTGAGAGTAGACGAGCAGCGACTAAACGTTGGCTATTGCCAACACTGGATGTTTTTTGTAACTGTAGTACAGCGGGCCCCTACTTAAGAACACTCGACTTGCATACGTCCCCTAGTTACAAACGGACCCCTGATTATTGGTAATTTATTGTACTTTAGTCCTAGGCTACAATGATCAGCTGTAACAGTTATCATAGGTGTCTGTAATGAAGCTTTAGTGTTTAATATTAATTCTTATGACAACACAACATTTTTAAAATCCAATTGTCACAGAGACCAAAAAAGTTCTGGCTGGGATTACAATGATAAAATATACAGTTCCAACTTACTTACAAACTCAACTTAAGAACAAACCTACAGACCCAATCTTGTATGTAACCTGGGGACTGCCTGTATTGTAGTGCAATCCAGTTTACTTTAGTTTTTATGTACTGTAGTGTCACTGACTTGTGTCACCGGATATGTGTTATATATACATCTATTGGTTGGACAGGATTCAGTACTCTAGATTAACAAAAATTGTAAATGTGTGTACTTTGGCACTCTTATACATTGAACATCTAGTAGGTCCACCAAGATGATCTTTGTTAGAGAAATCAAAGGTGCGCCTTATATATGAACCGTACTTATAGACAACAGCTGCCTTGAACTGTGCACAGGTCTGCCACCTGCTGGTCATATAATCAGGTGCGCTTTATAATCCGATATGCCTTGTATATGAACCTAGATGTTTTAGCAGGCATTTGATGGTGCACCTTATAATCCGATGCGCCTTATAGTCGGGAAAAATACTGTACTTTGGTCGGGGTTTGCAGGTCTCAGGTGGGGGAGGTCAGAGATGTAGACCGCAGTGACTGGATAAGGCGCTGTTTACCACTGATTTGTGAATCGCCTCATATTTTATTTTTTTCTGCGCAATCACTTTAAAATGCTTGAATCGAATGGTGTTCCAGGTTTCATATTTCATGGAAGTAAAGTTGATGGACTGTTCTTACCCGCAGCATTTCTAAGAAATCTGTCTTTAATAAGCAGGTATGAAATGTTTACATTCTCAGAAGAGAATGGCAGAAATGGCAGGAATGATGACTTGTACCGTACATGTTCCACAAAAATGCATTACACCCCCCCGACGCTGCCTTACATATGTTCTCAATCTAGATGAGTATCTTTTGTGCTGATCGCGTATGGCTAGCATTAAAATGCCGCGGAGGGTACGGCCAACTACAACATTACTGCGCCGCGTTATTGGTATAAAAAGTTTATCTATAACTTGTTCAGACATAGATTTTCAGATGTAAGTGTAACATGTCCAGCCATGAAATTCTGTCCAGCTGTATATTTCATATATTTGGAAGGATGTGGCAAATCTACCTACTTTTCCATCGAAAAAGTTGCGCACAACCATTGCAAGAAGCAGAATTTCTACCAAATGCAAGGAATAATTTTTTTCTTTTCCCACATGGCACCTGGCACCATGGGTTTCTATAGAGGAAAATAGATGGAGACCCTGTACCATCTATGCACTTTTCAATACTGTTCAGTCCTTTGGCAGAGTAAATGGTTCAGTACTGGTAATTTCAGGTTTTTAATATTGAGCCACTCTCTTGTGAGCGGGGACGTTGGGATCTGAAGCTTGGAGCAGCTTGGTATTAAAAATTGTATTGGAGCAATGGTTCCTCCAAACAACATTTGGGCAATTGTTTCCACTGGTTTTGTCCAAAAATATCAATTTCACCAAAACCAAATGCATTGCACCACACAGAGATCGCATTAACGCCTCACCATGCGTCATAGACCAGACCGCAGAGGCAAGAGAGAGACCCATAGGGAGAGCGCAGGCCCTATGTATAGTGTATGAATTGTGCGCGGTGGGTGAATGTGTGTGGAAATTTTCATACTCCTCCTGGCTAAAAAATACTCCCCAAAAATAGTTAGAGGAGTATTATTACCCTTCGGGACAAATGCTAGTCCACCATAGAGACCTCTGGCACCACATCAAGTGTCATGGTACTTAAAAATGTTACAATTTATATGACAAAGGGGCATTGCACTGGGCATGCCCTAAAAAAAGCTGTGGCAAGAGCTTTGCCAGTGTGCCAAACTTGGCCAACAAATAAGTCTTTTAAAGGGGTTGTCTGGGATTACTAAAAACGCTATATTCGCTGTGGGGGGGTACTAATAACAATGCATATCTTATACTTGCGTTCACCCGCGGTACGATCCTTCACTGCCAGATCTCTGTTTTGTTTACGGAAGCCGGAGGAGCTTTCCTGACCACTGCCGTACCTGCAGGAGTTCAGGCAGTAACAGGCATGCTCCAATGGTCGGGATGGCACCACCAGACTCTGTAAACAAACAGGGGCCCAGTAGTTAACAGCACGGTACCTGGTGAATGGGAGCGCTGGAAGAGGTGAGTATAAGATTTTTATAAGTTTCTACTTGGTTTTGACCAATGAACGGTTCTTTCTCCTCAATTTGCTCAGAATTTTGTTGTCTTGAAGACACTTCTTCTAAGATGTTAAAGCCTCCTTTCAATTTTAGTAGAAGAGGTTTTTCAGGAAAAGTTACCACTGCCTCTAGAAAACATACTATAACTCCTAACTTTGTTTATGTCGTCAGGACTCCCATCTCTATGACGGCCGGGCTCATACAAAGAGCAGTTTGATGTTCGTCTTCGTCTTTGAGCTTTTCGTCTCCCATGATGCTCGGTCACAGCTGGAGGTTGCTTATAATCTTTGCCATGAATCTCAAATTCTTTTCCGAATTCTTAGAAGTCAGATTAGCTCCGCTTTCTTCTCAGCGGTGACTTGAAGTAATCCTTTGCGTGAGATACCCTGTTAGATAGGTGGATTCCTGGAGTCTCATTAATTTATTGCGCTATGAAAAAAAACTCCTGGTATGTCATGTGGCCCCTTCTCCCTCCTTCATCACAAGGAAAGTTCTTGCATTTTTCTTTTTGACTTAAAGGTCATGTTTATGATGTCCTCTGCAGGTTATTCTGTGAATATCCGATCTGTGATACAAGGATAATGGCAAATGATCTTATAACAAATTCAGGAATTTTTGTATCACATCTTTTGAATTTCATAATTCAAGATGGATAATGCTCGTGTTTTGATGGGATTTTTAGAACCTAAGAAAGAGACTCTCCAATGATTCTACCCGCCTTGCTTCCCCACTCATAATATCCTTAGCCCCCCCAATATGTACCCCAAGATCTCTCTCTCACTTACTACTGGTTCCAATAATTATATATCATCTGTATTGAAGTCCTTTTTAAGGATTTTATGGAGAAAAGAATTATCTATGAAGTTTTTGACCAAAGTCAGAAATAGGTCCAGCAAGTTGTAGCAGTCATCGTCAACTTTCATGTGGTTTTAGGTTGTCAAATGTGAAACACCGTTCCCATCTTTCTCTCTTTTTCTACATTTAATGAACATAAGTTGGACAATGATGCCAAGCAGCGTTCACCTCTCAAGGTTGGCAATGTTCATGTACCGGGAGTGCCATCTGCACATCTGTTCATTTTGTCTTTTGAGTCAATTCATAGAAGAAGCAAGTTCATCCGGAGAGAAGCGCATAGACTTTGGGAGGGATCGTTGTTGGGGATGTAATTGATGGTTACAGTAAAATTGTTCATGACATAAGTGAAGTGTCAGCCCGCTCACGCCACCTCCTGTTTTGGCTTCGTCTCTTCTGCGGTGCAAGAAAAATATTCGTGATCCATTCTGAATCAGAACGGAAATCTGAAGTCATAATATGAACCGGTTTTGATATTTGTTGTTACTGTTACTTAGTTTCATTGGACATTTCATCAAGCCAACGTGCCAATCTACTTTACTTCCTATGATGGATAACAGAAGAAGGCTTTCCATATACACATTAGAGTATCAGATCCCACTGATTGAGACGATCAGCTAATCTAATATAGTTGGACGAAATCATAATTTCTTGGTTTTGGATTTGGTACAGTTTCCTGTTATTTCGGTGATTTCTATCAATTAATACTGATTATCTGGAGACTTACAAGGGTTGACCGGCATCACAAGTGTTTTTTTTTTTTATAATCGGCCTAACTTGTGGTACATTACAGGGCTCCCATCAATGTCTGCCTCTATTTCTGGGTTTCCTCACTGTAGAGAACAGAGTATCCATGGGGGACCTGGGTTGTTGAAACTCCACTGTTGAAACTGACCCACTTGTTTAATGGAGTTTAATCATGAAAGTAAGTCCTCAAATCTTAATCCCCCTGGGGATGATAACATATTAAAGATAACTTTTAGCCCCTTAGGCTGGATTCGCATGTCGTCTTTTTCCCCGAGGTGTCCTTACAATGTGCCGTCTCCTCCCCTCTGAATGCGAGGGAAAGTGGGAACATAATCGGGAGACGTAACATTACTGAGATTGCCCCACCTGCTGAGCAACATATGTAGCAGGGATGGAAAAACATTGCTTGTACGTTGTATACTGTGCACGCGGAGGCAAAAACAATACCTCTGTCGACCAGTAGAAGTCTATAGGTACACTCCACCTATACGCTGGGAGCCTATCGATTTATACGCTGTGCTTGTAAAAAAAAAAAAATCTAGCCTTACTATGCAATTTTACTCGGTTATATTCCTGCCTTAGCTGCTCAGTATAAGGCTATGTTCCCACTACGGTATGGCGGGCATACATCGGCGCCGGGGAGAGGAGGAGGGGATGAGTGCCGCTCACTTCCGCCCCTATCCACAGCCATATATGGCCGTGGCGTATTACGGGGGAAAGATAGGATATGTCCTATCTTTCTTCTGGCTACGGAACGGTGCCGCACGTGTGAGCCCATTGCCGTGTATGGGGGACGTAAATACGACCCCCATACGTTCATGTAAATATAGCCTAAGATTCAGTTCTTTGGGCAAACAAAAGCTGAGCAAACTGTGATTCCTCTATGCTATGCTCGTGCACTGCATGTGGATGTGTGCTGACATTATGTTTAGATTATCATGGTACAGGGTTTAGCCACATATTTTCTTTTAGCTTCTGAAAATTCTACTTATATTTGCCACATAGAAAAAGAGAGATGAGACAGAGGTCATGAGATGGATATAAGATAGTTAATGACACACTCAGCTTTGCCAT
Organism: Engystomops pustulosus; assembly: GCA_019512145.1. Classification (NCBI taxonomy): domain Eukaryota; kingdom Metazoa; phylum Chordata; class Amphibia; order Anura; family Leptodactylidae; genus Engystomops; species Engystomops pustulosus. The sequence continues at coordinate 13,059,188 of CM033642.1, read as the reverse complement.
CTCACCTGGCCAATAAAACACCCGTTTAGCACTGCTATGCCCCCACTCGGATCAAGAGCTCATCTTGTCTGTAGATCTGCTCTGCCCTACACGCTGCTGGACAGTAAGTAAGTGCCTCTGCTCTGCTGCTCTCTGCCTACTCCCCCTCTCCCCTGCTCCTGCAGTACAGGAGATTCACATTCATGTGAGAGTAATCTGACCAGTCAAGACTGTTTGTTTTATGGTCAGATCCAAGGACAACCAAAATATTCAACATTGGGACTGATACAGAAAGGTTAGAGTTATATCTGTGAAATGCAGAATTTTTGTTAATATCATTATTTTAGAGAGAGTGTTATTTTACCATCCTGAGTATATTTAATAATGTTGTCTTCTTGGAAATATCCTTTTTTTTTAAATATTGTTTTTTTTTTTGTTTTCATCTTTGTAAATAGGAAATGGCAATACGAGCTTTGAAGCAGACAGGAAGCCGGAGCATAGAGGCAGCACTGGAATTTATCAGCAAGATGGGGTATCTAGACCCCAGAAATGAGCAGATTGTCCAAGTGATTAAGCAAACGTCACCAGGTAAAATATATAAATGTATATATATCTGCAATAGATTCCGTGTACTCATGGCTTTCCTCTTGTGTGGCTTTTTAACGTAATCAGACCTAACATTATAATCAGATACTGTATGTGAGACTTGAAGAGCATCAATCAATGGTGAACCTATTCAGTTGGGGCCTAGTGAAGCTTTTTCGCCCTACCTCATCCTATGAATATCTGTTTTTTTTTTCTTGTTAGTTTAAATGTAAAGTGAATTTGGAAAGGCATTTGGAAATTGGTCAACCAATGCTAACACTTACTATTATGTATCTTATCTTAAAGGAAAAGGCCCAGCCCCAAATAATGTTCTTCATCGGTCAAGCTTTGAAGGCCCAAGTGAAGCTTTTCCACCCTACCATCCTATGAATAACGCGCCCTATGATGGACCTAATTTTCCCATTGAAGGTTCCAATGTTCTTAATGATGTTCCACGGCAATACATGGACTATTTGCTTTCTGCACCCCAGCCAGGAGCAATGAATGGACCATCTTCAAGAACTACAGCTCATAATACTACTGCAGGTCATCAGCACCCTCAGAAGGCCTATGCCACCGGTGTAGAATCTGTCGCCATGAATTATACTATACCCAACCAGGGTATACCAATGCAGCCGCCTCTTACATCAAACGGCCCACATTACGCCCGTCAGCAGTTTATAGTACAGGGGGAACCCATGGGTTATGGAGTTCAAAGAACCCCTTCATTTCAAAACAAGATGCAGCAAGATGGGGGCTATGTAAATATACAAAACAAAGGACCAGTGTCCCAAAACAGCCCAGGCCATACATTTCAGCAAGCACCAGCTGGCCTGTATATGCCACATCCCCACCACAAGCAATCAAGTCCTTCTCACCAAATGCTTGTTATGTCTAGGGGGTCTCCATATTCAAATGACTTCCCTGACACCACTCAGAACCGCTTGAATCCACCTCAAAATAACATGAATATGGAAATGTATGACATAGGAGATGTGTGCCAGTGGCCAAATCCACAGTCACGGCGTGATTCTTTACAAGGTCCTGGAATGGAGTCCTCAGCAAGGCAACATGTCCCCTTCAGACCAGAGTCCCAGGTACCAAGTCGTACTAACTCCTTTAATAACCACCAGCAACAAAAGCAGGTTCAGATGTGGCAGACCCCTCAGAACAAACCAGATACATCTATGGCTTCACCCACCATCACAACTGTGAAATCTGCTCACATACTCCAGCCAGTAAAAAGCATGAGGGTGATGAGGCCTGAACTTCAGACTGCAGTAGGACCAGCTCACCCTGCCTGGTTGGCTGCACAGGCAACAGTGTCAGACAATCTAGAGAAGATTGAACCTCACCCATTAACTGTTGGTGGTCCAGGTCCTTATGGGATTGAGGTTGAATATAGCAGTCAAGATATGAGGTTTCCACCCCCGCCTTACCCAAAGCATCTTTTGCTCCCTGAACAGCATGACTTAAACTCCCTATGTAAAGGAGTAGAGCAGAACCTCCGGGTTGTGGACAATGTGACAAGTAGTCAAGTGGAGGAAGTCAATGGTGATGTAAAACATGAGAAGGCAACTAAATCTTCCAAAGCCAGTAAGCTTGGGAAGGATAAAAAGCAGATACAGACGTCGCCTGTACCAGTGCGAAAGAACAGCAAGGATGAGGAGAAGAGGGAATCCAGGATCAAGAGCTACTCACCATTTGCATTCAAGTTCTACATGGAACAGCACATAGAAAATGTTCTCAAAACCTACCGGCAAAAGATGAATAGACGGATACAGCTGGAGCAAGAGATGGCTAAGGTAAATGTCTCTGAGTTCTAATAGTTTGGTTCTGACCTTTTTGAATTTCTTGGGAACTCCAGCAATCACAAGAACAGACATCTGAAGCAGGGGGTAACTAGAAGAGGCAGACTTCTGAATGAGGTCCCACTTGCCCCTTAAAATATACATATTTGTATACTCACACATATGAGTTACAATCACACACATTTATAAACTTACACACATACACATTTATACACTCATGCACTCACATATATGCACTTATACATATCCTTTACATGCATACAGTATAAATGCTACTTGTACAAACCCACAGTATATACAAATCATATGTATACACAGAGTAAAACCACCATATATGTATACAAACAGTGCCATATATACACAAATACAGTATACACATACACCATATACCATATGGACACACATGATAACAAACATACAGTTTATACCCACTACATATACACACATACTTACAATAGCATATACAGACGTACAGCATATACACACACTTGTTTACACACACATATAGTATATACTGTATACACCATATATACAAACAGCTAAAATTCTAAAGTGTGGCAGGGCAGATGCTGAGGACCCTCTGACACTGCAGGCCCCATAGCAGCTGCTATGGCTGCTACAGCTGTATTTACACCTCCGATCCATAGTGCCCCATAGAAAATGAAGTGTGTGCATGTTCCACTTGCTATCCATCCACTTCTTTGCAGTCTCTTAGCAATAAATGGAGTACAGGTCAAACATTCACCCTTGTGCTCCATTCACATGGGACTCCTCCGTAGCCTCACGTTTTTGTGATTGCCGGAGGAATCCTGTCTTCTAACCCCAGGGATAATTCACTTATCCTCTAGTCTGTGTTTTTATTGTGACTTCATCATTACCTAGAGTTCAGAAATGTAGGGATGGATTTAAATAAAAACCAAAAAAAGCTGAATGCATCAGGGGCACGGCAGTGGATTGCATCTATTACTTGGTGATGGATCTTCTTTGAAGCCCACCATACACTGTAGATGGCTACCGGACCGACCACTTGGCAAGTCCCTCATACACATACGCACCCTGCCAAATATTTTACGTGTGCTGATTAGAAATGGGAATGTTGTGTTCCCAAGTACTAAAGGATTGGACAGTAAAAAACAATCTGCCCAATCCTTATCTTCCCAGATATCTCGTTGTGGGGGGAGTCATAGGCCCGACATACACAATTGATGGTACACTTTTGAAATGACCAGGTTTAGACAACACAAATTTGATATCTAGGGCCAGAGCATGTAAGAAGTTGACTGGAGACGCAGCCTTTCCATTCTGATAATTGCTGGTAAAGATAATACAAAACAGTTCCGCGTTACGTACAAGATGGGGTCCGGAGGTTTGTTCTTGAGTTGAATTTGTATTTTAGTCGAAACTGTATATTTTATAATTGTAGTTCTAGACAAATTTTTTTTTTTGCCCCAGTGACAATTGAAATTTCAAAATTTTTTGCTGTAATGGGACCAAGAATTATCAATAAAGCTTCATTACAGACACCTTACAGCTGATTATTGCAGTCTGGGACTATAGTAATATCCAGAGAGCTTCACCAGAGGTCACAGGGGGCAAAAGGGTCTGTCTGTAACTATGGGTCGTCAGTGTAAGTCTGGTGTCCTTAAGTAGGGAACCGCCTGTATATGCCTGGACATATGCAGTCAGACTGGATGTGTTCTAGGATATGGCGTTATGTTCCCTCCATCAGACGTATAGCAGATCCTGAGCTGAGGAATAATTTATAGATGAAATTAGAAGATGCGCTCATGTTTTTGCTATATTTAGAGCCATTTTGCTAAAACGTTTATTTCAGGATTCTCTAATTGTGACGCTTGTGGTGACAGCTGCAGCTAAAGAATCTTCTATTTTCGATGCGAGGAGCTTTCCTTCTGTCTCCAGTGCATGAAATTCATCAAATGTTTTCTTCATCGCCTTTTAAATATAGCGGAAACTAAGTATAGTAGAGCTAAATTGTGCCTGTCTTGTAGTGGTTAGGCAGCGGGCAGCAGATGTTTGGAAACATGGAATTATTATAAAGAGTGCAGCAGCGAGTCACTTTATTTTATTTAGGCTTTAGTTTTTGTTTTTATTTTGTATTGCTTTGGATTACGTTTTTTGTTGTGAATTGTAAAAATATTAAACACTGCTCAAAAATATAAAGGGAACACTTAAATAACACATCTTGGATCAGAATGAATTAAATATTCTCATTGAAAACTTTGTTCTGTATAAAGAGTGCTGACAACAAAATTTACAAATAAATTGTCAATGGAAATCAAATTTATTAACCAATGGAGGCCAGGATTTTGAGTCACCCACAAAATTCAAGTGAAAAAACACACTACAGCACCACCAAAATTTAAAATCGGCCAAAACATCAGCCAAGAGCATTGGTAGTGAGAAGTGGTCTGTGGTCCCCAGCTGCAGAACCACTCCTTTATTCATTGTGTCTTGCTAATAGCCTATGAAATTGATTGTGATACAGTGTTGCTTCCTAAGTGGACAGTTTGATTTCACAGAAGTTATATTTACTTGGAGTTATATTATGTTAAGTTTCCCTTTATTCCTTTGAGCAGTGTATTACTCCAGTACTTTTCTTCACACTGGGTATTCACAGTATTTTGTTCCGTGTTAAAAATCTTACTCTTTAATGGAATAATTTGATCTAATTGTGATCCTCAGTGAATCGCTTGCATTTCTGTCTTCTGGGGAGAGGGGCGGTGGTCACCATCTCAGGCATCACAGACAGCGCCTGTCTTGTTCAGAGGCTTTGACTGGTATTGCAGCTTCGACCTATTCCATGCAATACCCATCACATGCGGTCTCATAGAAACACATATCCGAATGGGCTGTTATGCGCTTTCATTGTGGTTCTAAACACAATGCAAGCGGTATGTGGGACCACACCCTAAGGCTGCATTCACACAAACGTATGAGGGTCGTATATATGTGTGGCAAATTTCGGCGGGATATATGTCCCCCATAGTAGTCTATGGTGCCCGGCCTCTGTACAGTGAGCACAATGGGGCACAATTATTTACCTGATCCTGTCGCGATCTCCGAGGTACGTTGTCCGATGAGGAAGAAGTCCGGCGCGATTCACTAAGATCGTGCGCCCGATATCCTGCTGGAGTTCACCTTCTTTTTCCCGGAGCATGCGAGTGCATGTCTTGCGACACAATTTGGATTTTAAATCCTGCAATTAGTCCGAATCAGTCACCCGACGTAAATGCGGGTGCGAACCCTCAGTAAATGCTCTAACTTTGGCCGTAAAAACGGCTGTGCAACTCTGTTTTCTATGGCGTGGGGAGGGGTGAGCAGCGCTCAACCCTCCTCCTCTCTGGCTCGTCAGACGTGTGCCGTGTGGTAACACGTTCGTGTAAATGCAGCTTTATAGTGAATAAATTTGGAATAGTAGCAACCATATAGTCGTAGCCCAGAGAAATGGAAGCAGCGCTCATTAGCAGCTTATGGTAATAGTGCCTAATTGTCTGACCTTTACTTACGATAGATCATCAATATTTTTAACCCTGAAAAAGCTCTTCAACACTGCAGAAAACTATGTAGAACTGACTATATCACTTTGTACATTTTCTGTATTCTGCAGGCTGGCCTCAGTGAAGTTGTTCAAGAGCAGATGAGGAAAATCCTTTACCAAAAGGAGTCCAACCACAACAGGCTAAAAAGGGCCAAAATGGACAAGTCTCTATTTGTGAAGATTAAGACCTTGGGCATAGGTGCTTTCGGAGAAGTATGTTTGGCCAGCAAAGTAGACACCAAACAGTTGTATGCGATGAAGACCTTAAGAAAGAAGGATGTTCTTAATAGGAATCAGGTGGCTCATGTCAAAGCCGAGCGGGATATCCTGGCTGAGGCTGACAACGAGTGGGTGGTGAAACTCTACTATTCCTTCCAGGACAAAGACAATTTGTACTTTGTGATGGAGTACATCCCTGGAGGAGATATGATGAGTCTTCTCATACGCATGGAGGTTTTTCCAGAACAGTTGGCCAGGTTTTATATTGCCGAGTTGACTCTGGCCATCGAGAGCGTCCACAAGATGGGATTCATCCACAGGGATATCAAGCCTGACAACATCCTCATAGATTTAGACGGACATATAAAGTTAACAGATTTTGGACTTTGCACTGGGTTTAGATGGACGCACAACTCAAAATACTACCAGAACGGTAAGAAAGTACATGTGCTATATTGTATCTTAGATAAAATCGTGACATCTGCTTGTGTATAAGGATTTCCGGACATTTTCCCCATCCGTGGCAATCCATTTGCTGTTGCTTTATGTTACTGGCCTTTTCGTAAGCAGCAGAGAAAGGTGTCCACAGCTGGACTAGGTGAACATTTAGTTGGTGAGGGAGGGAGTTTTTCTTTTTTCTTTTGTTTTACTTTGTTTTATACTTTTTTTTATGTGTGTAATGGACAAACCCTTGAAAGCCTAGTGTCAGAATTCCCGGTAGATATACTACATATACACATTTGACGGCATGTTGGTTCCCTGATTGGTTTTGGCTTGTCTTGTCAGACATCTTCTCCTTTTGAGGTTCATTGTCCAATGGTCATACTAGCGTAGATGACAGTCATGATCTTTCCATTTCTCTCTTAAGGGAATCACATTCGTCAGGACAGTATGGAGCCCAGTGAGCTTTGGGATGACGTATCCAACTGCAGGTGCGGAGATCGATTGAAAACGCTGGAACAGAGAGCGAAGAGACAACACCACCGATGTCTGGCTCATTCACTAGTAGGGACCCCCAACTATATCGCCCCAGAAGTCCTCCTACGTAAGGGTGAGTGACATCAAAAGACCTTGATATCCTCTTCTTCTAATATCACCTCTCTATCTAACTGAACTTTTTTTACTTGGTGACAAGACTTCTGGGGGAATATTTACCCTGTTAAATAGCAGGGTGATAATATGAATGATGGAAAATGGAAGTATATAATGAGCATGTGTGGAGCGCATTATTATTGTTATTATTTTATCATTATGATTATCATTATTATATCTATTTTTGAGTAAGATCTGAACATCTAACCTAGGATATAAACCCATGTATACTTGTCACTAGCAGGATACACACAGCTCTGTGATTGGTGGAGTGTGGGCGTCATACTGTTTGAAATGTTGGTGGGACAGCCGCCGTTCCTGGCACCCAACCCCACAGAAACACAACTGAAGGTAAGAGCCAACATCTTCTGTCATTTTGAAAGGACATCAATTATGGCTTTGATTTTTGTTTTCTATTGAATTCATTAATTTCAGTATTTAAAAAAATAAATAAATTTTTACAGCCACTATTTAATATAAGAAATGTAACCTGAGGTAGTAATCATAGAATATGTATATTTAATGAATCGGCATAACTTGCTAAGCCACTAGTGGACAATTCAGCTGTAGGGACAGGCCATATCCTGTAAAATTAGTCTTCCCTGTAAAAAAAAAAAAAAAAAAAAAAAACACAAATTTTCCCTTTGACACATTTTTATTTCCACTATGTATTATGGACATTGACTCTTCTCTGAGAAGTCCATCCCCTAAAAGACCACTTTTGGATACAGTTATGGGTGGTTGTTTCCAAGGGGTGCTACTGTATAATCTTCTGACATGTGTTATCAGATGGAAATACGTTTTTGATTACAGGCGGTCCCCTACTTAAGGACACCCGACTTACAGACAACCCATAGTTGCAGACAGACCCCTCTGACCTCTGGTGAAGCTCTCTGAATGCTTTACTATAGTCCCAGACTGCAATGATCAGCTGTAAGGTGTCTGTAATGAAGCTTTATTGATAATCCTTGGTCCCATTACAGCAAAAAAATGTTTAAACTCCAATTGTCACTGGGGCCAAATTTTTTTTTTGTCTGGATCTACAATTATAAAATATACCGTTTCGACTTACATACAAATTCAACTTAAGAACAAACCTCCAGACCCTATCTTGTACGTAACCCGGGGACGGCCTGTATTATTTATGTTCCTGAAATTATTTGGTTGCTTTATGTGCTGTTCTTAAAGGGAACTTGTCACCAGATTTTACCTCAATAAATGACCTGCCTCCCAGGAAGGGTATGAAATGTTCTTTCTATAATTTCCACTTTATATGATATGTCACCCGTTTACCTATTAAAAAAATCCCCACCAAAGTCATGTGGAAATGAACAGAGGAGAGTCCTATATTATCTGAGATGAGTCTAGAGGCTGCATAGGGAGTGTAATTTTAGATTACCTTTGTTTTATAGCACCTATAAATATGCTTTTGGTGTCATATTAAAGATAAGAATCTCATCACATCAGGCTTCTGGTTCAAAGGCAGGATTTGGATCTTTTATATGTAGCTCACATTTCCAATGATGTCTTTAACTGATCTCTGATTCTGTAGATCACAGAATCATACGCCTGATGTTATATGAAAGATATCGTTAATATGACAACCTGTTTCTATGTTCTTCAGAAAGAATGTCTGAAGTGACACTCCCTCTGCCTCCTCTAAACTTGACTCCTCTCAGGAAAAATATGACTCTTCTTTGGTCATTTTCACATGACTTTGGCTGAGATTTATTTTATATTTAAACAGGTGAGATTTTACTTAAAAGAGGGAATTTTATAAAGGACATTTCATACCCTAGCTGAGGGGGGATTAGTAGTTTACAGAGGTAAAATCTGTTGATAGGTTCCCTTTAAACTCTAAGGGGTATTTTATGTGCAGCCACCATCTTTGATGTGATATAGTTTGATCTTAATGATTTATGTGTAGCATCTTATGTTTTACCATAAGCTTTAATTTGTTTTAAAGGTAATAAATTGGGAGAACACGCTTCACATTCCTTCCCAGATCAAGCTTAGCCCGGAGGCGAGCGATCTGATCACCAAACTTTGTTGTGCAGCTGAGAACAGACTAGGCAGAAACGGGGCAGATGAAATTAAAGCTCACCCGTTTTTCAAATCCATTGACTTCTCTTCTGACATTCGGAGGCAGCCTGCACCTTATGTCCCCAAAATCAGCCATCCAATGGATACATCCAATTTTGACCCAGTGGATGAAGAAAGTCCTTGGAATGAAAGCGGGGACAGCACTATGGCGTGGGATACCCTCATGTCTAATAATAACAAACATACCGAGCATGCTTTCTATGAATTTACCTTCAGGAGGTTCTTTGATGATAATGGCTACCCGTTCCGCTATCCAAAGCCATCTCGGATGGAGCCTTCCCCTTGTGAGGAATCCAGGGAAGAAAACCAAGAGGAAAAGTTAAGTGAAACAGAGAATTGTCAACCTGTCTATGTATGAAGTGGCTCACTCTCTGGATATTGAAAATTTTCTCTAGTAACTCTACTTCTGGTGGAGGCTTGGAGAACATGCCACTCATCAGGATGGATGCCGAGCCTTGGATGTATTTGGTGCTCCTTGGCATCTCTCCATATGTACCTTAACGTGAGGGCCATTCTTTTAGCACAAGATGATGAACTACCAGCAAATAACCAAAGACAAAGGTGCCTGTTCCACCATCTTTCCAAGTTACAGTGGATGGATACTTGACTGTAGACCTGCGCCCTCTTTTCTCTCAGAGCAATAACCTATTTTGTAGAAACTTCTTTCAAGCAGACAACTTTTAGCTTTTTTTTCGTCTATGAAGATCACCTTGAAAAGTAGTGACGGTTTCTTGGTTGATGTTATGAAACTTATTGGAAAAGGGGTCCAGCATTTTCAAAAACATCTTCTACGTATGATGTAATGAGGCTTGGGGAGGACTGCGGTGTGGGAAATCCAAACCCGCTGCTATACTTAATTGTTCAGATTAATTTTTACGGATATTGAAGGAGTATTTTTTTTTTTTTTTTTTTTTTTTTTAATACAGAACTTTATATATGTTTAGTCTTCTGTTACTGACCACCTCGACGTTATCCATATATTTTTGAAAAAGAGCACTTATATATTTTCTAACATCTGTCTGACCCTCGTAGAGTTATATCAGGACTTGACAAGCTGCTGGTTATTGGATTTATATATGCGCTGCCGCTCGTGGCAAGACTATAACTTTAAAGATACATGTATGAGAAGGTATAACAGTATTTAGTAGTGGTGAATGAATTGGGGGTGAGACTGTTTTTGATGTTCCAACGCAAGTTTTCATATTTTTGAAGGACTTTTGTTGTAAAGAATTGGAATCTTCTGTTCTGGTCTAAAATCCATTTTGAGCCTAAAAGTGGTCTTATGGGTTTTTCGTAATGAGGTTGCACAGGGTTTAGAACATGTGCCTGAATTTTTTTCAAAATTGTTACCTTACCTGTGCACAGGTTGTATGGTGTATTAAAACTCCACCTCACTAACTTTAGAGCCGAGCTGCTATGTCCAAGTGCGACGCTGCACTAATTTTTTTTTTAATAGAGAACATCCCCTTTAGACAGGGATCGCATAATGATGAATTTTAGAGACGGAAATTCAGCAGTGTGTCCACCCAATATGGCCACAGTCTTAAAGGGATTTTTCATCTCGGCTGTTTATGAAAAAAAACCATGGGATATGGCATAAATAGGTGCGCTGAATGGAAATGGTTCTCAAGTGTATAGTTCCGACTAACTCTATTGAGCGTAGCCAAAGGGGTTGTCCGGAGTTTGAAAAACATGGCTGCTATCTTCCAAAACCGTTGACACACCAGACTATTGTCTGTGCCAGTATTGAAGCTCCACTCATATCTTGGTTAATCCCTGAGCTGAGGGGTTTTGCTGAAAAAACTATTATAACATTCAGGACCTTGGGAAAGCTGGGTCAGGCTGGCTGCTGTACATAAACACATTGCACACGGAGCTTGTCATTATATGGAGCCAAGTCAAGGCATGACTAATCAACCTGAGCTGGATCACTCATACACATCAGCTGGTGGATGGTGCAGCGATTGATTATTCAGCCTTCAGGCACATCCCAGGGATAACATCATCCTGTGCAGCAGTGAATAACTAATGTGCTAGGAGAAGTTCTGAAGCAGGCATAGAAGCGACAGAACTTAATTATCATTATTTTATAATTGTTTTATCAGCAAAACCACTCGGCACAGGGATTAACCAAGATATGTTCCTTCATCAGTGAAGCTACAGCAGTCTCCAGGTATGTTTGCTTCATACTGCATCAAATCAAATGGTAGGTTTCCTTTAAAGGGCTCTAAAAACATTTATTTGTGGTTTGGGGGAGATTTTGGGGTAAATCTACCATCAAAATCCATCATGATAGACCCAGGACACTTACTCATAGATCCAGATAGAGTGACTGTGTTAATCTTCTTATATTTGTTATCCATGGCCTCCCTCCTTCCTTCTAAAATTAACCTTTTAAAATGATGCTAATGAGCCAGAAGGGCTTGGGGGTGGGGGGTACCAAAGCCCCTCTGTGTTGTAGCTTCACTCACAGAATAAACTGTGGAGGAGCACTTCCTTTTCCCACTTTGTGAAATTACATCAGGCAGATGTAGGGAATTAGTGTTGAGGAATCGAGGGGGAGGGTGAAAGAGTGTAACAGACTCTGAAGGTACAGCACAGATGGGCTCTGGTATCGCCCTCCAGGAGCACTACAGGTTAATTAGCATAATTTTATTTGATTTTTAGAAGGAAGTAGGCCATTTATAACAGCACTACCACAGCCATGGTGTCCATTGGGAAGTGTCCTTGATTTAATCATGCTGAATTTTGATGTCTAGACAAAGTATGATGAGCAGTCCCTTCAAGGATTAATGAAGTGTACTAAATCTGCAACTTGCCCACGGTCAATGAATTAGTAAGCGGCATAGTGTTTTATATTTACCAACATTTTTACCTTTTCACACTTTTTAGTAGTACTTTAAAAAAAAAACAAAAAAAACAAAGCCTGTTATCATGTTATTTACTAACTGAAGAAGAAAAAAAGTACCAAAAAAAGTTTGTAAATTAAAATAGATTTATATACAAAGTTTATATACGAGTTTGCACCCAAATTGAAAAAAATTTTTTTTTTTAAAAATTGCAGCCTAGCGTAGGAACGGCCTATAACCCCAAAATATGTGACATAGTTCTTGTGCAATATGAGTACAATATATTGTTGTTGTTTTTTGTGTGACATTTATACAGACCTTTTCTTTATTACTTGGCTGCTCTGTATTTGCCTGGTGTTTGTTTTTTTTTTTTTGTTTTTTTAGAACGTGTGAGAAAGTGTTTGCATATTGCGTGGATTATTTTTTTTTTTGACTCTTGGGTTTCACTGTCCCCAGATTCACAGGCCGGTTCTGTGAGACTGTAGGAGGAGAAGTAGGTATGGTGATGTGTATAATAATTGTGTGTCTGTCCATGCAAAGGCTGGATTACAGGATGACCCGAGGGGTAAAGTTATAATCTCCGTTTCTTCTGTGTATCCGTGTTCTACCATCCGTCTAGCTAGGAGAACAAGATGGCGGCTCTCTGGGGCGACGCTGTTGATGAATGTTGATGTTCATGTGTTTTGTGTAATATATATTCTGGTAAAATTGGATTTTGCTGTATGTATCTATATAACCACATTGAAATGTAGCAGTCACCCGCATGCGGTGTATTCCCACATCTCCCGCTGGGGTTGGACCTACATCACAATGGGGGTTCTTTATAATATGGCTGCCTGCACCATTGGCTGGTGATGTGTACACTGCAATAAGTGAATGATTTTGATCCGCACCTCCTCTAAGGCTTTTTTAACGTTATCCGTTTTAATATATTGCTTATGTGAAAGCTCCTTCTTCACTAAATGTTTTTTTTTTTACGATCGTCAGATTCGAGCAATCTGTCGGATCGAGTACATGGTTGTACAATAGGGGTTATCCTATAAAATTACATGGTTAAATCAGAGTTGTTTTTGTTTTGTTTTTTTGTTTTTCTTTGTTTTTATACAGATGCAGCAGAATGGATCATTCATACAACCCCCTCCCTTCTTCTATTGATTTAAATCCAGTAACTTCGACACCTTAAGTATGGGAGATTTATCAGAAACGTCTGAGGTACCATGGAAACCAATCAGATCTGAGCTTTCGTTTTAAAAACAGCTGTAGGAAAATGAAAGCTGAGCTCTGATTGGTTGCAATGGGCAACTAGAACAGTTTTGCTCTTAGACACTTCTGATAAGTTTTCCTCCCTTGTGTTTTACTCTTTTCTCTTCCCTCCGGCCCATTTTGCCATATTTCATCTCTGTTGAATTTCCATGCTTGTTTTTCTTTTTCTTCATGTAACCTTCACGTATCGACTCTAACTCCCTACTTACAGTGCCTTAGATAAAGATAGTGCCTTTTCACAGTACCTTCTTTTTGGGTTCCACATAATAACACACCCAAACACATAAATAGTGTTCCTCTTGGTACCTCACACAACTTACACATAAATTAGTGTTTCTTTTGGTACCTCACACGGTTATAAAGCACCCAAATAGTAGTTTACCCCTTTATGCCCAGTAATAATTCTCATTTTTTCTGTAGTAAGGTGCCTCCATAGAGGAGGTTCGATACTAGAGGCCTAGTTTCAGGCCTTACTGCTCCCCTGGGCCTGGGCAATGGTAGCGATTTGTTTGTCACTTTTCTAAGGGCAATCTATGTATGTACTGCTTCCATTTAGGGTCAAATGAGCAAAAACTTCAGTTCTCATTTTTACAAATGAGGGTCCAATGCAGCAAAAAGGGGGCCCCATACAGAAATCTCAGAATGGATGCCCTATGGCTGGGTCTACATTTTCATAGGGCCCCAATAGAGCGACGTATGCAATTCCTTTATTATATGTTCGCACTGGAGACTCGGTGATTCACCACTGCTGCATCTGTTTATATAATCTGAGATATAATCTTTTATATCACTTTTTTTTCAGTCTTTTTTTTTTCTTTTTACAAAATAACCCCCATTGTCCACCTCGTGCCCAACCTTTTTATCCAACGTATGTGCCATACACAAACATCCGTGACTAACGGCGAAAGAGAAGAGAATGTATCACACTATAAATAATTTGTATCCCATCCTGCTGGGCTTAAGGGAAACACAATTATTTACCATAAATAATGAAATATATCCTTTCTATGTATGATACATTGAATAAAGCTCTTTATTTTAACATAAACCTTGTATTTAAATTTGGACTTGTTGGAAATTTTCATTTTAGATCCTGGTAAAGAAGAATGAAATAATGTGTGAAAGTGTATGTAATCTGTGTAATGGGTAACAACATACAATTTCCTGTGCAGTTTATGAAGCCAAAAGCAGGTGTGGTTGATAAAGGGTGAAGACATATAACTGAAATGGAGCTACTCCTCCTAATATTTTCATTCCACTCCTGATTTGGACATCAAAAACTGCAAAAAAAAAAGACACTCATCAAAAAAGAGAACACCTTCAAATACCTGCAAGTTATTGCTGTTAATATGGCATCTGGTGCTAATTTCCTTAATAAATTTAACTGGTTGTCTAACTTAAACCCAAGTTAACTGGTTGCTCAACCAGTTTTCACTGACTTTGCGAAAATTTCATGTTCTAAAGTGACTGAAACCCTCCAGCAGCAGGTTGTCCAGATGAAAGCCAAATGTGTGACCCTATCATCCATTGTAAGAGAAGTTGGTTTTTTCAAGTCTGTGATTTCTAAAATATTGCATCTTCACAACATAACAAACTCATTCAAGTCTTCCTAGGAGGCTGGACACCCTTGAAAAAGAAATGTAAGAGAGGACAGGACAATGCAGAGAATCTCCATGGGTAATTGTTTTGACACTGGTAAGTGCTGAACGGCAAGCAATTCCAGCAGCAAAGTACAGATCTGTCTAGTCAGTGTCATAAGGTTTAATAGCCCACTGAAAGCCCACTATACAGAGACCAAACCTCTCTTTAGCAGAAAAAAATCAGAAGGCTAGACCCTTTGCTGAGGAGTGTATTGTGTGGACAGAGGAGAAGCAGTCCACAGTTCACTTTGGTGATGAAAATAATTTTAAATTTATTTGGATCTGATGGGGAAACATTATGTTTGGGTTCAGGCTTTCCTCGGTTTTTATTAAAAAGAATCAGAGCGGCAAAAAACACTAGTTTGTTTAAAATTATACTCTTTTTATTGAAAGTAAATACACAAATTCAACATATATATCCCTCAAGTGGGAAGGTATAAATAGAATATATGGGGGACACAAGTAGTCCCAGATGAAAAATAGGGCAGCACAGAAGACCAGTGGCTACCCCTATTGGCCCAGGGTCCTAATAGTATAGTTGACAGTATTGGCAATGCAGTCAAATGTTAGACCAAAATAAGAAGGGGATAAAGTGGCAGTAGTGCAGTAAAGGTAAACCATACACAAAACTGGCGGTACCATCCAGTATTCAAAAATTCATATTACTATTGCACACTTACCCGCAAACCTGGTGAACTGACACTGGGCAGATCAAGGGAAAGCCAAAGGGTACACCCCGGCGCGCGTTTCGCACTAATGCTTCGTGACGAGCATTGTATTTACTTTCAATAAAGAGTATCATTTTAAACAAACTAGTGTTTTTTGTCGCTCTGGTTCCGTTTTGGTATTCTTGAGTATATAGTTGGAGAGGCATATATGATCTGTGAAGGAGTGTAGCGGTGGATTTGAAATCCAGAAATTTTCATGCAGTACGGTGCCCCCTGTGACATAGCAAAACAGGTAAAGTAATTCCTTGAAACAGAAAAATATGAAACGGCCAACTCGGAGGCCTGGTTCAAACCCAAGGGGAAACCCTCTAGAAAATTCTTGGTGACAAAGTTATAGCCAAGAAACCTAAAGGGGTATTCCCACATAGACAAGATTCTTGTATATACTCAGGATAACAAAATAATGCAGTCCCTCAAGTATATGTAAACACAACTGTAAGGACTATTCTCATGTATTCCGAACAGTATTTCTTAAATCTCCACAACATATGGAATAGTTAAGATGATGGTTGCTAGACCTATCTTATGAATGGGGGTTTGCCGACTCCTGTCTCTTTGCCTTAGCAGCAACTCTCCTTTCTGATCTATGGGAGCACTGAAAGTCTATCTGTAGGGCTAATTTCATATTTCACTTCCATATATACTGGGGATCAAAATTAAAGAACAATGGGGCAGATTTATCAAGCTGTCTGAAAGTAAGAATATTCTTAGTTGCCCATGGTAACCAATTACAGCTGTAATTGGTTTCCATGGACAACTAAGAACATTCTTGCTTTTAGACACCTTGATGAATGTGCCGCAATGTGTGATGATTTGATTTGTTTTTCAGAATAATGTAATCTACATTTGATGGATTGTTTGTAAGGGGTACACCATAACACTAGAAGAGTGCTTTACAAAATTACCAAAGTATATTTCCTTAAACCTTTATTTTGCAAAAAAAGTTATGATTATAATTGGAGAACAGCAATGAATGTAGCACAGAGAAAGATTTATAAGTAAATTTTCTTAAAGGAAACCTACCATCTCGGATCTTCCGGTGGCAGGTTCAACTAATGAATGACTTGGGAGCCCTTTTTAGGGCTAATCCTTTAGTGACCTGTAACTGCATGTGCAGGAGCTTAGTCTTCGGAACCGAGTACAGGCAGCCGCCAGCTCTGCAAAGAGAGTCTATGCAGAGTGCGGACGAGTGTGCGCAGTTATCAGGAGCTGCGCGCCAAAAATCTCGTAGTAGGAGGATCCAAAGAGGCTACTAGGGCGTGGATTAGCCCTAAAAAGGGCTCCCGTGTCATTCATTAGTTGAACCTGCCACCGGTTCTACCTTAACAGGTAGATTCAAGATGGATTCCTGGGATTCTGCTCCACTCTCCTTCCAGTCTCTTCCACAGTTCTGTGGCTGTTGTGGGTTTTCTCTTAGTTTTAGATCAATACCTGCGGCTAGCCATTTAATTGTGTTTTTTAGTTTTTTTAGTTTTTTTTTTTTTTTAGTTTTTGTTTCTTTTTTTTCAATGAACTGCTTTACCTGTTTTGCTGTGTGACAGGGAACATTGTTCTGCATGAAATTTGCTGGCTGATTTGAGTAAAGAACGCAAGGAAGGAGCTGCGTAATGAAAAGGGTTCTGATACACACTTGCATTCACTCTGGCATATAATTGTGTAAGAGGTCCAATTCCTGCTGCAGTAAACATTCCTCAAATCCTGACACTTCCTTCACCACCTTTTACTGACTTATATACACACTTCTGCCCAAAAACTTCTGCGCTGTGCCTAGTTTTAGTTTGCACTTTCATTGTGCAAATTGCACCTCATTATTTAACAGTGTTGCCCATTCTTAGCACTAAGTTTTTAGTATTTGCACATCTGGATTTGTGCGGTCGCACATTGACAAATGGGTGCTGTTAAGGATTAGGGCTCCCACCCCAAGAATATTTGAAATAAAGTAATCCAAGCACTCCTATAAGTATGATGCCAGGTGATGCTGGCTGGCTGGTGTAGCGGGCGTCAGGTATCATGGGACACACAATGTCCATACCTGACGCCCGCTAGCCATACCTCCGCTTGCATATACAATTGTGTTAGACAAAGGCCTGTGATAGGTCAAAACATCACTGACCTTGATCATTTTCATGTAAATAAAAAGCATCACTTGGTATCATACTTAGAGAAGTGCTTGGATTACTTTATTTTGGTTATTTTGGATATTTTTTTGTATTTGCAAACAGTTGTAACTATTTTTTTTCTCGGTGCACTGTGCTTAAAGGACATTTGTCATAAAGTCTCTGCAGCTATTTCTGTCACTGCTTCCTGTTGGAGCAGCTCACAAGGATCCATCACAGGCTTTATCTAGTCAATTCATACATTAATCATTATAAAATCATCTTTTCTTTATTATGTAAATGAGGCTGGTCACATGGTCAGTGGCACAAACTAGAAACACAGACTACCACGCCCCTTTAGGTGCACAGTTTTAAAAAGTGTTGTACAAAATGCAAACAAATCTGGTGCGTGCACATATATTTATTAGGTTTATGCACCAAAGACACTTTTTTTCATGCAAATATGGACAAAAAAAACTGTCGGAGTTTGCGCATTCTTTGACCACAATTGTGTCACACAACGCAACCATGTTGTGGCACAGCTGCACTTGGCATCCGCCGGACCATGTGCCACACCCTGTGTTAAAGATGCACAACAAAAAAAGTTGGTGCAGTTTGTCGGGGCAGTGCAGAGAAGCCACAGATTCATGAAGAACGGGCGCCAGAAATCCTGAATCTGGTGCACCCTGCATTATACACAGGCAAATTGCATTTAGTAAATGCATCTAATTTACATTTTTATTCTGTGCTTTAAAATACTGCAACTTTGCACATAAGATAATATCACATAGGACTACACAATGACCTTGACATTAAGGAAATGTAGTGTCATGTAATTTTCATCTCAAGTTTATACATGAATGCATAGTGGTCGTATGTGCACATGTGCCGAAACTCAAGATGTGGGTCAGAAGCCCCATGTTCCCAAGATGAGATCTGGTCCCAGAAGTGGCTCTTTTCGGCACTCCCATAGACCTGAAAGAAAAATGACCATATGTGAATTGCCAATTCTCCATATGGCCCAGTGATGAGACAGTAGGTCCCGTTCACAAGATAAATGTGGGTCCTAGAGGTGAGACCTATGCAAGCAACATTGCTTTCTATGGGACTCTGGGTACCCTGTTAGTCAATCACATGGAAGAGAGGCAGCAGTGGGATCCCCACAATCAGACATTTAGTCCTTATCTTGTGTATAGGAAAAAAAAATGTTTTTATGGGCAAACCCCTTTGGGCATCAAGTTGCTGGACATTGCTGTCTAGTAGCAACTCTATACTGCCATCTAGTGTTGGTTTTATGGTACTAAGAAACTGCTGCATACACTTTTTCAATAATGAGCTGCAACAATCTCTGTACATGTTATACCAAGGGCATAACTGGGCAATCTGTAAAGTGTAAATGAGTATTGGATTAATTAATACTGGACTTTTCTCCTCTGGCTTAGCCGTTGACATGCAGACTGTCTACAAACTACAATCGTTCTGCGTTCTAGAATTTGGAATATTGCTAAGTTCTTCAGGGCATGGATAGTAAAGCTTATACCACAAATATAGTATCTGTAAATCTACAGTAAGGGCAAAAACACCCAAATATGTTTTTCTCCCATTGGCCATGGAGGGTCCCGGTCTATGCTGCAACACTGAAGCCAAGGCAGGGCAAGATATACATGCCCCAGCCACCAGAGATTTTTCCAGGATTACTGAAAAACCCTTGTAATATAAAATATATTTTATATAGGAGATGCCATCCCATTAGATGTGCCTCAGAGTAAATGCTTTCTATTAACCAAAGTAACTTAAAGGGATGTTCCCATTTCAGCAAATTAATGTTGTCAGAAATTCCAGGATATTTAGAGAAAAACTTCTCGATGGATCCCGGGTGGAGGAAAAAAGAAGAAAGGAACTTTCTGCGGCACAACCCCGAGTTATAAAAAAGCTAAAATAGCTTCAGCGGTTCAACCATTTAATATCAAGAAAATAAAAATGTTTTTAAAAACATAAACAAAATCATGAGATATAGACAACGCGTTTCGCGCCACACTCTGGGCGCTTCATCGGGTCAAATCATTTGCCTACTCCCTGCTTAAGCCTTTGCCACTGCTGTGTGTGGCTGAGGGTGAGAGGTGTCATGACCTCCTTGTAACTGCTGGCGTACACAAGAAGAGAGAAGAACTTTGTTAGAGTAATAGGGAAAAGTGATTGTGAGGTTTTTTTTTTAAATCGGAAAGGTGAAACGGAGAGGGAGGGAGGAGTTTACAAAAACACAGGGTGTTATATGTGGATGTTGGCGGCAGAAAATAGGGCCACTATAAGAAGTGTCCTATACAGATTGAGGCATTATAAAAGAGGGGGGCTATTAAAAAAGGGGACTACAGGATGAAACACTATTAATAAGTTTAATAAATAAGGGGGTATTATATTTGGGGGTCTAAATGGTGCATTATTCAGCTTTTGGGGGTGCCCACAGAAGGCATGATATAATGTAGGTGAGTATATTTTATGCAGCCGTGTATAACAGGAATGTGATGTTAGACTATGTGGAGGGCGTTCAAGTAGGTATTATACTGTGTGGGCACACTAGGGGTTGGAATTAGGGGTGGAGAAAGGGCTTAGGACATAGGAAAGTTTCACAGCGCACTACGCCACAGCTTCTGTCCCTCTTTCTCTATTACAAAAGTTGGGAGGTAAGCAATTAAGCCCATGGAAGCTTTAATATACACTGCTCAAAAAATAATGGGAAAACTCAAATAACACATCCTACATCTAAATAAAATTCTCATTGAATACTTTGTTCTTTGTCAGTCAAATGTGCTGACAACAAAATCACAAAATAAAAAATCATCAATGGAAATCTAATTTATTAACCAATGGTGGCCTGGATTTGGAGTCACCCACAAAATTGGAAAAAGTTGAAAAACGCACTACAGGCTGATCCAACTTTGATCTAATGTTCTTAAAACAAGTGAAAATGAGGCTCGCCACGTGCCTGTATGACCTCTCTCCAATGCCTTGACATGCTCCTGATGAGGTTGTGGATGGTCTCCTGAGGGATTTCCTCTCAGACCTGGACCTGGACTAAAGCATCCGCCAAATCCTGGACAGTCTGTGGTGCAACGTGACATTGGTGGCTGGAGTGAGACATGATATCCCACATGTGCTCAATCTGATTCAGGTCTGGGGAACGAGTGGACCAGTCCATAGCTTCCCTGCCTTCATCTTCCAGTAACTTCTGACACACTCCAGCCACAGCCACATGAGGTCTAGCATTATCCTGCATTAGGAGGAACCCAGGGCCAACCGCACCAGCATATAGTCTCACAAGGGGTCTGAGGATCTCATCTTGGTACCTAATGGCAGTCAGGCTACCTCTGGCTAGCACAAAAGGGGTTTGCGGCCCTCCAACGAAATGCCACCCCACACCATTACTGGCCCAATGCCAGACTGGTCATGCTGAAGGATGTTGCAGGCAGCAGATCGCTCTCCAGACTCTGCCATGTCTGTCACACAGGGCCGATTCTAGCATATTTGCTGCCTGAGGCGAATATAAAAATGCTGCCCCCCTGTTATAAAATGCTGCTACCTGTTAAGTAAATGCTGAAAACGTTACTAACAATTAACATCCCCACAGGCAGCTCCCTGACACTGTGTGACTGGCTACAGGTTCTGGGAGTCATTAGTGGCATCTAGTACCTTATAGATGACAATCTCTTCCATCAGGAGGACTTTATTCCGGGTTCTCCAATCCATGACGTATCACAGGTGAATTCACGTCCGGATATCTTCAGCTCCGAGCAGCATCTCCACCCGGCGTCCCTAAAAATACCACAGCCACTTACAGTATGAAGTCTCCTGGATAACAACACTGTGCTCCTAAATAATATATACCCTTCACAACACAACCTCACACTCCGCACATACAAAACATCCCTTCATTATATATAAATATTCTACATATAAAACATCCCTTCACTATATATAAATATTCTACTGGAATTATAGCATGCACAGCACCAAACAATATACAACACCCCTAATTTATTAATACAGACCCCTAACATTTTGTTTAAATGATGTAAAGTAATCTATGGTATCCTACACTCACCGGCCACTTTATTAGGTACACCTGTCCAACTGCTCGTTAACACTTAATTTCTAATCTGCCAATCACATGGCGGCAACTCAGTGCATTTAGGCATGTAGACATGGTCAAGACAATCTCCTGCAGTTCAAACCGAGCATCAGTATGGGGAAGAAAGGTGATTTGAGTGCCTTTGAAGCGCAGAACTCGCGCGTGAAAAACGCTAGTGTGGAAGGGGCCTAAGTCTACAGCAGATCTCAGCAGAAGTTGGAAATGTTGCAAAGTATTTGTCAGATCGATACTCTTTTGTAAATTAAGTCCATGTAGTAACATATCCGGGGCTGTCTTTCCACTGGAAAGCAGGTAAGTGTCCTTGGAACAGTTGTGTGCTTCTAAACTTAGATTGTGTTTATTAAATGTTCCCATTTTAACCCTTTAGCGACTTGGCCCTTTTTCCTTTTTCTGTTTCTTGCTATTCAGCTTCAAAAAGCCATGTACAGAGCTGTGTGAGGGCTTGTTTTATGCGTGACAAATTGTACTTTCCAGTGACGGAATTTAATTCACTGTGACCTAGGAAACGGGAAAAAAATTCCACATGTGGTGAAACTGGCCGAAAATGCATTTGCAAAATTTTCTTGTGGGTTCTATATTCTTGCCTTTCACTTGTTGTTCAAAATAACACATCCTCTTTACTTCTTTTGTATGAAAAAAGTCTTCATTTTGCCATGTTTTGACACCAATAACTTGAGCATATTGACGTTTTTATGGTCCACTTTTTTGCAGTATTGAGATGAAAGGGTGCCAGGAATAACAGTTTTTTTTATTTTGATAGATTGGAACTTTTCAAGTTTTGTATGTTAAGAAATTTCCAAGACTCTTGCAAGGATAAATCACATTTTGTTATTAGAAATCTACCAGAATAATCAATCAAGATAAACCAGGGGCACTTACTCATAGATCCAGGCATTGGCGTTACCAGAGCTCCTCAGTGTTGTAGCTTCAAAGGCTGTTATACTGTGCAGGAGCACCTCCCCATTCCGATGGGTAAGGGGGGACAGTGTAACAGCCTGTGAAGCTACAGCATGGAGAGGGTCTGGTAACCTCCCGCAGAGCCCTTTTAGCTCTTTAGAATAATTATAAATGATTATTTTAGAAGGAAGGAGGCTGTGGATAACAAATTTAGGAATCCTTATGTGTGATTCAAGGAAGTTTGCACTTTATTTATACTTCTGGTCTATAGCTACTCAAATATTTTGTAATATCAATTTCCATATATCATATGAAGATGTTAAGGTTGTATTTTGTGTGGTTTGGGCGTTTAGACCCCACATTGCAGAAATCATTGAATTTGATGGGTTGTTTAATATTTAATTTATTATTGTTTTCTTGGCCCCCTCCCCTGGCATATATACATTTTTCTTTATCCCTGGACAACCCCTTTAAGGTTTGATTCATGCACAGATTTAAAAATGGAGTTTAAATCACTAACATGCATGAGAATGTGGTAGATTTTACGGCCTGTGCCTGGATTTCTGCAAATCCCATTCATTGGGGCACATTTACTTACTCGGTCCAGCGAGTTCGCCAAAAGTGCATTATCCGATGAAAATGCACTCTGCCACGATTCACTAAGATTGTGCGCCCGATATCCTGCATGTGTCGCTTCCCCGCTCAGGTCCGATGGAGTTCACCATCTTCTTCCTGGTGCATGTAAGTGCATTGTCTTGCAACACAATTTGAAAGTTAAATCCCACGCTCAGTCCAAATCAGTCAGATCATCCGACGGCCCGCCCCCTGATTTCTGTCGCATGAAAGCCTGCGAAGCTGTGACAAAATCCGATTGCGTGCGACACAATCCCTTGTTAAATACCAGTCACAGCTGCGAAATGTCATAAAGTCCAACAAAAGTGCGATCCACGACCCTTAGTAAATAAGCCCCATTGTGCACCAAATTTGGCAGCTGATCATACAGCATATAAGGCCTAACTTAAGTTAGTTTGGAGGTGCTAGGAATTCAAAATAAGGGTCAAAGCAGGTAATGATAGAGAAAAAATGTTTCTAGGACAGTTCAGTCCCAATCATAACCCACTCTATATAATATATTATTATGCAGAATTCTTCCAACTGTTTAGACTGTTGTATGTCAGATTTATCATAAAGGCTTGGGCAGTTTCATAAATGTGGCATATGAGATGTTAACATGTGCATTAAATTTGAAACCTTTTGTGAAAAGATGCAAAAAATAAATTGATGCATTACAAATTCCTAAGTATTTCCTACAACAGGAGGGAACTGGAGTGAGTTTGCAGCTAAACTTTTTGAAAAGTTGGAACTTGATAAACTTGGTAGGCTACAGTAAAAAGTGGAGTGGGCTGGCAAGTGTCCCACATTCGCATTTGAGACTGTTGTGAGAGATTTGTAAAGCAGAAATATGCAATGATAAATCCCTCTCTTTGGCTTTATTGCTGTCAATGGGATTAGTAAACTAATTAGTAAACATTTTCTTGTTTGGACAGTTGGATGTGCTACTGGCAATGCTTTTTAGGGTTCCATCGGGGTCGGTGTTAGGGGGAGGGAAGCTGGAAATTTGCCCAGGGCCCCCTGTCCTAAAGGGGCCCCCTGCATTTGGACTTTTGTGGGAAAAGGATGTATTGCTTCTTTAATACCCCTTGGTTGATTGCCCGGGAGAAGGTGCTTATCATCTATCTCCTGTCTATATATCTATCATCTATCTGTCTAGTTATCCATCTCCTATAATTTGTCTATTTCCTATGTATATATCTGTCTATCCAACCATTTATTTATCTATCCAGCTTTTTTCCTATCTATTTATCTATATATCTTCTATTTACTTATCCATCTCCTATCTATTATCTGTCCATCTATCATTCAATCTTCTATCTCTCTTCTACTTTATCTATCTCTCATATCTCTATGTTCTATCATCTTCCTATATATAATCTACTTTATATTTATACATCTATAAATCTATCTATAAATCTATATCATCTTTCATATTTATCTTCTATCATCCATCTACCTATCATTTGTCTATCTCCTATACAATCCCCCTACAGCCCCATATTACAGATACTTACCTACTACTGTGTGTAACATACAAAGTGTTATTATTGTGCAGGGATCAAGGAGCCTCTGACTGACTGTGACTGTTCATAAAATAGATTTATTTTTGGGCCCCACTTAAAGGTTCTGTACATGATTTGGTTTGACATACTTGGTCCATTTGTCGACAAGCCAAAAAACAGGAAATCTGAACTGAACTGATGTGTGGGCATAGGAACAAGTATCTTTGTGAAAACAAAGTTCACAATGATTCACTCAAAACTAATTCACAATAAAAAAAAATGTCACCTATCATACAAAAGTTTGACACACCAGATAAGGATGGTCATCATTCAGGTAAAATCACTTTTTTTAAACTTCTTTTCCAATGAATGTTCAAAAGAGGTCCAAAAGCAAATTTCTGTGGTTCTCTTTCAGGTAATATTAAAGGAAACCTACCAGCTCCGTTCTACCTATTAAGGTAGGTCCGATGGCAGGTTCAACTAATGAATGACATGGGAGCCCTTTTTAGGGCTAATCCTTGAGCGGCCTGTAACTTTATAAATCTTTTATTGCCCTAATATGAAAATATCTGAAAGAAGCTACTGGGGCATGGAGTAGCCGGGGCTTAAGCTACACGGTGCCGCTACTCCACGCCCCAGTAGCTTCTTTGGATCCTCCTACTACGAGATCTTCAGCAAGCAGCTCCTGGCAGCTGCACAAAACTCATCCGCACTCTCTATGCAGAGCCCCCGGCTGCGCACACTCAGCTGCGAAGCCGGACCTACTGCACATGCATAATGGGTCCGGCAAATATGACTCTTCTCACCTCACTTTTTACATAAGTGGAGAGAGAGAGAGTTTAGTGGTTGCAGGAGTAGTGTCACTTCCGAAGCCCCTATCTTTGGTTTTGTAGCACCTAGAAACATGGTTTTCATGTCACATTAAAGATAATAATATCATTTTCCGGTCCCATCAGGCTTACAGAACTTCACAAAAGGCAGTTAAAATAGGTGTGAACTGGATCTTTATCTACAGCTTGTATTTCCAATAATGGCCCATTGCCTGTGTAGTGTGCAGGTGGCTCCAGATTCATGTATAGTGGCGCACGTTCTTCATGAATCTGGTGCCCCCTGCACTGCTCCGACCGGGTGCGCCAATTTTTTTTGGGCATGGGACACACTTCTGTCGGACACTGCATGATAAATGTGGCACACAGTCAGACTGAGCACCGGAACGCCCCTTTCAGTGCAGAATTTGTTGTTGGATTTAGTGCAGACGTGACACAAATGTGTTGCACTTTATAAAGACATGTACAAGCAGTTTGCACTAAAATAAATGTACAATGTCATACAAAAAACTGGTGCAGGAGCTTTAATAAATGTGGGCCGACGTCTTTATCTCTGGTTCTGTAGCTCACAAAGACATAAGCCTTATGTGATCTGAAAGATGAGATCCATATCTTTAATACGACATGTTTCTAGGTACTAGAGAACTAGGTGGGGTTATATACCAATTTCTAGGACAATAGAACAGAAGATACGGGCTTCTAAAGTGACACTATCCCTGCAAACACTAAACTTGACTCATCTCATGTGCAAATAAGGTCAGAAGAGACATATTTGACATAAAAAAGGGAATTCTAGATAGTACATTTCATACCCTGCCTGGATGTTCCCGTTTGGGTTCGGCTGTCCCAATTATAGCCATGGTTAATTACTAAGGTCAGTTTGCTAGATTGGCTGTCCGGTCTCCAATCTGGCAATATGTGCAGACCGAACCCTATCTTTCAATAAAATAGTTTTTGACTTTCACGTTTCTTGGCCCAGTGGACACTTGCCCAGGGAAGCCATCAGGGGGGTTGGTGTGACTGTGTTCAGGGGGCCCCATGAAGGCAAAGGGGCCCTAAGTCTCGTTGCAGGGAACTCACTGGGGTACATTTACTTAGGGTCCGTCGTACGCATTTTTGTTGAGTTTCCCGAATTTTTCCTTTTTGCGCTGAATTGTCCCGGGTTTTTGGCGCACGCAATCGGATTGTGGTGCATCGGCGCCGGCTTGCATGCAACACAAATCGTGGCCGCCGGACAACCCAACTGATTCGGACAAACCGCGGAATTTAAAAGTGTTGCAAGATCAGCACTCACATGCACCGGGAAGAAGAAGGTGAACTCCGGTGGACCTCAGCGGGGGAAGAGACACATGCAGGAAATTGGACGCACGATCTTAGTGAATCGCGGCAGCTCCGAATCCTTGTCGGACATTCCGGATCGGCGTCGTCAATGGAACGGGTAAGTAAATGTGCCCCAATGTCTACACAGGAGTTGATGATAATTCTGTGTGGGGCCTTCAAAATTTGGGCCCTGAACTTCCAAGTAGCGGCCCTGCTCTCTCCACTT
Organism: Engystomops pustulosus; assembly: GCA_019512145.1. Taxonomy (NCBI): domain Eukaryota; kingdom Metazoa; phylum Chordata; class Amphibia; order Anura; family Leptodactylidae; genus Engystomops; species Engystomops pustulosus. The sequence continues at coordinate 13,031,730 of CM033642.1, read as the reverse complement.
AATCCCCTTTTTCTATGCAGAAAGAATTATAGAATTTTTCTATAATATTAGAATATATAAGTGTATGCCAGTACTTGATGATTTAATCCTATTTTTATTTGCGATTGTCGATGTGGTCTTTGCTAAGGGGTATCCACTGGATGAATCTACAATAATCCACCAGGACTGTCGTCGGTTTTTTAGCGGCTCAAATTGACATATCTGGTTCCCATAAACGTTGTGATGAGAAGCTGGAGAGATGATGATGAAGTGAGCAACCTAAAATAATGAGTTGAGTCCTCCCTTCAGATTTAACCAATGAGTACCATTTTTGCAGCATTCCCCTGAGCTGTACTCTCTCTTATCTTTTCTAGGAGGGTGATACTGTGGGTAAGAAAGTATCAGACCCATTAACCTTTTCACTCATAGGCAGCCAATGGGTAAGAAAGATGACAAATATTTTTTTTTGCTCATTGATGTACACTCTGCACGCAGCTTGACAGAAAAAAACCTGAATGTAGATTTTTGCTAAATGTATAAAACACAAAAGCTAAATGTGTCCATAAGAATTCAGGACTCTTGTGCTTGACACTCTAATGTAACTCACAGAATGGGGGCAGATTTACTTACCGGTCCTATTCGCGATCCGCGGCGCGTTCTCTGTGGAGGATTTGGGTTCTGCCGGGATTCCCTAAGGGTAGTTCTCCGGCGTCCACAGGCTGGGCGCTGCTACACTGAAGTTCCGCGGACATTGCACGAAGTTCACTGTCCTAGCACGGGTGCAGGGAAGCAGGGGCAAGGACAGGGGGGGGGGGGGGGGGGGGGGGGTGGGGGGGGGGGAGAGGGGGGGGGGGGGGGGGGGGGGGGGGGGAGGGGGGGGGGGGGGGGGGGGGGGGGGGGGGGTGAAAAAAAAAAAAAAAAAAAAAAACCACAAAACCCAACAAAAAAAAAAAAAAAAAAAAAAAAAACAAAAACAAAAAAAAAAAAAAAAAAAAAAACAAAAAAAAAAAAAAAAAAAAAAAAAAAAAAATAACAAAGCGGCGGTTTTTTCCGAATCGTTGGGTTTGTCATACGGACACGACCACGATTTCCGTGTTTTTTTTTCGGGGCGTGAATGCGATGTGCCACAATTCCGATGGCTGTGCGCCAAAATCCCGGGGGCAATTAAGGAAAAAATCGTCGCAAATCGAAAATATTCGGATAAAACCCGTTGGAAAAAAAAACGCGGTTCGGGCCATTAGTAAATGACCCCAAATGTCTATTTCCTTCAGATCCTCCTTTTAAAATGTTCTACTCTTATTGGAGTCCCTGCTGATTAATGAATGAAATTGATATGGAAAAAAAGCCACAAAACCCATATCACAGGGATGTCACAACACATGCAGAAATTGAGTTTCTACAAAAACTGCCAAAAAGCTCAGAGATCTGCAATGCACAGACATGGGCAAAGGTTAAAAGGAATTTCTGCAGCACTCAAGGTTCTAGAAACACAGTGGTCTCCATAATCATTAAATGGAAGAGTTTGGGTGACCACAAATCATCCTGAACCGGCCATCCAGCCAAACTAAGTACGCAGAAGAAGCCTTGGTTTGAGAGAGGTAAAGGGGGAAGGAGGAACCCAGAAAGCACTGTAGGTGTGCTCCAGAGATGGTGCGAGTAGGAAGATGGGAGAGAAAGATAAAAGATATGTTACCAGAAACCAAGCGCTTACATGGAAACTGCAGAGGGAGGAACCAAGTAAGAAAGAATATACGATCAGATTAATAACCGTGCATGATCCTGGATGATAAGGCCTGATGTTGTATTACAGTTGGTTACCCGCGGTACGTACAAGATTCGGTTCTGCAGTTTGTTCTTAGGCTTGCATTCACACGCGCGGTATGGCCGGCGTGCGAGATTACTGCCGTGGCTGGAGAGGAGGAGGAGGTGACCCCTCCCCCTCCATAGGGAAATAGCGGTTGCACGGCCGCACACCAGGCAAAAGATAGAGCATTTGTTCTATCTTTTCAGGTGTGCAGGTGGGAATGGTGCAAACAGTGCGGGCACCTATCCCGCCGCCGTGCCATTGCTGTCTACGGGGGACGTCCCCACAGACGGGCAGTGTGAATGAACCTTGAATTTGTTATGTCGAAAATGTATACTTATAATTGTAGCTCCAAGCACATTTTGGGGTGGTATTAGGACTATTGGATTTTAAAAAATGCTTGATGTCATAAGACAGTTAAATCTTAATACAGACACCTGTGAATTTTTTAATTTTCTGTCTTGTAGTTGTCATTATAGCCTAAGGATAAAGCTAGTAAGTTACCAAATTAGAGGTCGTTTGTAAATAGGGTTGGAATGCAAACCCCTGTAACATTTTTCATGCATCAATTGGTAAATCAAAGTTATTTTTTAGCTCATTTAATGTCAATGTAACAGTAATCTGAAATATCATATGGTCATAAGTATCAGCCCCTTTGCTCAGAGTGAAGCCCGTTTTTAAAACTGACAGCAAGGAGGTCTTTTGGGAATATCACAGTTTTCCAACCTGATTTGGGGATCCTTGCCTCTTCCTTGCGATCCTCTCCAGTTCCCTAGGTTGGATGGTGAAACATGGGTGGAGGCCTTTTCAGGTCTCTCTAGAGATGCCGATTGGGTTTAGGTCCGGGCTTGGCTGGGGCCCCCCCAAGTTCAGGAATGGTCACAGAGATGTTATGGAAGCCTTGCTTTGTTATTTTTAGCGGTGTGCTAGGGTCATTTGTGTTGGAAGGAAACCTTCTGCCTAGTATGAAGTCCAGAGCTTTGGGGAAGATCTGTACTTGGGCCACATCATCCTTCCTCCATACAACCAATGGTCCTGCCCTGCACCAAGCCTATGCCATGTGTCAATGCTGGGAGTGTATTTGGAAGGTGATGAGGCAGCGCCTGGTTTTTCTCCAAACACGGCCACTTGAAATAACACTATAATGTCAATATTGTCTCATCCGTCCAAAGAATTTTTTTCTCATAGTCCGAGAGTCCTTCATGGGGTGTTTTGCCAACTGTACTGGTTCATATGATGTATCAGAGAGGCTTAATTAGCACCACTCTGTCATTAGACTCCGACTTGCTGGTTTTAACTTGATTGAAAATTTTCAGGGCCGTGAAATGGCAAAATATGTATTTCCAAAATCATATGTTTCCATTCAGTAGGCATATGGAAATCTAGGAAATAAAAATACGGATTGCATTATAATTAGGCACCATATGCTGCATAATATACGTGCAGTATCCAGGGGAGACCAGAGAACCAGGGAGGTCCATTCTGTCAGCAGCCCCTGTATTTTAACAGAATTGGGTCATTAGTGCTCATACGGGAAGAAACGTCAGCTACAGAACAGGAAAAAAACATACGGTCATTGTGTATGAGGCCTAAACACAAAACCGTATCAATTATTTGTGAAAGTGGACAACCCCTCTTTCCCGCTATTTTAAAGCAAAATGTGGGGGCTGTCTGGGAAAAACACAAGGAGTTACGGACAAGCAGGACTGGATATATTGGAGTATTCATATGGGGTGTCCTTGGGTGGGGCACAAAACTGAGAGGGAGTGTTGAAAACTATTGGAGAGGCATAAACCATACTAGAAGGTATGTGTGTGGGGGGGAGGAGGGAAGGAAGGGCAACTATACCTAAGGTTCCAATGAAATAGGTTCCAATTAGTGTTGATCAAATTGTTCGGTTTTTGACGAGTTTTTTGGGGGCGGAAACTTCAAATAAGCTGTGAAAGTGATCTGCACTAGAAGGGACCCCATTGAGTATCCAGAGGCCAAACTCTCACTGACACTTATAAGATTGGTTATGTGGTATTAACTTACTGTTCATCTCCCTGTGCTGGTCTCTGGCTGTCCAGAAGGGACAAGTGATTTCTCACTATACACTAAAAGACGATATGGGTGTCCAGACGCAGTATTCTCTTAGTGGTAGAAGACGTTATGGGGAAAAATGCTGTTTGCTCTTACAGAGATAGAATTGCATGGGTATACACACGCAGTGATGTCACTGCCATGAAGGACATTTCTGCGTCCCTCAATATACCTCATCCAGTGCAAGCTCATGTTTGTTTGCAGGTGCCTCTGATCAGAAACCCAGTGGGCTGAGCTTGTTTTAGATTTTTCTATCATGTGGCAAATGACAAGTTTTATCTTACGCACATTGCTGTGAAGAAATGCTGCGAGGGAGATCTTTTAGCTAAGACCGTTCGTCTCTCAGTACCATGGTGGGCAGGAACATTGTGGCTATGGGCTGACCGCTGCGCCTTTGCACCTTCTTTGTCTATGGCTGGCTACATGGGGGTTGCATGGCATCCCCACCTCTTCTTGAACTCTCATGCCTTCAAATTACGTTGGACCGCGTAATCCACCCTAGGATCATCTTCCACAGGCACTCACCGCCCTGCCCTCCTTGTGAGTCTCAAATGCAGAAGGCGACTGTTTATTCCTGCATTGACGATTGTCTGCGATGGTCCATGTCCACATTCTCATGGTTTCGGCTCTACTGGCTATTGTACAGCAATGGTAAAGGGTCCAAGACCCTTCGTCCTTTAAAGGAAACTACCACTTACGTAGGGTTATAAGCAGCACAGCCGTGCATCCGCTAGGGTGAGCTGGTGCCAGAGTTATCTCGTTATGTTTTAAACACTTAGTGTGTTAACAGTTATTCAGTTTATATCCTTAGAGCTTCCCAGCACCGAAGGTCCGGTGGCGGCCCCATGCGGCTACCACTCTATTCAGATGCTGCATGGTGCGCGGCGTGACCCCGGTGCGGGGGGAAGCTAGCTAGTAAGGATAAACATAATAAACTGTTTTTAAAACACTGTTAAAACGTTTAAAACATAACGAGATATACGCGCGGCACAGCCCCCTGAGATGGGCCAGGAGTTTGTGCATTAAGCCCTATCGTAACGTGGTAGGTTCCTTTAAATAGGGTTCATTAACATGAATTCCGTCATTCTGCAGAATGAGCATTTACTTTGAAACTGATTCGGCACACAAACTACTCTTTCAACATGCATGGCCTGAGCAAAAAAATGTCCAATAGGTTTAGTTACTTGCGGACCGAGAGCTCAGGGTGCACAGGTTGGCCTCTCTCTAACAGTAGACAATAGTGGTAGCAGCAATTTACAATTGCAGTATTTTAGCTCTCCTCGTGCTATATATTTATAGCACTTTATACACTAACCACAAATACTCTACACCATAAATAAATGCGAGATGTTGCCATGTGATTAAAAGGACTTGCCACACCAGTTTTCCCAAGAGTTGTGGAATGCAGCATAAACAACGCCCCCCCTATCCAGTGTAACAACTTTCTTTTTTAAGTGTTTGCCATACACACAAATGCACTGTCCATAAGTAATGATTCCATTTTGAAAGAGGTAAATTAAAAACTACCGTATATTCCGGCGTATAAGACGCCTGGTGATAAGCGACCCCCTATATTCCTGTTTATAAAATATGAGTTTAAGATATATCGCCAGTAAAGAACTAACCCTCTTTTCCACCCATACAAAACACGGTTAAAAATTTAAATACAAAACACGATTTGAATTTAAACATGGTCTTTGTTTTTCATTTAAATAATCTTATGGACATGCAGGTATATACAGGGAAAACTGTCGCTCAATAAAACATAGGCTACAAACAACATGACCATCGTCATTTCTACTACATACTGTTTTACTTAAATTATTTATTTGATTAAATATTCCATGCCATGTAATCACGAAGCGGGAAAAAAAATTCCAAAGCCAATGAAAATGGTGTGAAAAAAGTTGCGCATTTCTTGTGGGCTTGGATATAGTCTTTCACTGGAGCTGCCCCAAATGACTGTCTCTTTCTTTGGGTCGGTACCGGATTAAGGGGATACCAGAATTGTATAAAGGTCTTTATAAGTTTCATACATCACAAAAAGATGAAAACCTGTACACAATAATTTTTTTGATTTGCCAACTTCTGGTGTAATAATCTGTTTTATACTTTGTGACGGAGCATGTGGGTGGTGTAAATTTTTGCGCAAATTGATACAATATTTTCAATGATATTCATTTGAGGACTGTACGACCTTTGTGATCCTTTTTAGATTTTTTTTATATGTATTATTCAAAATGGCAAAAAAGGCCATTTTCGACTTTGGGCGGCTTGTTTCGGTCGGTGGTTAAACGCATTTGAAAAAACGATTATCATATTTTGAATAATCGCGGCATTTTGGCCGCGTCTACCTGATGTGTTGATGATTTTTACTTTATTGTATATGTATTGTCAGTTCTAGGGAAAGGGGGGTGATTTAAATTTTGGTTTTTTTATTAATATTAATTTTTTTTTAATTTTTAATTTTATACGAGTTTTCGACCCATCGGGTACTTAACCCTAGGTGTACGATCGATTCCTATTCAATTACTGCCTATACATATGCAGTATATGGGGATTTGCCTCCTCAGCACAGAAGGGTTCTATTAAAATGATAGCGCTCAGTCCGGAAGGACGAGGCTCCAGGAGACGTTCACGGGTAGGGTAGCGGGCGATCCGGCAAGATGGCCGCCCATGCAGCATCTGTTTGAGGCTGCTGGCAGCTTTGCGGCAGCCATCGCTGATGTTGAAAAACACCGCGATCGTGTGACAGCAATATGAGCCAAGACTTACCGGTATGGAGAGGGCTCGCCAGCTCTCAGCGCGACAACCGGTGATACCCGGGGACTGCATTACGCCGGATAGTGCCAACCACAGAAAGTTTGCATCGCATATGCCGCTGTACAAAGGGCCTAGGTTGGTTCAGTCAAGTTTTGGTTGTCCCGTTTAAATGCGGACCGATACAAGCGGTCAATGTGCTGAGGACCAGGTTCAATATACGGCTTCAGCTACTTAAGCGACCCGTGCAGCTGCGAGTAAGATTGTATTCCAGAGAAGTCACGCTAATACGCCGAGATCGTCATACGGGTGTCGTATGGTGAGTGATCCATTAACAGGGACTGTCCTGCGGCTTCGTGGATCAAGGGAAATAGAGTGTTGGCATGGGTTTTGGTTCCATTTTTCTGAGTCATACGTTTTTGGTTTTTTTTACCGCTGTAAGTGATTTTTTTTTCCCTTTTCGGTGCGTTTCACCAGGTTTTAAGACAAGGCTACAAAGGAAGTTCGGAGAAAAATTTATTAAAAGACTGTCTTTGTAAGTAGGTGTATGAACATCAACATCTCAGCCGGTATTATCTCACAATTACAATTGAACCAAGATAATAACGTGAACAGGACTTTAAGCTGAAAACAGCACCTGGTAGCAGAACTACAGGAGCACATGAGATTAACAGATGGTCCGGCAAGAGTCTTCGTACTGGTGGTAATACGAGCGGATTCTTGGTGAGCAGTCAGCTCAATAAGTAGCGGGATGCCTGTAGGTATGTGAAACACTATATATGTTATCACGAATACTCTTACAACATATTGTCTCACATGCTATGTTGTCACGCAGATTCCGCAGCATATTGAAGCCGGAAAGTGTTGCAGTATGTAGTCGACTAGCTTGTAAACTAATTCCAGTAGATTCTTGCACGGGGTTTATAAGCACTTAAGCTTGATCCGTGCGTACACGAGCTTCCAATTGTTCCTTCTATTCCTGTGTGCCACGTGTTTATAATGCGATTCGGGCGTGGGAATTTCAGTCAGGCAGCGTGACCATACATTAAAGCATTGACGTCGCTTGCCACTCGTTGCGAGTGATCATTTGCGTGAGTCTCCAGTTGAGCGGGAAATCTGCAGGACACACGGACGGCATGTGCGATATTTGCGCGTCAAAAAAGAAGCGGCTGCAGTCGAAACGGAGATCTCAGATGGCAGGATAGCAGCGGAAAGTAAATGGTCGTGACTCTCAGCTGCACACTTCCAGTATATCCGCGTCCAAAGCAGATGCGCAGACGCGTCGCGTGAACGAGGTTGACGCCCCGGGCACTCGGCTACAGCGACACGCGGCTAAGTACATCGGATATATGGTAATTAGTCATTTGGCGCATCGACTTATGGAACCTTATAGTCCATGTAGACCGATAAGCCGCAAATACGGTAGAGTACATTCCGGCGGTCTTTCCACTGGAAGCAGGTAAGTGTCCATGTGGAACAGTGATTGATGTCTAAAAACTTAGAGGTGTTATTAAAATGTTCCCATTTGAACCCTTTAGCGATGGCCTCTTTTCCTTTTCTGTTTCTTTGCTATTCAAGCTTCAAAAAGCCATGTACAGAGAGCAGGCTGTTATGCGTGAAATTGCTCATGAGGAAAACATTGTGCCCTGAACGAAAAAATTGGAAATGCCGAAGCATTTGCAAAATTGTCCTTGTGGGTTCTAATATTATTGCCTTTCACTTGTTTGTCAAAACATAACAGTCCTCTTTTACTTTTTGTATGAAAAAGTCTTCATATTGCCTGTCTTTGAAACCAATAAACTTGTTCAATAAGCATATTGACAGCTTTTATGGTCTACTTTTTGCAGTTATTGAGATTGAAAGGGTTGTGACAGGCGTAAAAATTGGACTTTCTCTCGGTCACTGCAGGTGTTTTTATTTGATAGATTGGGAACTTGTCACGTTTTGATGCTTAGAACATTCCAGACGTCCTGCAAGGAAAACACCTTTATATTATTGAGAACACGCTATCTTGATTCACAGGGCCATTCTAGAGCAATTGCGTACCAGGCCAGTGTGTAGGTAAAGCTTTTATATGTGCAGGACACTCATCATGGGAAGGGGGGGAAGTGGTAAGCCTGTGACTCACATGGAGATCTTCAGATGCAGACCTTCTGAGCTATGTATTGAGAAGGAGCTGGGATAATTATCGTGATTTCAGAAGTTCCTTATTCATTCTGGTGCACAATTTTTATTATCCATATACTAGTCACGAGTTCATCTAAGGTTGTGCGTCCCAATTTTGATGTGTTGGCGTTAGCCCGACAGTGCCGAAGACAGTCATCTGATTTGTGGTTGTTTCATGTAATGTGATTCTTGACGTAACATTGCCTAATCCCAACGCCATACGAAGTTTTCTTATGTGTTTCTCCGCGGCAACCCCAAGTGATTTCCGGTCGAAAATTGATTTTAACACACAACAGCATGAGACAGTGGTAATTACGCTGATGATCGTGCACAATCCCATCATGGCACATCTTCGTTACATCGGTACCAGCACAGTCGCCAAAAGTGCCTTCCGATGTAAATTGTCCACTCAAATGAGCACGGATCTCGGACTTAGTTGATCAAGCCCCGAATCGTGCACCAAATTTGGTCGCTTCCGCTCATCAATGGAGCACGCATAAGCTATATCTGTGATTATGAGGGTGCTAGGATACAAAATAAGGTCAAAGCAGGTAATGATAGAGGAAAAAATGTTTCTAGGACAGTTCAGTCAGCCGATCAACCCACATCATATCATAATATATTATTATGCATGAATTCTTCCAACTGGTTTGACCAGAGGTGGCAATCATAGTCTCTCTATGGGCACTAGCCCCATCACCCCAGCGCGAGGTTGCCCGACTTAATAAGGCCTCTTGCAGTTCCAAGGACCCTAGATGAAGCTACAAATAGATTCTCCATTTCTACTGTATGGTGTCATCAGGTGCCTAACAATTTTAACACGTGAAGAGCAGGGAGTAATAAGGTACTGTTTGAATTATCGATCGGCACTTTGCGAAAAAATATGTGGTTTGGATGGAAGTTTGGGCACTCAGCTCTATAAGGTTGCCATCACAGGTTTATTTAGACTGTTTGTATGTCAGATTATCATAAAGGCTTGGGCAGTTTCATAAATGTGGCATATGAGATGTTAACATGTGCATAAATTTGAAACCTTTGTGGAAAAGATGCAAAAAATAAATTGAGCATTCAAATTCCTAAGTATTTCCTACAACAGGAGGGAACTGGAGTGAGTTTGCAGCTAAACTTTTTGAAAAGTTGGAACTTGATAAACTTGGGGGCTACAGTAAAAAGGGAGTGGGCTGGCAGTGCCCACATTCGCATTTGAGACTGTGTGAGAGATTTGTAAAGCAGAAATATGCAATGATAAATCCCTCTTTGGCTTTATTGCTGTCAATGGGATTAGTAAACTAATTAGTAAACATTTTCTGTTTGGACAGTTGGATGTGCTACTGGCAATGCTTTTGGGGTTCCATCGGGGTCGGTGTAGGGGGGAGGGAAGCTGGAAATTTGCCAGGGCCCCTGTCCTTAAGGGGCCCCCTGCCATTTGGACTTTTGTGGGAAAAGGATGTATTGCTTCTTTAATACCCTTGGTTGATTGCCCGGGAGAAGGTGCTTATCATCTATCTCCTGTCATATATCATCATCTATCTGTCTAGTTATCCATTCCTAATTTGCTATTTCTATGATATATTTGTCATCCAACCAATTATCTATCCAGCTTCCATCTATTTATCTATATATCTCATTACTACACGCCAAGCACCAAACAAATCTTCACCCTCAACTGTGCCACCAACACAGAAGCCCTATAATAATCTACTATATTTAACATCTATAAAAATCTATTAAATCTTATAGCATCTTCATATTATATTATCATCCATCACCTATCATTGTCTATCTCTCTAACAATCCCCTACAGCCCCAATACAGATACTTACCTACTACTGTGTTAACATACAAAGTGTTTTATTATTGGGCAGGGATCAAGGAGCCTCTTACTGACTGTGACTGTTCATAAAATAGATTTATTTTTGGGCCCCACTTAAAGGTTCTGTACATGTTTGGGGTTGACATACTTGGTCCATTTGTCGACAAGCCAAAAAACAGGAAATCTGAATGAACTGATGTGTGGGTAGGAACAAGTATCTTTTGAAAACAAAGTTCACTCAAAACTAATCACAATAAAAAAAAAAAATTCAACTATCATACAAAAGTTTGACACATCAGAATAAGGATGGTCATCATTCAGGTAAAATCAATTTTTAAACTTCTTTTCCAATGAATGTTCAAAAGGGGTCCAAAAGCAAATTTCTGTGGTTCTCTTTCAGGTAATATTAAAGGAAACCTACCAGCTCGCATCTATTTATTAAGGTAGATCCGGTGGCAGGTTCAACTAATGAATGACATGGGAGCCCTTTTTAGGGCTAATCCTTGAGCGGCCTGTAACTTTATACATCTTTTATTGCCCTAATATGCAAATATCTGAAAGAGGCTACTGGGGCATGGAGTAGCCGGGGCTTAAGCTGCACGGTGCCGCTACTCCACGCCCTGGTAGCTTATTTGGATCCTCCTACTACAAGATCTTCAGCAAGCAGCTCCTGGCAGCTGCGCAAAACTCATCCGCGCTCTGCATAGACTTTCTATGCAGAGCCGGCGGCTACGCGTACTCAGCCGGAGCTACTGTGCATGCTTAATAGCTCCGGCTTCGGCAAATATGACTCTTCTCACCTCACTTTTTACATAAGTGGAGAGAGAGAGTTTAGTGGTTGCAGGGGTAGTGTCACTTCTGAAGCCCCTATCTTTGGTTTTGTAGCACCTAGAAACATTCTTTTCATGTCATATTAAAGATAATAATATCATTTTCCGGTCCCATCGGCTTACAGAACTTCACAAAAGGCAGTTAAAATAGGTGTGAACTGGATCTTTATCTACAGCTTGTATTTCCAATAATGGCCCATTGCCTGTGTAGTGTGCAGGTGGCTCCAGATTCATGAATTGTGGCGCATGTTCTTCATGAATCTGGTGCCCCCTGCATTGCTCCAAAAGAGTGCACCAATTGTTTTTGGCTGCACCTTTAACATAGGGCATGGGACACACTTCTGTCGGACACTGCATGATAAATGTGGCACACAGTCTGGCTCCTTCCACACTTGTGTTACAGATCACGTCAGAGTTTGATCAGGGTGCGATCAGGGTTTGGTCAGTGAAAAACTGACAATTTGCATCACAGTTCAATCAGTTTTCAGTCAGAGTTTGTTCAGTGTCTCAGTTTTCAATGCATTTTTCACGCGCAGAAAATGCGCTTGAAATTGACTCAGGACTGAGCGCTATCTTTTCTATGGCAATTGATGCGTGAAAAACGCATTGCACTTGCAAGTGTCTCAGAGGTGCGATGCGTTTTTGATCGTCTCCATAGACTTGTATGGTGCGTTTTTCACGCACGTGACTTGCAAAAGAGAGCATGTTGAGATTTAAACGCGCGTTAAAAAAAATGTGCGTGTGTGCGTGAAAAAAAAATGCTAGTCTGAAAAGACCCATTGGTTACAATGGGTCAGAGTACAATGCAAGTTCTTGCGCGTCAAAAGCATGCGCAGAAAACGTGCGTGAAAAACGCAAGTGTGAAAGGGCCTCTGGACACTGGAAACGCCCCTTTCAGTGCAGAATTTGTGTCGGATTTAGTGCAGCCGAGACACAAATGTGTTGCGGACACTTTATAAAGACAGTAACAGAGTTTGCACTAAAAAGAATGTACAATATCATCCAAAAAACTGGTGCAGGGGTTTGATAAATGTGGGCCGACGTCTTTATCTCTGGTTCTGTAGCTCATGAAGCCATAAGCCTTATGTGATCTGAAAGATGAGATCCATATCTTTAATATGACATGTTTCTAGGTACTAGAGAACTAGGTGGGGGTTATATACCAATTTCTAGGACAATAGAACAGAAGCTAGAGGCTTCTAAAGTGACACTATCCCTGCAAACACTAAACTTAACTCATCTCAAATAAGTTCTGAAGAGACATTTGCCTGTTTGTGGGTGAGATTTCACATAAAAAGGAAATTCTAGATAGGACATTTAATACCGTCTGGATGTTCCCGTTCGGGTTTGGTTGTCCCAATCATAGCCATGGTTAATTACTAAGGTCAGTTTGCTAGATTGGCTGTCCGGTCTCCAATCCGGCAGTATGTGCAGGCCGAACACGAACTGAAAAATCAGGTGCACTCATCTCTACAGATTTGCCTATCTTTTAATAAAATAGGTTTTAACTTTCACGTTTCTTGGCCCAGTGGACACTTGTCCAGGGAAGCCATCGGGGGGTTTAGTGTGACTGTGTTCAGGGGGCCACAAGGAGGCAAAGGGGCCCTAAGTCACGGAAAACCCTCCTCCCTTTCTCGTTGCAGGGAACTCACTGGGGCACATTTTTGAACATCGGCGGACCTCAGTGGGGAAGCGACACATGCAGGATATCGGGCGCACGATCTTAGAGTATCTCTGCAGACCCGAATCCTCGTCGGATATTCCGGATCGGCAGGGTCAACGGGACGGGTAAATGTGCCCCAATGTGTATACAGGGGTTGATGATAATTCTGTGTGGGGCCTTCAAAATTTGGGCCCTGATCTTCCAATTAGCAGTCCTGCTCTCTCCACTTAATCCCCTTTTTCTATAATATTAGAATATATATACCGTATATTCCGGCGTATAAGACGACCTGGTGTATAAGACGACCCCCCTACTTTCCTGTTTAAAATATAGAGTTAAGATATATTCGCCGTATAAGACTACCCCTTTTCCCAACGCTACAAAAACAGGTAAAAATTAAAAAAAAAACAGATTTGAATTTAACATGGTCCTTTTTTTAATTAAATTCTATGACATGCAGGTATATAGCAGGAAAACTGTCGCTCATAAACATAAGGCATACAACAACAACATTACCATCGTCCTATTTTACTGTAAATGTTACCATACTGTACCTTAAACTTTTATTTTATTAAAATATCATGCCATGTACTCAGAAGCGGGAAAAAAATTCCAAATGCAATGAAAATGGTGAAAAAACGCATTTGCGCCTTTTCTTGTGGGCTTGGATATTACGTCTTTCACTGAGCGCCAAATGACATGTTTACTTTATTCTTTGGGTCGGTACGATTAAGGGGATACCAATTTATAAGGTTTTATAATGTTTTCATACATTTACAAAAATGAAAACCTCTGTACACAAATTATTTTTTGATTTTGCCAACTTCTGGCGCTAATAATTTTTTTATATTGGTGAGGAGCTGGGGGTGGTGTCATTTTTGCGAAATTTGATAATATTTTCAAGATATCATTTTTAGGACTGTATGACCTTTTGATCAATTTTATAGATTTTTTATATTTTTCAAAATGGCAAAAAGTGCCATTTGATTTGGGCGCTATTTCCGTTATGGGGTTAAACGTATTGAAAAACCGTTATCATATTTTGAGAGATCGGGCATTTTCGGACGCGTCGATACCTGTGTGTTTATGATTTTTACTGTTTATTTATATTATGTCAGTTCTAGGGAAAGGGGGGTGATTTGAAATTTAGGTTTTTTTATATAATTTTTTTTTAAACTTTTTTTTATTCTTATTTATCTATTTTTCAGATCCCTAGGGTACTTTAACCTAGGTTGTCTGATCGATCCTACCATAGGGGATTTCTTCTCTCTTTATCGCTGTGAAAAACCCGCGACGTGCTAGCACCGATCGCGGTGGTTTACCGGTAAGCCTTTGCTGCAATATGAAGCAAAGACTTACCGGCTCCATGCAGGCGCGACCCGACCGCTGCCGTGAATACACGGCGGGCGGGATTACCGGCGTTAAGACGACTCCAGAGAAGACAGAAGTTTTTCTGTCTTCAAAAGTCGTTTTATACGCCGGAATATACGGTATACAGGCAGTCCCCGGGTTACGTACAAGATAGGGTCTGGAGGTTTGTTCTTAGTTGAATTGTATGTAAGTCGAAACTGTATATTTTATAATTGTAGACCAGACAAAAAATAATTTTGGCCAGTGACATTTGGAGTAACATTTTTGCTGTTGTAATGGGACCAAGGATTATCAATAAAGCTTTATTACAGACACCTTACAGCTGAATATTGCAGTCTGGGACTATAGTAAAGCATTCAGAGACTTCACCAGAGGTCAGAGGGGTCTGTCTGTAACTATGGGTTGTCTGTAAGTCGAGTGTCCTTAAGTAGGGGACCGCCTGTATATACAATTTGTGGCAGACAACTGACTGCCCTCAGACAATGGATGGGTCAAAGAGTCATACAGCATCCAGTACCAAAAATACTCATGGCGTCAATTTTTGAGGCGCTTCTCATCCATTAGTCGGTGGCTGAGTGAGTAGCACTACAGCCTTGCAGCACTGGGGTCCTGGGTTAGATTCCCACCAAGGTCAACATCTGCAAAGAGTTTGTATGTTCTCTCTGTGTTTGCGTGGGTTTCCTCCAGGTCCTCTGGTTTCCTCCCACACTATAAAACATACTGGTAGATTGATTAGATTGTGAGCCCCATGGGGACAGGGACTGATTTGACAAGCTCTGCGTAATCGGTGTGCACTGTATAAATAAAGAGCTATTATTATTATTAGTTCCGAAGGTCTCCCATTTTATTTTTCCATGATATTTCGGGAAAGCAGAGAAGTTTATTTGTTTGAGGAGACACTAATCCAGAGGGTTACCTCATACTCCATCACACCATATGGTACTTGGATGGATAACCTCATGGGGTATTAAGACTTTAAGAGCCCAGAGGGGGGTGGGGGTCCTAGCTCACCCACTTTACACATCAAGCTGACTAAATAATGTAAAATCTGATGAGTTGTGACGACTTTCCCCCTCATGACACGAGGTGCTCGCCGCTCGTCCTGTCAGCTCTCTGCCATCCCCGCCATACTGCCAGCTCGTCTCCAGTAAACTTCTGCCCCTTCTCCCCAAACTCTTCCTCCCCTGAGTGTAGTGTGAGGACCCTCCTCTCCCCCTCCCCTCCCCCAGGGCCGCCATTGGCTCTGCTCCCCGCTTTATCCCACACTGCACTGCGTGGCGCGTCATTGAACAGAGCCCATGATGGCGGCGCTGGGTGCGAGTGAAGTGATCGCCCAGCTGGAGAGCGCTGCCAAAGTTTTAATGGTGAGCGGGGTCCGGCCGCGGAAGGGTTGCTGGCAGGGGGGCTGTGTGTGTGACTGGCACCCGAGGGCTGTGCTCGGCACCGTGTGTCAGGGGCAGGTGCCCACACCGCGCTGGGGCAAGGGCTGCTGCCATGTCCCTTCCTGTGTACTCCCTGCTTCCCTGGATCCCAGCATCCAGCTACTGGATCCCAGGATCACTCTGCCCACAGGTGTTGGCAGTGCCCATCTGGTGCCCCTTCCAGCTCTTATACAAATACTCACTCTTGTCTGTCTGTGGTTACTTTTTACATTCTTAATTGGATTATTAGTTCCCAAATATTAAAGTGTGTAAGATCCAGGGGGGGATACAGGGTGCGTCCGCTGCCCACCATTATACCAGGGGGGGTTATAAATGTGAGGAGGGCACCCTGTAAGGATCTAAACTTTATGTCCATGTTCACATTGTAAAGGGGGTAAGATTGGGTTTGTTCAATTGGATTTGTTTCGGATGCTTTGGTAAGAGGTCGAATCAAAACGTAAATGCAGCAGAGTTTTGTAATTGAGTCTGAAACTAAATTAAAAAAAATCTGCTGCAGAAAGTGCGGCCGTAGATGTAACCTATCTGCAGATCCGTTTTTGCGATGTAATTCTTGGATCCGACACGGAACCCCAAAGTGAATCCGGAGGTTTTACTGTAGATTTAGCGATAGGGTACAGGTACAGATTCACCCAAGAGCGTCTGTTTGAGCTACGACTGATAAGTTGATGGGTGACCTGTGAATCTGCACCCTATGGGAGGACAAAGCATAGGGCTATGTTCACATGTAGTGGTTTTGGCGCAGTATTTTAGAGGTTTGCAGCTAATTACTCTGGTTATGTTATGATTTGGCAAAACTTTGGCATCTCGCGGTTATAAAAAGGGGACGTGTATTACAGTACATGCAGTCCCTGTAGGTCTGTACTTAACTTGAATTTGTATGTAAATTGGAACATGTGTATTTTATGATTGTCATTTCAGACAAAATTTATTTTTGTCCCAGTGACAATTGGAATTTTAAAATTTTGACCTCTCGGGGGAACACAAATTATCAATATAACTTCATTAGACACCTTACAGCTGTAGCCTGGGACTAAAGTAACATCCAGAGACCTTCACCAGAGGTCACAGGGGGCAGACAGGTCTGTCGGTTTGTAACTAGGGGTCGTCTGTAACTTGAGGACCGCCTGTATAATGTGATGGACTTGTCTAATACAAAGGGGTTAGGGGGCTTCTATAGTAAACCCCACAAGAGGAAAATATAAGCATAAAATCGCAATTTGACAGCGACGTTTGCCAAACCGAAATTTTCAGGAAAAGAAAACAAATCTGTTTTGTTTTGTTTTTTTTTCTCTGTGCTTTATATATTTTTTTTGTTTTTATATTACTTTTTACTTTCTTTGGTAAAATAATACACAAATGGTAGTCAGACATTTTACAGTGTAGTAGGTGTACATTTTGGGGTTTTTGGGTTCTGCGTGGTTAAGTACAGGATTCCGATGGTACCAGTAGGACTTTTTTTTTTTTTTTAAATTTATTTTTACAATGGCGACTGTCAAAGTTTTAGACTTTTGAAGGTCTGCTCAATTCTTGTTTTTAAAACGTCAATCGCCAGCAGATAGAAGAGACTTGAAAAGTTGTCCCAAAAACTTCCTTGAGGATTTAGGCTGACAAGCCGTCACCAAGCAGTTATCCGGACAGTAACCAGATCACAATGATGTACTATATGTCCTATATTCGGGGGGGATCAGATTTATGATATAATTCTTTGAATGCTGTATACAAATAACCCAAATGTCGAAGGGTTCAGAGAAAAGTCTTGCTGGGATGTCCCCTCCTGGCTTGACTAATGTCCTGTAGTAGTACCTCCGGGTGCTGCCCCCACCCTTGTTACCTGCACTATATAGGACCTCGGTTATGCCAAGACAGAACTTCTCGGTGTAACTCTTCTCCGTCTCTATGACCCCCTAAAGCTTCCAGACTATAGAAGGACATCATTGTGTTCCCGTCACTTCCCTAGATTGAAAGTTGGTGGCATTTTGTAAGCCTAAATCCTCATGACCGATTTCCTTTTAAATTTCATTCCACACAGGGTTGGGTTTGTCATGCTGATAGGTAGGGATCCTATTGCTGGGACCACTTTTTATCACAAGGATAGGGGTTCAGTTCCCTCTTACGAATAATGCGAGAGGTTGAGCTTGTGCCCTTCTGCTCCTGTCTCTGTCTATCGAACTGCCAGAGATGACCAAACATGGCCTCCTGTAGTGTCCAAGGGGATAGAAGGGGTAGCACGGTGCATGCTTGGCCTGCCAATCCAGGCATTGGTGGGAACAGACCCCCTGTATTGGTGATCTTAAGTGGTCCGCACTGCTTTGCCCAATACCAGGCAGCTTGTTCCCTTTTCTGTGGGAAGGTTATAAAGTGTAATCTTTTACATGTTGGGTATGTGTCAGCTGAATCCACTGGTTTTGACTATGTAATGTGTATGGGGGGCCTTCACCTTGAGGGTCCACATTCTCTAGTGAGAATAGATCCAGCGTTGCATTAAGTAGCCCAGTAGCCTTTACCACTTAGTTGTGCCTTGCATTGCAGGCCTAGGAGACCTTTGGTGCCCATTCACACAGCGGATTATGACATTACACTGGAAAACATATCCTGCACATTTGGCTAAGTTCACAGCTGATGTTCCAAATTTACATTTGGATAAAGATTTGGGTGCTTCATTGGCAAATATAAATTTGTTCTGTATAGACTGTCGAACACTGTAATAAACGGGAGATATAACAAATATTTTTCCATATAGCCTAAAGACTTTAAAGGGGACCTTTCACCACCTTGCACATTTAGTGGTGAACATACATAATGTCCGGGTAGACATTTTCAAAAGCGGGAGCTCGAAAGAAAATTCTGAGATATCCGTTCAGTATCTGATCATCTTAATCCTCTGCACTGTTAGAGAGGAGGTGCTGGAGTGGCTGGAGGGAGAGTGTGTTATACTAATAGATTATA
Source organism: Engystomops pustulosus (assembly GCA_019512145.1). Taxonomy (NCBI): domain Eukaryota; kingdom Metazoa; phylum Chordata; class Amphibia; order Anura; family Leptodactylidae; genus Engystomops; species Engystomops pustulosus. The sequence goes on along the minus strand of CM033642.1, from coordinate 13,012,874 downwards.
GATTAGTGGGATATACTACTAGATTATCCTAACACCAGCCACTACCTCCTCTATGACATTGGCTGTTGCTGATTGGACAGTGTCAGAAAAGTTTAGCATAACACACGCCCAAACATTTTCTTTAGCTCCTCCTCTCTGACAGTGGAGAAGATTACACTGATCTGATACTGGAACTAATATCTCAGCAACTGTGGGGGCTGGAAAGAAAATTCAAAGTGCTCCCGAATCTGTACAGCAGACCCTGAATCACCACATATGTGAGGGCCAATTTAAAGGGGTTCTTATCAATTAGAATGATTTGCTGACAGAATAGGCAATTGTATGCTTTTTAACTATGGGCAACCAAACTCTGGAATGACAGACGGGGTCCCCGGTCGATGGAGAAATAGCGTGTGACCTCCTGCTTTTTTTTCATTGTCCGTAGGTCTGCCAGTTATAGCGGTGCCATAAATGAAGTGGCACATACAACCTGTTACTTAATTTATTAGGGGAATGGTATGCCCATTCTTGTTAGATCGGCATGCAAATTTGGGATAAAGTGCCCCTTTAATCTTGGACAGATGGGTGTGGAGTTCCCGTGGTCAGACCTCTGGTAATCGGCCATTTATCCCGCCTGCAGATCTCTGTGATCATGAAATATTCGACTCCTCTTTACACGCCGCCGCCACTTCATTAGATTAGTTCCACCTCCAGATATGACTGAGCAATTACTGTTTTAGACGAAGAAGATCCCTTCAGGTCATTTGTACGCAACAATTATCACAAAGCGATCAAATCACATGTAAAATCGTAGTGTGTAATCCCGGCCTGAGGGTAAACCTGTCTGTACATCAGCACCTACTGTATGCTGAACACTTCTGCCCCAGTTTCCCATTGGAAATTGTATTTTTTTAGCCGTTTTGGTGCTTTATATTGTAAGTTTTTGTATTGTTCCGAGTGTCGTTTTTGAGACATGTGGCGTTGATGATTGGTGGTATCGCGGGCATGTAATCCAGCGTGGCCTTTCTTACGTAGGAGCGGACGCTATGGCCCGTTACACGCCTAGTAATGCTCTAGCTGTAATGGGAGGCATCTTGAGAATTTGCTGTGACTGCACATCTGCCGGAGCAATGCTATACAACAAGGGTGACCATTATACATTGAAGGGCACAGCTGCCGCCTGCCGAAATTCTTAATACGCTTTAACATAATTTTATTTTTTAGAATGTTAATCTACCATCAAAATACAGGGACACTTGCTCATATATCATATATATGTGGCAATCTTTGTATATTTGTTATCCATGGCCTCCTTCCTTATAAAATCGACTGCTAAAATCATTATGCAATCTTAACCCTGAAGATTTCTGTAGGCGTTACCAGGGCCCCTCCATGCTGTAGCTTCACATGCTGCAACACTGTGCTGGAGAACTTCCCTTCTCCCACTGTAGCAGAAAGGTGAAAGTGCTACTGCACAGTGTAACGGCCTTTGAAGCTAAAGCACAGTGGTAACCCCACACCAAAGCCCTACTGGCTCATTAGTATAATTTTAAAAGTTGATTTTAGAAGGAACGAGCCACGGATGACAGGGACTGGCACTGCCTATATATTAGGGGGCTGATGGCTGTATACTGGGGGCATGGGGTTACTGGCTATATACTAGGGGAAGTTGCTGGCTATATACTGGGGGGCATGTGTTTGCTTACTATATACTGGGGAGGCTGTGACCAATGCATTTCCGACCCTAGGCTTATACTCGAGTTAATAGGTTTTCCCAGGTTTGTGTTTGGTTCCTTGGCTTATACTCAGGTCTGCTTATACTTGCATATAGACAGTACCCTTCTCAGGGTCCCGGTTCCCACATTGCTCCAGTACTTCCGTGTTTGGCACTTTATCTGATCTTAGGGTTCCAGGGGGACACAGGACTCCCCACAGTCGATGAGTGACCTCCATGGACCTGGGAACAACAAAACTGACCTTGTGGTCATTTGAAGTGATGTCCCTTGGTGCAAGGAGGCCACTCTTGGTCCTAAGCAGATCCTGTAACATCCTGAAAAACTGGAATTACTGGAGCAGGGTCAACTTGCTTCCATTTTACTTCCCACCCCTTCCCTGGCCACTTTTTAATTGCTGATTGGTGGGCATGTAATACTAAACTCTTTTGCTTGGTAGCTGTTCTTACTCTACGGACAGAACCAGAAGCGGACCTCTCTGTTCATAGTGTAGCTACCATCCGACCTTGCTGCAGGCGCTGCTCCTGTGCACTTCAATAATAGATATTGCCCTTTAATAGGGGCAAATACAGGGCTTCCCTTATTGGAGGCAAAAATGGTTAAGGGTTGATATCAAGGTCTCAACAGCACTATAAATAGTACAGTGGCTGCAATTGATATTGCAGCATGGGCTATATGCTCTACCATAGGACTGAGCTGCGAATAAAGGTGATGTATAGGGATGTCAACTTGGTGTTGAATCTGGAATATTGCATCAAGCAGAAATGCAACACATTTAAAGGTTACTAGTTGGGTAACATTAATAATAATTCGTTATATAGCGCTCACAGATTACACAGCGCTGCACAGAACTTGCCAAATCTGTCCCTGTCCTCAATGGGGCTCACAATCTAATCAACCTACCAGTATGTTTTGGAGTGTGGGAAGAAACCAGAGGACCCAGAGGTAACCACGCAAACACGGAGAGAACTTACAAACTCTTCGCAGATGTTGTCCTGGATGGGACTTGAACCCAGGACCCCAGCGCTGCAAGGCTGTAATTGATCTTGGGCTTATAAATTACTTTACTCTGTTATTCCTCCTGGAAAATTATGAATAAAATGACACGGATGACAACACTAAGTTGACAATTTATTCATAAGTTTCTAGGAGGAATAACAGCGGAACAACGTGGTAATCAGAAAAATTTTGCGCGCTTCCAAAGAGGAATGTTATATGTTCAATGTACGTAGTTTGTCTTGTTATAGAAAACTGCGGCATGTTGTATAACGTGAGTGTCCCTTCCGGTGCCCCCGGCCCCTACACACGCCGGTCAGCCTTACTTCAGACGCTGCACTTGCTGAGTCAGCAGAATGTATAGGAACATTCCTGAGGCACACATGCTTTTTGTCCTGTGTAAGGACTCGCCGCTGCCTGAGGAATGAGGAGACGTCGGTGCGGTACAACAAGTTGGCATTGCGTCTGCTCGCTGGAAAAATGTAGGTCTTCCCATGGTTTTTAAGGAACGTCAAGTGGAAAGAGGTGCAGGATATTCTCCTCCTTACCGAGCCACTTCAGTATTCCTCTTCCATTCCATCGCTCATCTATACCACTTGTCCGAATCCTGACGCCTCTGTTCTCTGGACCCAAAGTTGCTCTCTATAAACTTCTATTAGGTTCTCGAAGCGCCATACACGGAGTAGGTGACTTCTGAGCTGTAGGATATAGACCATCATGATTTGGTGTCTACACACCGAACAAACCCCATTGTGGTATTGTGTGGCAGAATCTTGGCTTGTCTCTAATTTCCACTGCTGATTTTATTAAATTTTTGTCTTTTCATAGTGGTAGTGCAAATATGTGCAGAAAATTTCTGTTGTATGTGAATAGGGTTGTTTTAAAAGAAATCTACCATCAAAATGCATCATGATAATCCAGGGAGCCTTACTCGTAGATCCAGGCACCGTGACTGTGTAATCTTCTTATATTTGTTATCCATGGCCTCCTGCCTTCTAAAATCAACTTTTAAAATTATGATATTGAGCCGGAAAGGCTCTCGGGGTTGTTACCAGTGCACCTCTATGCTGTAGCTTCACAGGCTGTTACACGGTCTTCTCATGACCGCACCATGTAAGGCTAAAGTGTCTCCTGCACCTGTGGATCGGACTTCCCCTGTGGCATCCTTCTACGGCAGCCCTGGGGTCTGACGAGTGCCCTAGAGCTGCACAATCTCCTTACAAATCCACTACTGCCCCCTGGGCAGAACCTGACTGGGGAAGCATAATCAATGAACTACATAACACACTGCAATACATTTGTACTGCAGTGTGTTACCTCCACATGAGCTAGAACAAGCAATCAAAGGATCGCTCATTCAAGCCAATCTGTGGGGAAAAAAGGTTTAATAACAGTTAAAAAAAAAAAATTGTAATAAAAATAAAGTAATTGTCGCCTAAACGCCACCATTTCGAAAACATGTCTAATACAGCACAAAATCCCCCTTCCCCCATTCCCACCACATATTTGGTATTGCCAAAACTGGAGTAATCTGTACAATAAATCGGAGACATTATTGGACCCTCTTGGTAGATGCTGTAAAAAGAAACTTTCCAAAAAATGTTGTGTTTTTTTCAAATACTGCAAAATATATAACAAACTGTATAAATGAGGTATAATAATAATAATTCTTTGTTATATAGCACCTACAGATTACTCAGCGCTGCAAAAAGCATGTCAACTTAAAGCTGAGCAGGTCCCTCAAAAGTGATTTTTTTTTTTTTTTAATGGGGGAAGAAATTTCTAAGCCTTATAACATTCTACAAAAATGAGAGGACACATAAAAAAACCAAGTCAACAAAGAGCAGACGTTCTGTAAATGTTAGTTATCAAATTATATTGGTGTTCTGACTATATGCCTTAAAAGTAGAAAATTAATAAAAAAAAATTTCAAAATTTTTGCTAAATATCCATTTTTTTTTCATAATTATGAAAATTTTGGACAATATGTTTTGCATTTAAAGTGTAATATGTCACAAGAAAACAACCTCAAAATCGTCTGGGTATGTTATAGCGTTAGAGTATCACTACCATACAACGTGCTGCACTTGCTGGCATATTGGGCCTTGTTTTTGCCACAGTATTATATATACATTATTGTGTTGTCCTATGGGGACAACATGTAAATTGTATAATGTGCGTTTTTTTTGGAAGCGTTGCTTTGTGAAATTGGACAAAATCTAGCTAAGGGGTTAATGGAATATAAAAAACCAAGACCTGTATGTTTCCGTGCCTTAGAGCACACGATTTATGTGGCCGCAGCCATGACTTTACATCCAAGGCCTAACGGAAGCCATTATGTCTGACGGTTTTAGTCCAAAATGCTCTGTACGTGCCCAGCTCTCTACATGGCCCAATTACAGGTATTGAACCCGAGCGCGGGAGAAATGGATGGTGATTGGTGGGAGTTGGAGGTGCGGAGTGTATTTGTATATTCTCTATGGATGACTCGTGTTCTGCTGGCAACATTCCGTAGTGGAATATAAGGCCTCTAATGTTGCAGTGATCGATACTGGATCAACGGAACCAGCTGATCCTGGACCTTGCATCCACGTTCTGTCTTGATGAGTTGAGGGGGAGGGATGGGTGGATGAAGCTCGGGACTGAGTTGTAGTACCGCTACATCTTTGTTTCCCCCACAGGTCCAGCTCTCGGACCTTCTCTGCGGTTACATTATCTACTGATGATACAGCCATACATTATCTACTGCTGATTTTACAAGATGGAAATACAAACAGGTTTTGGGGGGTGCGCTACAACACTACTCAGTTCACTTGTCATTGCTGTCTTTTTCTATGAAAGATATTGGGGCACATTTACTTACCCGGTCCAGTTGCAATCCCCGCTGTGCGTTGTCTGACGATCAAGGCACGATTCACTAAGATCGTGCGCCCGTCATCCTGCATGTGTCGCTTCCCCGCTCAGGTCCACCGCAATTCAGCATGCAAGTGCATTGTATTGCGATACAATTTAAAGGTAAATCCCGCGCTTAGTCCGAATTAGTCGGATTGTCCGCCGGACCGCCTCCCGATTTCTGTCGCATGAAAACCGGCACCGATGCCCCAAAATCTGATCGCGTGCGCCAAAAACCCCCTTTAAACGCAGCGCAAAACAGTAATCGACGGAATATCTGACGTTTGTGTGGTACGCGGACCCTTAGTAAATGAGCCCCAATGTTTCCACTTTTGCTGGAAGTCTATGGCAAGCAATTTTATTCGGCATGGTCTGCCCTGATGGCCTTGGAGGTGTTATCAGCTTGTTTTCATTGCGGAGTAGAGACTGTCTGCTCGATGCAGTTACATTCCTTATAGATTATGAGGTTTCTTGGATTAAACGCGATGGTCTTAGAAATTCCTCGAAGGTTTTATTGATGAGCGAAAGTGAATAGGCGGAAAACTTTTATCTCCCCATAAAATCACAGATCTTATGGCAGGATTTGCTTTTCCTCCAGGCTTAATGCACTATGTATTTTATAGTAAAGTTTTTTTTTTTTAATTTCCCTCCATCAACGGGTAATAATAATAATAATAATCTTTATTTATATAGCGCCATCAAATTCTGTATCGCTTTACAAACCAACGGGTAGGGGTGAATGTGTTGATCAGAGGAGGTCTAAGCTCTAGGACTCCCACTGATCAGAAGGGCCTGTATCCCCTTATTAATGATGGTCCGGCCCTAATTTACCATCTGCCACACCATTCATTCTCTAAATCATTACTGATTGGTGGGCATGTAATATTTTGCTTGGTAGCTGTTTTTACTCTACAGACAGAACCAGAAGCGGACCTCTCTGTTCATAGTGTGGCTACCATCCGACCTCACTGCAGGCGCTGCTTCTGTGCACCTCAATAATAGATATTGCCCTTAATGAGGGCAAATCCAGGGCTTCCCTTAGGTTATTGAAGGCAAAAATGGTTAAGGGTTGATATCAAGATCTCAACAGCGCCATAAATAGTACAGTGGCTATAATCTATATTGCAGCTCGGGCTATATTCTCTAACATAGGACTGAGCTGCAAACGGCCAACATGCCATTTAAAGGTTACTAGTTAGGTAACATTAATAATTCTTTATTTATATAGCGCTGCACAGAGCTTGCCAATTCAGTCCCTGTCCCCATTGGGTTCACAATATAATCAACCTACCTGTATGTTTGGGAGGAAACCCACGCAAACACAGAGAGAACATACAAAGTCTTTGCAGAAGTTGTCCTGTATGGGATTTGAACCCAGGACCCCAGCGCTGCAAGGCTGTAATTGATCTTGGTCTTCTAAATTACGGTACTTTCCTCTGTTATTCCTCCAGGAAAATTATGAGTGAAATGACGGAAATTGCAGAGCTCAGCACTTTATCTCCACCAGCCCCATAGACCGTGAATAGAACGGCAGGGTCACTACACCTTCATTTGGGGGAACAAACAAGATATGGCAATGGAGATGTATATAATAATGCTGAAAAATTTTTAGATTTGTTGTTCAGGGGATTTTTTTTACTTTCTTTGGGCAAGTTTACATCTGTGTCCTGCCTTCTGATTTTGTTTCTGCTTTGTAACTTACTTTGCTAATTTAGTATCGGTTAATATATCCATTAAAATTGCAATCCATTATTTGCAAAAACTAAAGGCTAAACGCAGATGTGAACTTAGCCTTAGGGCGAATTCAGACGAAGGTATGCTCGCCCTGCTTTAGCCGGGCACTGCATCGCTTTGTGCGCCTAATGCCATCTCACGTTCGTGTGAATTAGCCCTTACTTGGTAGATTTTCCGTATAGGTGCCACAAAAACCTGGTACCAGAATGAACACTGTATCTAAGCTGATGTGTATCTGGAAATCTATGCATGCCCCCCATGTATATATGAAATGTTTGCATGACGGAGTGAGCTTGATTTAGTTTTTGGGGCTGACAATTGCAAATAATTTTTCCAGTCCCAAAAAGTTTAGATGATTGTTACAGTTTTTTTGGCTCCTAACGTTTTAGGTTTGTAGCTTAGTGTAGTGACGGTGTTTGTCCTCTAGATGGCGTCATCCCATCAGTAAATATTACTAGCCATAGGCTGCAGAGGGCTTCCCCTGCATGTATATTATGGGTATTTGGCGTAATGCTATAGTTGATGTTCCTTATGTTGAGCCTTTTTTTGTCCGGATGAAATTTTTTTTTTCATATGCATTTAAATTGCATCACCGAATTGTCCATTTATTTCTATATTTAATGGATAATTAGCACAAAGCAGAGTTATGCGCTGACATTCATATATTTTTTATAATGGGAACTGGCAAGACCGACATGTCATTGGACCTGAATACAGAGCAATGATGGTGTTTTCTGCTGCCTCCCAGCTACGGATGAAGCAGCTTTAGGTCTGCACATTGCCATTATTGTGCACCCTGTTCTCACTTACAGAATGACACGGGAACCAAATCATATAGAAACTACACACAACTTCTTTCCTTATGTGAATTGTTCTTTTTTGCCCCTGCAGGCCCCGCCATCCATGGTCAACAATGAACAGCGGCAGCACGCAGAACACATATTCCTCTCCTTCAGAAAATCAAAGTCGCCCTTTGCCGTATGCAAACATATATTAGGTGAGTATTGATGGAGGTGTATGTCATATGTGTGCCAGAAACATAAACTTTGTTCAGGAAAATGCGATTTCCTAGATATTACAGATTGCAGAAGTGATGAAACTAATATACAGTATATGTATGTGTGTATATTATATTATACACATACATATATCAAACACATATATATACACACACACACACACCCTTACTGTGGCGTGTTCATGGGCGCTGTGGAAAGTTTGTAATTTAAAGGGAACTTTCTTAATTACTAATATTGCTGACTTGCTGATAGGCTAGGTTATTGATATATGGGCAGGGCAGCAATCAACGGCACCCTACTGTGTAGTAGCCTTGATAGCTTATAGGAGCTCTACCATCAAAATCTATTATGACAAACCAGAGACACTTATACATAGATCAAAGCACCGTGACTGTGTATTTGAAATCCATGGCCTCATTCCTTCTAAAATTGACCTTTAAAATTATGATAACGAGACAGAAGGGCGATGGAGTGAGCTACCATATCCCCTCCATCCTGCAGCTTCAAAGGCTGTTACTGTCTCCCCCTCCTTTCTGTTCCCTCAGAACAGAGGGAACAGATGGAGTGAGCTACCATATGCCCTCCATCCTGCAGCTTCAAAGGCTGTTACTGTCTCCCCCTCCTTTCTGTTCCCTCAGAACTTCCCCCTCCCTCTGACTGCTGTAAACTCAGGCAGTGGAAAAAGGGAAGTGCTCCTGTACAGTGTAACAGCCTGTGAAGCTACAGCAGAGAGAGGCTCTGGTAATGCCCCCCAAAGAGCTCTTCACTCTCATTAGCATAATTATAAAATTTGATTTTTAAAAAGGAGGCCATGGATAACAAATAAGATTACCTCAGTCAAAATGGTTGGATCTATGAGTAAGTGTCCCTGGTTTATCATGATGGATTTTGATGGTAGATTTCCTTTAATATCTCTGAGTTGGGCTACATGCACACGATGTATGCCCGTAGTAACGTAGAACGGTGGGCATACATCGGCGCTGCGGAGAGGAGCAGGGGATGAGCGCAGCTCACCTCCTCCCCTCTCCATAGGCATATACAGCACATGGCGCCATATTACGTAGAGAGGTGGGACACGGTGTCGTGAGCCCATAGAAGTGTGTGGGGGATGTATATTGGCTGTATATATATGTCCCCCATACATGTGTGTGAATGTAGCCTAACGTCTACATTTTGTCTAAACTGCAGTACAGAATATTGTGGGATCCTTTTCTAATTTATCTGGTACAATGATGGACCCTCTAACCCTTGTGGTCACAGGTGATGCACTTTAATTTCTGTTTTCCTCCATGTCCTACACAGAAACTAGTAAAGTGGACTATGTACTTTTTCAAGCTGCCACGGCGATAATGGAAGCGGTTGTAAGAGAATGGATCCTGTTGGAAAAAAGTAGCATTGAGTCACTCCGAACATTCCTATTAACTTATGTCTTACAAAGGCCCAAGTAAGTACAGACTTATCAGACTTTGCTGTTAATTTTATCCACAGTCGCAGACTTATTTCGTACCACTAGGGGGCGCACACATCATAAAGTTGAGAGGTTTTGGCAAAGTTCGACTTGCTCATCCTGCACAAGTAAATTATAGTTTTAAGAACGGTTTCAATAACCTCAGTTTTCCACTGTTATTATTGTGATTAGACTGTATCTGCTGATGCTGTGGTGTCTGCCAAGTGGGTTAACCTCCTACAATGATGCTGTGACCACGTGGTCTGGAAAGAGAGGCACCTGTCTCTGCCTCCCCTACAAAACAATAGGTGACAGATTGAGCCAGTCTTGTGCTACAATGGGGGACATGTATTATCGTATCTGCGCCTAAAAATGCCGGAATCATTAGTTTTTTTGGGCACAGAATTGTGGCGGATCAATTGTTTGCGCCAGAAAGAACAGAGGTTTCTGACTATCCCGACTCCTCAGTCTTTTATTTTATTTTATTTTTTTGTCGCAAGTGGGCGTGGCCTAACTTTTCCACATTACCCGTCACATTTTATGTGTATTTTGTCTGCATTTTTAGGCTGTTTTTGGTGCACAATAGACGATGGAAAAAAAAGTGGTCAGAGCACAAAATTAAGGCGCAGACCATGTAAGATTTTGGCGCATATCTCATTGATGTCGACATTTTTAAGGTGCACGACTGATTTTTACCGTCTACCCATTATTTACTTACAGCCGTGCACCACTTTAAAACATCGGGCTGTGCTATCCGAAGATTGATCTCCGATGCCGACAGTCGTTCTTGCACCAGAATTAGTAAATCCCCCCCCCTCCCAATATCTCTTTAAACCACAAAATCCCTACTGTAAACCGTCAGCCAAACCACAAGGGTCAGGGAGTAACTGCCCCATTTTGAGCTCTGTAGTACCTAGAACCGGACTTCTGGTACAGTATTAAAGCAGAGAATCTCCCTTTTTAAATAACGTCTTCAGAGATACAGCAGTTAATGATATAGTTAGGAACGATCAGATAAAAAAAAACAGTTCCTGACTATTTCTTTAGCGGCCGCATCTCTGTTACTAGCAGAGGAACTTGACGTAATCTGAAAGATGAAATTTTAGAGATGCTCTAAAAGTCAATCATTTCCTGCAAAAAGTACTTTTGCATATAACTTTGAATATTAACCAACATTAACTCCATTAAACCACTGTTCCCCTCAGATAGGGTATGAATATTTATTTTATAGAATTCCCTCTTTTATGTGAAATTTTGTCTATTAAAAAAAAAAAAAGTCCTATGAAGAGAAGTCATATTATTCCTACAGCGAGTAAACTTTACAGGCTGCTTAAGTGAGAGTCTCTTTGGATGCCCCTATCTTCCGTTGTGGGGTAAAGATAAGAATCTATCAGATCCCATTAGACTTTTGGTTATGCGATGTATGTAACCAGTGATACAGGATACAAGAGCCAGATTAGTTTTTTTACTTTTTAGCTGCAGCTCTCATTCCCAACTATGGGGGTGATTTATTAGAAGTGTCTAAGGTAAAACTTTTAATTTTATAAGAAGTTGTGGGAAATTCATGGAGTAGCCGTAGCTTCCCCTCCACGTATCAGTAGCATCTTGGGGAAAATTAGCATATATATACATATCGGACTAAGTTTTTAGACGGTTTTGGGCGAGTAAAGAATTGGTTAAAAAAAGGATATGGCTTGTTCATGGTAACAGAACCTGCCATGGTAGGTTTCCTTTTAAGGGCTATTTCTCAAGAAAATGGGTAGGCTGGGTAAACGGGCCGTGAGGTGGCACAATCCCATGTGCTGCACACATTGCAGTGGATGGGAGTCCCCCCTCTATACAGAGATATAATGCAAGGACCTTCCCTCTGCCGGTGGAACTGTATTCAATATTTCAGTTCTGTTGCAGCTGTTCGGCCGCATACATTAAAATACGAGGCTCCCTGGGGCGCTCGGGTGACGTAGCTTGACCGCCCCAGGCTAATTGGCATAACTTTTATAACTCTGTATTTCTGCGATCTAGAGTTAAAATTAGTAGTCCTCGGGAACTTCTTACTTACTAGTACACATCTACCGTCACTAAACTGATGGTAGATGTCCTCTAAATATTTTCTTTAATATCAAGGCTGGGTTCACAACACTCTTTTGTGTATACGCTAAGCATGTGCATCGGAAAAGCACCCGACGTATACATTGACCTAGTTAGGCATAGTTGTTGCCTCTGTCTGCTCACTATACCTCCTGTACCGCCAAAAAAACGCAGGATGGAAAGACGTAGCAAGCTACATTATTTCATCCTGCAGCTTCCGCCTGAGCAACGTATGTACACAGGCAATGGACGGCTATGGGGAGTGGATGCAGCGTATTGCATCTCACCCCACAGCACCACCGAGAACATATGGTGCACGGCAGGAGGGAGGGTCCGGTGATGTCACTGTCCATATAAGGACAGTTAAATCACTGTCGGTAATTCCCCGTTCACTGTCTGCAGCCAATTGCCATTAGCTGCTGCTGATGTACACTCCTCCCTCAGCATTAAGGGGGAGGGTGTCCCGAGGCAATGTATCCCACTGTATGGGCATTAAACTCGACTCTTATCATGCAAAATGACTCTTCTCATCTAAATTCCACATGACATTAAAGGTGTTTTTTTTTATTATTTTTTTTTTAAATTTTAATTGGTAAAAAGGTAACATTTTTTGGATAGATTTCAGGGACACAAGGGTGGAGGCGAGGAAAGTGAATAGGCAGAGGGGAAACGTTGATACGAACGGTCTAGTTTTCTACATAATCATGGAGTGTAAGTCTGCACCGGCATGTTCCCCATGTGTAGCATCTGCTCACCTTGTGTGACTATATTTGATTTGAGGTTTGTCTAAATTGCTAGGTTTTCTTCTCCCTTCAGGCCCTGCACAATTTCTAATTCACAGAATTGGCTGTGACTGGAGGGTCCCTTTTTAATAGATAAAATATTTTGTTTCTGTGCATTAGAGATGCATGGAAATCCTGGCTGCTTTATTCCAAAATTGGCACCACACCTGACTGCCTGGTATTGCAGCTCCTTTCTACAGAAATGAATGGAGCTTTGTTGCAGTACCACGCACTACTCACGGTCAGGAGTGGGGGTGTTTTGGGATGGAAGTTGTCATGTTTTTAACCCCCTGTAAACCTAGTAATTTTTTTTTCTCTTTGTTACGTGTAAGGTATGGAAAACCTTTTTAGCCCTCTTCATATATGAAGATAAAGAGATTTTTCGGTTACAGGTCCTTAAAAATACTTTAACCTCACTCCAGCTTTGTGTTTGAAATATAGACATGATACGGTGGCTGCCCACTTTTTGAGTAGCAGTACGCTGTCCCTGTGATAAGGGATGATGGTCATAGCACAGGACCAGGTCTATTGTCTTGTGGACACTAGAGTTGAGGAGGGTCAGACGTCTCTACACCAGAGTTAGGCTTTCTGGGTAATACAGATTTACTGTATATAGGAAACTACTGGCCATGTTAATAATTCTTCCATATGCAATCTTTTTCCTCTATTGCATTTTTTGGTTGTATCTGGTTGGTTACTATTACAATTTCTACAGTACTGATGTGTATTTTGTCTTTTAGCCTTCAGAAATACGTAAGAGAACAGATCCTGCTGGCTGTAGCGGTCATAGTAAAGAGAGGATCTTTAGACAAATCTATCGACTGCAAGAGTATTTTCCACGAAGTCAACCAACTTATCAGCATCGGCAACCCTACAGTAGTAAGTGCCAGCGACAGCCTATAATAGTTTCTTCTGTAGAACGTTTATAAGATCCGTCATGCTCTCCCTGTCATTTCCATGTTGCTTCACTGCCTTTGCTCCTGCAGTCTCCTTAGGGTCTTTGCTTCCTTTCATATGGAATATTTAGGAAGGAATTGAAGATGGATGAAGACCTGGAAAATATTGATGAAAGTACAACTTGTTTTTTGTAAATTGCTTGGTTATTTCCACCTTACACACACACGTACAGAAACGAAGTGTGACGTTTCTGTACGTATGTCAGCTACGGGTGTATGGAGAGGGCTCACAGGCTGAGTCCTTTCCATACAAGGTGGGTGTTTGCTGCACAGACACAAAATTGGATGCTGACTTACCATGGGGCAGCACTTCTTGCATCAGATATTATAAAAGGAGTCCCTGCATTCCCACTATATAGCAGCAGCAAAATGTAATCATGATTATAATGGAGTCCTTGCATCGCTTATTACTATAATGCACATATTCCCGTTTCTGGCGCTGTGGTCAGTTGTGAAACCAGACACTGCACAGCTGGGACGCGGACTGACCACAACTGTCTGTAGGAGCCCTTAAGAAAAGATTTGTACATATTCTGTTTTTTTAAACCCACTACTGTCTTTTGCACAAGATCGCTGATGCCAAACACTGACCTGTGAATTGGATTACACGCATCTGTCTTGGACATACTAATCGTATCAAGACACTAAACAACATAGACGCAGGACACACACATCCCCGGTGGGGGGTGGGGGAATGACCCCTAATATCCAAGACCTAACAAAGCCTGAACCGCTCTTAAAGGGATATTCCCACAAAGACCATTTTTGATTCTTAAATATACTCAGGATAACAAAATAAAAAATTCTCATTAACTGTTATTAGCAAAAATGCATCATTTCAGATATTATTTCAACCCCTCTATCAGTCCGGGTGTTAATAATAATGATTTTTTTTTATATAGCGCACAAAGATTACACTGCGCTACACAGAGCTTGTCAAATCGGTCCCTGTCCCCAATGGTGTGTACAATTTTGGTTGTCCTTCGATACGAATGTAAATCTTCTGACTATGTTTGGGTTCTACTCATGAAAAGCTTCTCTTGTCTGCACACTACAGTTCTCTCGGCTTCCTGCTCCCCTTCCCTGCATTACAAGGCCAGCTCAAAAACAGTCACGTCTTGCCAGCAGGTAGTATTGTGCAGAGACTTGCTTTACTAGCTGCAGATGGATAAGGCTTTATATCAGAGCTGTCTGTGTGTTTTATTGATTAGATGAGGGAGCAGAGTTGAGTGTCATTGTGTTTTATATCAATCTCATGGATCTCTCATCTCTGCTCTGACTCATCTCTTTTTCTATGTGTCAGATACTAGTGAATGTCCAGAAGTTAAATAAAAGTGTAGATAAACCTGTACCCTGATAATCTAGGCACATTGTCAGCTCACAACCTCTAATAGCACAGAGGGATCATGAAATGTCTGCTGAGAGAGTCTCTGCCCACACCCTGGAATATTACACCGACCATCACTGAGTGATAGCAGCTAAAACAGCTATAAAACTGAGTAAAACTACTGTTAAAAAAATTACTATTACTATTGAAGTAATGGGTCAAAAATGATCTTTATTGTACTAGGGGATTTCTTTTTTTAATTATACAATTTCCATATTCCTTAGCATGATGATCCAAACCCTGGACTTACAGGCCTACCACGGCATACTTTAGGTGGACAGATCTTAAAGGCATTTTTCCATTATTTTTTCCAGGCTATAGTGACACATGTCCTATTTGTGATGTGTAATAATTGGCTGCGGTTCCGGTTTCCACTCTCTGGAATGTCACCATGGGGGGTCATCGGCCTCCCCAATCCCCCTCATATTGCAGGTTAATGCTGTGTAATATTCCGCTGGTGTAGTGTAAGTGACTCCTTCCAGGATCCTGCTTAAGGGCCGGCTTCATTACAGAGGGGTCAGGGAATAGGTTATGTCATCCGTGGTATGCAAGTTGAAGTGGGGATTATTAACCCTGGTTGTGACACTGCCATTCCTGACCACAACTACTCTTCAGCTCTTTCTAAGGGATAAAGGCCAAGCTGACAGATTTTGCGGCTGTTGTATTCTTATAAAAAAAATGACACATTGCGATTATGACTTATAGGTTTCATTGCAGCATTTATACCATTAATTGTCTATTTGTTAGATTTTAGAAGCTGCAGGGAGTTGGGGTGGGGGGGAGACCTCCTCCGGGGGTCGTGTAATAGCGAAGGCCCTCAGAGGAGTTTTGGTGATGCCCCCCATAGCCCGTCCATTCATTTGAAGCGGCTTCCAGTGGACAGTAGGGTCACAACCTGCTCAGTCACTTGAAGAGTTGGGGTCCTGTAGCTGCACCCACCTAATACTTCAGGAACAGCTGTGCTCTTGGTGGGTAGCGCTGACATATTACAACCACTGTCCGGAGAACATAATAATAATAATTCTTCATTTATATAGCGCGCACACAGATTACACAGCGCTGCACAAGCATGTCGAATTGGTCCCTGTCCCCATGGGGCGCACAATCTAAACTACTTACCAGTATGTTTTGGAGTGTGGAGGAAACCGGAGAACCTGGAGGAAACCCACGCAAACACAGAGAGAACATACAAACTCTTTGTAGATGTTGACCTGGGTGGGATTCGAACCCAGGACCCCAGCGCTGCAAGGCAGAAGTGCTACTCACTCAGCCACCGTGCCACCCAGAACATGGATAGTAGATGAAGAGCGGACAACAGAGATCTCCCTCCACAGTATCACTGTGCAGCTGTTCACATGGGCTAGCACAGTGAAAAAGACTTGTGCGCATTTATACTCGTGAAACTTTTTTTCAAGGGTTTTTTTTTCTTCCTGTCTCTTATACAGGCATTAAGCAGGGAATAGCCATGAAGGGCTGGTAATGCTGGCTACTCTTCAGGTACCTTTTTTGTTTTTAGGATTAGTGGAGTAGGTTGATAAACCTCTTTAAAGGGAACCTGGCACCAGTTTTTACTGCACTAAATTGCTAGTCCCCTAAGGTAAGATACGAAATGTACTTTTTTAGAATTCCCTCTTTTAAGTGAAATCTCACCTGTTTTTACCTATAGAAATTCTAGTCGGACAAATGTGAAAACTGGGTGAGAAGAGTCATAGGAGAGGAGTCAAATTTAGTGGTTATAGGGGGGGGTATTGTCTGCATCTTTGGGAGGGTTGGTAGCCTGATCTATAACTACTGAGCCAGTATTGAACACATCTCACAATAGCTCTACACATTTATGTCATAGAAGCAGCGAAATAATCTCAATTTCTTGCACCCTGCAAAAAATAGCGATAATTTTTGCAGCTACGCCACCGTAGCAGTATTTGGTATACCAAGTCTGGTCATAGTTGCCCTCTATCATACGTCAGGGTATGGCCTTTATCATACGCCATCTCCCCTCTGTGTGGGTGCAGTGAATATAGTGAAGGGCCTTCTTTACCCCTGGTGGTATCACAAATGAATGATTCGTAAGCTGTAACTCTGGGTAGTATGTGAATACGTCCCTGGATGGTGCAGTGATGACTTGGTCTTGTGAACCATCAGAATGCATCCCTGGGGACTGATTCATGAATTAATGATGTCAGTCTCCCATGGTGGCATGTCGTGCCTGTGTGGGTCACATGTACATTCTGTGCGGCCCTGGTGGGGCTGTGGGGGAGCGTTTGCCTGGTTTGTGTTACAGGCCGCGGTGCGAGGCACATTGGAAGCTTTCATTGGTGGTATAAGGTTCATATTTTAGGCGTGTCGTATGACCCCAGCGTGCAATCCACATTCTTTCCGGTTGACATGCAAATACTATTCAAATAGTCCCAGAACAGGTTGAGAAGCCAGAACGCTGATGCACAGATCTAAGGATGTCACGGACTGACGGGCTGCAATAAAACTACCATTTGTACTGGCAGCTGGGAACATCTGCACACCCCTAGACACTGCGTCATCCAGCAGCTGGACCCCGACAGCTCTTGGGCTTTGCTTCTGCTCTGTAATAAATCAGGGTCACTCAGTTTGTGTGTGTGGTAGGGGCTCTCTATTCAACTCCATATTAATGGAGAGGGGTGCGCACCTTTCTGTTCAGTCTATCTGAATGCAGGTGCACCCCTCAGTGTTGGGGGGACATAAGCCCCCATCACTTATTAGTTGGTGGGATAGCCACTTATTGCGTTGTCTCATATGCTTCATGTTTTTTAATAACGCATATTGTGCAATATATGGACTTGATCCATATCTCTTGGACTCAAACTTTAAATTCAGTGTATAGACCCTTGCTGCTAAAACTTGGTTCTGGAATTCCCTTAGAAGAGAGTAGTGATGAGACGACTAATGTGACCATCACTCTATCCCTCCCCATGGCCGCCTTAAAGGACACCTGTCATCAGGTCTCTGCCACTAGTCCGGTCACCTCTACCTGTTGGAGCAGCTCACAAGGATCCCATCCCAGCCTTTATCTAGTTATTTCATACATTAATCATTGTAAAATCATCTATTCTTTATCATGTAAATGAGGCTGGTCACATGGTCAGAGGCAGTGATGTCACCCCTGTTACCACTCCTATCTCCTCCCCCTGCTCATGTCTGTGTGTAATGTATAGTAAAGCATGGCTAGTGTCTGTGCTGCATCTGCTGACATGCTGCATCCTTTTAATATACAGGTGAGAGACACAGACATCAGCTACACATGAATCTGACATGTTCTGCTGTAACATGGCTGCAGCCTGGAGCTGCTGTATCTCTCCTAAACACATACACACACAGGCTGCAGGGGGCGTGGCCACCAGCAGCAGGAAGCACATCATTATACAGCCTCACATCATTATACAGGCTGTCAGTCATGCACTGGGGGTGTGGCTGTGCCTCCCACTCATGAATAGAGTGGACAGCTTGAATATGCTAATGCTTCATTGGACATTTCACAGGTCATTTGCATACAGCTTAAGGACCTCATTGCTTAGGATTACAGGCATGTAGAGGTACAATGAAGGGATAGAGGCAATGCTCTCTAATGGCAGTTTATGAAAATATATTTAGTTTAGGGGGGTTATTTTGCATGACGGGTTCTCTTTAAGGGGGCTTGCGACTTAACCTCATGTTTTTTTGGTAATGCCTGTAAGTGTAGGGCAATATGGTAGCTCAGTGGTTAGCACTACAGCCCTGCAGCACTGGGGTCCTTTGTTCAAGTCCCATCCAGGTCAACATCTACAAAGAGTTTGTATGTTCTCTGTGTTTGCGTGGGTTTCCACCGCGTCCTCCGGTTTACTCCCACACTCCATAACATACAGGTAGTTTGATTAGATTGTGAGCCCCTTTGGGGACAGGGACTGATTTGGCAAACTCTGTGCAGCGCTGCGTAATCTATGTGTGCTATATAAATAAAGGAATTATTATGAAATGTGGGGGGGCACAATAATTTACCAATCTAGATCTATCAAAAGTTCTGCACTACTTTAATGATTTGTAATATAAAACCTCCATTCTTTTTGCCTCCTCTTCCAGAGATTCCCGTCTATAAAATCCATTGATTGAATCCAGTATGGTGGCGCCCACGCACCGCCAAGATTTAAATGCCTCTGATCAGTGCCAACACCGACCACGGCTGTTACTGTTGTAATGCAATGCAGCCTGTGAGCCCTCTCCATACAGCGGGAGCCGACGTGTGATAGTACGTCGGTAAGGGGTTAAAGAAAAGCATACGAGGAGATCTGATGGGAGCTTCCTCCTGCCTGTGTCCTAATTTAATAATCGTGCAACCTAACTTACATATTACTAAAATACAGTTTTTAACAAATTAGCTGCAGAGGCTACTGGAGCGTGTACAAACCTGGCCGGGCACAGGGAGCCAAGACTACTCCACACCCCAGTAGCCTCTGCAGGTAATTTAGGCTGGGTTTGCATCCTATTTTGTTTTGTTTTTTTCTCTTGCATCCGCCTGACATTTGCTGAAACGTATAAGTTTTAAAAATTGATAAAAACAACACTTTCTCCACTTTAAAAATCTATACCTTTTTTTTTTCCACTTCCTGCACCTTCTGAATCCATTTCCATATGTCGTTACCAAGATGGAGAATTTTAAAATCCAAATATGAGCATGAAAACAGATGTGATGGATTCATGGTTGCGCTTTTAACATTTTCTGCATACGTCATTCATAGACGCCAACGTTAAAAAAACAAAGTATTCGTTTTTCATATGTTTTCAAAAAGGACATGGAAAACGTGGCAGTACACGGTTTTCTCATCCAAATAAAAAAAAATTGGATACAGACGCACAGGACAACAAACCGTTACTGTTTGTACATCCGTCATGTCCATAGTCCATATTCGCCATAGCATCCGTTTAGTTTAGGCGGATGTGAACCTAGCCGTACATGTTACTAAACTTAGAGGTTCTTCCACAAAGGAAAGTTAGGCCTTATGGGATAGGGCCTAACTTACTGATCAGTGAGGGTCTCGGTGCTGAGACCCCATAAATTGTGAACCCGTGTGGTTTGTTGGACCCCTCGTCGCTCCGTCAGACTAAAGCGCGTGACCGCTCTGCTCCATTAATCTCTATGGATGATCTCAGTCAGTTCCATACGGATTAATGGAGAAGAATGGTCATGCGAGGCTGTCTGCTCCATTTATCCGACGGACCCTCTATTTTCACGTTCTACGGGGGTCTCAGTGCTGAGACCCCCACTGACCAGCATGTTAGGCCCTATCCCGTGGATAGGGCCTAACTTTTCTTCATCAGAAAACCCCTAAAAATTTCTAACAGGCTAGGTTCCAGGTTTATTAAAGTACAGATTATGGTAGAGGCAGGATCTACTTCTCATAGTAGATTCCTCATGGTAGGTTTCCTTTAAGAGGAATAATGGAGGAGCAGGATAAAGCAGAGCACTAAACTAAAACCACAATTATTTCATGGGGAGACTGGTTTTTTTTTCTGTCTTCCCTTAGTAATGTTGAGTAACTTGTTTAAAGAAGCCTTTTGGCATAGATTTTCTATTTTGCGGCTCAGCCCTTTGCTGTATAAAGAATTCTGCAATCCTCTCTGGAGCTCGCAGATGTGCACTCACCCGGCTGTGTCCATATCTCCCGGTCACTTATATGGATGGGGCTGGGAACAGTGACCAGGTGTCCTCTCTAAAGATTGGTAAGATCCCAGCTGGGTCATGTGTATAGAGTGCTGGGAATTGGGTCTGTGTGGACATGCTGGGAGTTGTAGTGCAGCGAGTCATTGTAGAAGGGAAAAGTTCCGCTTCAGAATCTTCTGTTTACTTAGAATTTAGAAGTTTAATTTGCAAATGGAGACATTGTGACCTTAGTGGCTGAAAATTTCTGCTCTCAGCTGAGGGTTTGTCACAGTTGTTATCAGTGTAGACAAACATCTGTAAGCTGGATCCAGCAGCCTCCCGCATCTGCCTCTGGTCTTGGAAGGTCTCCATGCAGAGAGGAGATGTCTTGCACATGTTGTTGTGATTCCATGGTCTACACTTTATTCTGGAAATCCTGATATTTCTTTATTATGTTGACCCTTCTTCAAGGGTTTATCCATTTTTGTGGTAAGATGTTTCCATCCTTTTTGCACTTATTGGCTGGTGGAGTAATATGGTATATTGTATGTTGTATTTTCTTTCTCTGTCCTGTCTAGTTGTGTGTGTGTGTGTGTGTGTGTGTGTTACACTCCTCTGTTATTCCTCCTAGAAGTTTACAGATATAACAAGTGGACATCACCACCAGGGTTGTGCCCCTGGTTTTGCCTTTTGCTAGTCTTTATGGCCCTAGTTGGTGGCTTGTGTTTTGTATGTTTCTATAGGACCTTGTACAACAAACCATCATGTAATTACTAGCCATAGATCATGTGGATGTGTGTGGGCAGCAGTATATTTCCTATGTAAGTAGTGATTGATGGCTCTGTTCTCGCTGATCTGTTCCTATAAAGTAGCAGCTGAGCCGCCTTTGTTAGCGCTAACCTTTTGTGAAGTTTATTTTGGGTAATAATGCTACTGGGCTCGTGCCAGAAGATTATGGAAGACAATCCATCCCGAGAACAAGAGGAGGCTGCCCGGCCGCAGAATGCTGCTATTATACGAGGTGGTTACATGGGCAAACATCACTTTTTATGTCCTGAATAATTTTACATGGAACTGAAGAACTGGTAAATGGGCCATGTATGATCACCACAACATGTTAGAATAGGAAACAAACCTTTTGGACCAATGGATCAGTCAAAATATCTATCTACTGTCTCTTTGCATTTAATAGGGTTTGTTCTTTGCCCTTTCCTGTCCACTTTTGAAAAAATAAAGTAGCAACAATAACAGAAATAAGTGCAAATCTTAAGGCATAAACAACCATGCCACAATCAAACCCAGAATAAGCAGAAATTTCAATATATTAAAGCTATGCCAATTCCTTGCTTAAAACAACCTATGGTTCTTCTGCTGCCTGCAAATAGGACACGATGTACAATCAGCTCAGCTGCTCCTGCTCTATAACATGCTGCCTGCAGATGGGGCATTTTGTGCAGTCTGCTTGGCTCCCCCTGCTCTATAACATGCTGCCTACAGATGGGACACCATGTGCAGTCTGCTCGGCTCCTCCTGCTCTATAACATTCAAAACTCAAAAATTATAAAACTGCAGCACCTTATCTGTAAAGGAAGCTATATCGATGGTCCCGGATGGATCCAAATATCACCTGAAGAGTTAAAGAAATATACTGTATCGTGTGACCGGAGGTCTATAAGTTCTTAGTCCATCATTCTTATTCCAGGTTCATATAAGTTCTCATCCCACACATGGGGTCCTAAAGTGCATTTACAGACCAATCCGACCAACAACACTTTAGATGAGAATAAGACACCATTCAGACACGCTCTATATAACATGCTGCCTACAGATAGGGCACCATGTGCAGTCTGCTCTGCTCTTCCTGCTCTATAATGTGCTACCCGCTGAACTGTAATTCTGGTCCCAACGCCGCAGGAAATGCTAGTCTGCTCAGCCAATCCCTGGCAGAGGTGGGTAATGGCATCATCCAAAAATTGGCTTGGCTGCCCTTGATGCACTTGGGGACCACCTGAAGATAAGGATGATCCCACTTATCATGAGTAAAACTTATCTTTTTGTTCTTTTACTTTAGGTTATTTGCTTGCAGAGAGTAATGGTGGCTTCAGAAAGTCTTTGTGAATTGTCATTGAGTTGACACACACTTATCAGGCCCGTAGCGATGCAGTGTTTTGTGTCTCTGGTGAAACCTGCTGGAGGCTAATCCCCCTCTGTCATGGTCACTAATGCCTCTTTAATGAGGGTACAAGCGCACGCTGCATCTGCTGTTTGAGTGTTCTTGAAAGTAAATTATTCCATTGACCTTTCATCCCATAACCCTAATGCTGTTCTTGTTTCACTTGCACTGTTGGCCGCTGCGGCTCCCCCTGCTAACCTCTACATAGCGGCACGTATAGAGGCAGCTGCTCCTCCGCCGTCCATATCCTCCTCGTTTAAAGTGAGTCCCTCTTAAGAGGTACAAGCATTTGGATGAAGTGATTTGTTCTTTAGTGAATGATCATCGATGATGAAAGATCACTCAGTTGTGTTGGCGAAACACGTGTCCGGTTTATTAATGGCAAAGAGACTAAAGAATCCAACTCGGAACCTTGTAAAGTTCCATTCTAGTCACTTTTTATTTCATGATGTCCCTTAACCACCAATTAATATACATTCAGACTATATTGTCGTATTTGGTTCTCTGTAAGTTCTACAGATCCTTCTTCATTGAGCCTGTTGCCAGATTTTACACCATTAACTACCAGCCCCCTCAGCTAGGGTATGAAATATCCTTTCTAGAATTCCCTGCTTCATTTGAAATCTCACCTCTTTACCTATTAAAAAAGTCATGTGAAAATTAGCCGAGGCGTGTTATCTTTTACCTGAGATGAGTCAAGTTTAGAGGTTGCAGGGCGAGTGTCACTTTATACTCCCCTTTCTTCTGTTTTATAGTACCTCGAAACATAATGCTGGTTGCCATATTAAACATAAGAATCTTTTGGCTTGTGGTTCTTGGAGCTACAGAACCAGATAAGCAGGCAGTTAAAATTGGATCTTTATCTGCAGCTCAAATTTATAATATCTTTAACTGTAGTGTCTCTGGTGTATGTGTTCTGAAAGATGAGTCTTTCTTTAATGCATCATGTTTCTAAATACTATAGACCAGAAGATGGAACATTTTTGAAGCGGTGCTTCTGTTGCAACTTCTTTACTTGACTCGTCTCCTCTCAGGCAAATATGACTCTGCTCATTTTGACAAAATGAGTCAAGTTTAGAGATTGAAAGGGGAGCACCACTTGAATTGCCCCATCTTCCATTCTGTAGTATCTAGAAACATGTTGTTGCATTAAAGACCAGATTCTCCTGTTTTTGGAAAGCATACACTGGTTAAAGATATTGAAAATTTAAATTTTGAGCTGCAGATAAATATTTAATTCCATCCTCCTCCTCCTCTTTTTTTTTTTTTTTCTTTACTGCCTGCATCTCCAAACCACAAGCCTAAATATTCTTGTTTTTTTTATGCCAAAGGCATCAGCAACAGACAATAAGGGTGTATGAAGTGTATCCCTCCCCCCTGCAACCTCTAAACTTGACTCCTCTCAGGCATATGACTCTTTTCTGCTCATTGTCACATGGTTTTGGCTGAGATTTTTATTATAGGTCAGTGGGTGAGATTTCACTTAAGGGAATTCTAGAAAGGTCATTTTATACTCTACGCAAAGGGGCAGCTAGTTTTAATGGGGTTAAATCTGGTGACGGACTAAGCATGATCTGGTCTGTGATTCACAGACGTGAGTTAGTGGCCTAATTCTCCAATTCTGGTACAAAAGATTTTGAAGAATTCACAGCTTGATACAGTAATCTTAGTATAGTAACTTTGCCCCAAAAGTTGTCGCAGATTCATTCTGCTGATTGACTTATTGCAGTACTTGGGGCGGAATTGGCTCCAGTAGAAAAATTTACAGCAATTTTTTTTAAATATTGTTGGATTTTTTGATAAATAGTGTCCTAGCTCACTAGAAATTTCCTTTTTGGATGATATTTTGGTGATCACCTTGATGTCTATTAGCGTCTTCTCGGATGGAATAACGTTGTACAAGTGTCTTGTGTGTTAGTGGCGGAGTGCACACTTGACCCTGAGGTGTCGGCCATAAGACCCCCGCGTCTCAGGTAATTAGTGCGGCCATGTATCAGACACAATGGGCGTCCTGTCATCCTGCTGTCACCCCCCCTGCGCTGCCTCCTCCGCTGTTTATGGTTGACATTAACCTCTGAGAAGGTTGGCATAGCTGCCATTGTTGTGCGCTGGTATTGTCGCTCTGACACACTCCTCCTATTCAAGTCTGAGCTGTTTAGGTATGGGCCGGCAGCCGGGATTAAGCGGGGCGCGTGCTAGCTAAGATAACAAGCGCCTGTAAGGTCAAGGTACTGACATGAGAGGCATTTATGTATAGAGGAACCAGTTGGTGGCACTGGGGCTTGACTCTCAGCTGTCGTATGAGCTGCAGAAATAGTATCATTGCATCTTTAATCTTTCGCTGTAGGGGAGGTATTGGATATAGTTCTGTCTCACTATTGACTTTGGATAAGCATCCCTCGGGGGCATGCCGGACATTTCCTCAAGGATCTGGAGACTTAATTCCTTGATGGTTCAATAGGCGTTTTTCCTGTTCTGTTGAAATGTGGTCCAATTTGCAGGCAGCTTGTTATAGAGCCTCCTCCCCCAAGTATATTGTACATGGTGTCTAATATGCAGGCAGCTTGTTATAGAGCCTCCTCCCCCAAGTATATTGTACATGGTGTCTAATATGCAGGCAGCTTGTTATAGAGCCTCCTCCCCCAAGTATATTGTACATGGTGTCTAATATGCAGGCAGCTTGTTATAGAGCCTCCTCCCCCAAGTATATTGTACATGGTGTCTAATATGCAGGCAGCTTGTTATAGAGCCCTCCCCCAAGTATATTGTACATGGTGTCTAATATGCAGGCAGCTTGTTATAGAGCCCCCGCAAAGTATATTGTACATTGTGTCTAAAAATTCAGCATGATTTGTCATTTATTCATTGATATCGGCTCTGTTTGGACCTATGCTGTCTTCTGTATTTTAATTGATACAGTTAAGACTGCTCTATAACATGCTGCCTGCAAATAGACAGCTCTGTAGAAATGGCTCAACTCCTCCTGCTCTAAAACAGGAGGATATAGGATACTGTATAAAGTGTTCTCTCCTCCTGTGGTTCTAGGGCAGTGATGGCTAACCTATGGCACTGGTGTCAGAGGTGGCACTCAGAGCCCTTTCTGTGGGCACTCAGGCCATCACCAGAGAGGACTCCAGGTATCTTCCTGCAGTCCCAGACAGCCCATGACTTGCTGTGCACAGAGGTATTTTAAAGTGACAGCTGTACCTGGGGCTATTTTCTGCTTTATCGGTGCCTCAGGTGCTGGTATCAATGAAAACTATGACAGAGAAGGGAGTATAAATCACAAATTACATTTCTGTGTTGGCACTTTGCGATAAATAAGCGGGTCTTTGTTGTAGTTTGGGCACTCGGTCTCTAAAAGGTTTGCCATCACTGTTCTAGGGCATGCTGCTATGTACTATGGGATACTATATATACAATCTTCTCAGCTCCTGCTGCTCAGCTACTCCTGCTCTATAACATGCTGTCTGCTGATAGACAGCTCAGCTCCTCCTCTCTGCAGAAAGCATGGTAGCATGTTATAGAGCAGTACATGTTATAGACACTGTACAATCTACTCGGCCCCCCTGCTCTATAACCTGCTGCCTGCAGATGGGACAGTGTATACAGTCTGTTTAGCTCCTCCGGCTCTATAACATGCTGCCTGCAGATAAGACGTTATGTACAATGTGCTCAGCTCTCCCTGCCCTATAACATGCTGTCTGCTGATAGTAAACTATGTACACTTTGCTCAGCTCCTCCTCTCTGCAGAAAACATGATGGCATGCTTTAGAGCAGGACACTGTACAATCTGCTCAGCTCTCCCTGCTCTATAACATGCTTCCCATAGGTCACTGTGTAGAATCTGCTTAGCTCTTCCCTGGGTGACCTGCTAATCATGTATTCTCTGAGTAAATTATGAAGCCAGACCTAAATGTAATGTACATATATTGGTGTTGGTGTGTACATTACATCATGTACATTACCTAGTAGAGCTCTAGTAGCGGGTAGATTGTGATGTATATTTTGCATTGGTATATGCCAGGTCTGCAGGCTGGCACACAGGCAGAGCTCTGCTGTACAGTAGCTGTGTGTGCCAACACTGTGCCGGCGCTAATGACCCTGCATGACGGACGCTTACACACTAATTTATTGTCTGAGATTCTTCTGAAGGAGCCGGTTACTTCTGATAATAAGCAAATAAAAGCCTTGTCCCATTATTCACGTTCCCTCACACATTACCACAAATCTTTCTCAGGCCTTTCATGTTCTGGGTGAAGAGACGTTTGTAAATTTTGAGCGTTTTTCTCTAATTTCAGTGTTCGCTTCTTCTTGAATTATATTTCTTTATTTCTAAGTTCATTAATCTGCTTTCATGTGGTGCGGGAGGGGTTGTATGAATAGTCTTTATTGACATAATCTGATAAATTCAATACCGCAAATCAGATCCTCCACTTTCTTTTTTTTTTAACCCTTTCTAGACTGCCATATTGGTATTATTTAACCTAATTTGCGCAGGTATATACAGCAACACTTCAAATGGCAACATTTTCTGATCTGTGGCACCTAGAAACTGTGTTCTGGTGGAATCTTAAAGAGGTGTATATCTCCTTTAGTCATACTGTGATTTTTTTTTTTTTTATTTGTTTTTCCCACTGATGCCTTACTGAATCATTCTTTTCAATGGGCGTTTTCATACTTCAGTACAGATGAAATCTGTATGCAGACGTTTTTTTTCCGCCTGAAATGTTGGCAGGGCAAAAAGTAGAATAGAAACGCATCCGTGTTTTTCACACAGGTGGAAAAAAAAACGGATGACTTGGATGTGAAAAAACTGATCTGATACAATACGGACTGAACATGGACATCACTTTACTGGAACATCCCTAAAAGGGCAAAAATGTGGGTGTGTGAAGAACCATTGTAATAGGTTTGCCTGTTCTTCTTTTGCACTTCAGTTCCGTTGACATGGGATTGACTCATTTCCATTACACCTGCATTGGACTATAGTGTTGTATTAGTACTGAGCAAAACCTTTTGTGATAATGGGTTAAGCTCCTAGAAAATTGACCTCACAACTGTGTTTGGCGGCGTCTACGCAATCTTCAGCGCTCTGTGTATGTATGGATAGTCTGTCCTTGTATGTGATCCTGTTTCCTGCATGGTCAAGTATATACGTTTGGGAACATAGTTTCCAAATGAGAGTTTTCTAATGAATGAGTTTGGCTGATTGAGTTTTACAGCTGCTGACCCTGTATTATTAGTACAGGGGTATGTTAACACCCCGTGTATTGAGAATAACAGTGTATATAGCAAAACATGGTTCACACCTATTAATATCTTTCTTATACCTTCTGTTTCCTTGCAGCAAACATTGGCCTGTTCCATCTTAACAGCACTTCTTATAGAATTCTCAAGCTCCAGCAAAACCAGCAACATCGGCCTCAGTATGGAATTCCATGGGAACTGCAAAAGAATATTTCAGGTGAGTTTTTCACCAAGTCCATGTACAACCGTTGAATGTCAATAGGTTTTTCCAAGGTATTGAAAATTACATCCTCACGACCTAGCAGAAATGTTTAGCCCATTCCTGGAATAAAATTTTTGAAACCAGTAAACATTTGTTTTCTGAAGTGGTTATTTATTTATATGCTGAGACCTACAATTCCATGAAGCCTTGCACAGCACAAGGTTGTGTGTAGTGTGCCCACCTTTAACTTGGGCAAATGTACCAGCAGGGGCTGTTCTTTCTCCCTCATCCTGGTGTAGAACACACTGCAACAATTTAAAAACCATAAAAAATTCAGCTTTCTTTATGTAAACAGATTACATAGAGGAAATATCCAGCATGATAAACCAGGGTCACTACTGTGACACTTTTAATCTTATGTTTGTTATACATGGCCTCCTTCCTTCTAAAATCAACTTTTAACATCATGCTAATGAGCCAGATGGGCTCTGAGGGCTGTTACCAGAGCCCCTACGTGCTGTGGCATCACAGGCTGTTACACTATGCATGGGGTCTTCCCACTGTGGGCTGGAACTTCCTATGCTGCAATAAGGTTACATAACGCTGGGAGAGGGGAAAGTTCTGGGGGAGCAGAGTGGAGGGTAAGACAGTGTAACAGCCAGTGAATCTGCTCAGTAACCCTTCTTCCCTGTTGGTGTAATTTTAAAAGTTGATATTTGAAGGAGGGAGGTAATGGAGTATCATACTTTATTTTGATGGCAGATTTTCAATAATAATACAGGTTTAACCTCACAGAAAAGCATATCCTTGCAGTCAACATGTTATGGAGCATGAACGCTCTTACTCGTGAGTTAAGGTCATGTTAACTGCTGTTCAGCTTCATTGCATTATAGTGATGCACGTCGTTCTTAAACCAACTTTTATAATTATGCTAATGAGCCCCTAGAGCTCTGGCAACGGTATCAGAGCTCCTCCGTTCTGTAGCTTCAGAGGCTGTAAGTACGTAGCGAAAAGTGCTCCTTGCACTCTGAGAGATGATAGCAGGCTATGGTAGTGGGAGGGGGGATGTTGACCCTGTGACGGCCTGTAAAGCTGCAGCACAGAGATGCTCTGGTAACTCCCCAGTAGCAATTCAAACTCATTAGAATAATGTTAAGATGTAGATTTTTAGAAGGCAGAAGGCAAGGTAAGTGTCCCTGGTTTATCATGATGGAGTTTGGTAGATTTCCCTTTATGGCTGATAGTGTATGGTGGTCTTAATTCTAAGAAATATATATATTTAAACTTTCTTTTTACACAGCACATGATATCTGATCATGAAGCTATTTTCTCTGATAAGCTACTACTATGTAACACACCGGCCTAACACAATCTGTAACAATAACTGCCCTAAAATAACTTTGGATGTAGTCCAAAGCAAGCAATCCAATTTTTGTTTTCCCTCCCTCCTGCTTGCAGATGGCCCCTTGTCTCATATTTTGCTCTGCGCTTGATGTGCTTAACACCATAAAACTGTCTTTGTAGAACAAGGAGCTTTATGTCTGGAGGAAATGCAAAAAATGGCAGTGATATTAAAGGGTCAGAGGGGAGTAAACCCGGAGAGGAGGGGGATCCTAGATCCTGCCCTACTACTAGTGTAGTAACAGACTACTCGTACATTGCCCCCATCGATATTACACAAATATATAATTTTTTTTTTAGTTTTGATGCAACTTTTTGACTGCTTAGGCTGCATTCACATGCTATATGAACGCCGTACCATATATGGCGGGCATACATCGGCGCCGGGGAGAGGAGAGCGCTGCTCACCCCCACCCCTCTCCATAGCTTAACATATAGCCCGGCACCATATTCCGTTGAAGGATTGGACATGTCCTATCTTTGTACGGGCTACGGAACGGTACGGTGCCGCACGTGTGCTGCGCGTACCCGTTCCCGTACGGCGCGTACCCGTTCCCGTACGGCGCGTACCCGTTCCCGTACGGCGCCCTGAGGCCATAGCGATGTATGGGGAAATTACATACGTATGTAGCTTAAGTAGATTCCTGCTGACTTAAATATCACATCA
This sequence comes from Engystomops pustulosus, assembly GCA_019512145.1. NCBI lineage: Eukaryota > Metazoa > Chordata > Amphibia > Anura > Leptodactylidae > Engystomops > Engystomops pustulosus. The sequence continues at coordinate 12,982,521 of CM033642.1, read as the reverse complement.
GCTGTGGGTAGAAGAAAGGACGTATATAGCCATATGGTAGTCATTAAGGGTTAAACAACCCTGAAAGCCTATTTACACATGTCCAGAACCCTGGCACCTAGAAATACAATTCTGGAGTCGTATTAAACGGGAATATCTGCAATATGATATCTGGTTAAGGATGTGTTTTGGATTTTTTTTATATAACCAGAAAAAAATTGAACACGGTGACACTCCACACTATATAGTCTGCAGTGTTATTACCTTTCTATGTACTACTACTGGTAAAAAAAAATTAGGTTTTTATATACAGTTTTCTATTTCCAAGATGTCTGACTGTAACTTTTAAGAGTGGTTATCTCCAGTTCTGTGGAGCATCTACAGGCGGTCCCCTACTTAAGGACACTCGACTTACAGACAACCCATAGTTACAGACAGACCCCTCTGACCTCTGGTGAAGCTTTCTGAATGCTTTACTATAGTCCCAGACTGCAATGATCAGCTGTAGAGTTTCTGTAATGAAGATTTATTGATAATCCTTGTTCCATTACAGCAAAAAATGTTTAAACTCCAATTTTCACTAGGGCCAAATTTTTTTTTTTGTCTGGCTCTACAATTATAAAGTATACAGTTTCGACTTACATACAAATTCAACTTAAGAACAAACCTCAAGACCCTATCTTGTACGTAACCCGGGGACTGCCTGTATACATAATCCTTATATCATATTAAAGAGGAGTTTCTCATGTTTAATATGGCACCAGAATTGTGTGTATGCTAATGAGCCTGAAGGCCTCTGGGGGGTGTTTTGGCAGAGCCCCTTCATGCTGCAGATTCTACATTAAACCTGTTCTAGAGTTGACTTTTTGCATCAAAGGTGCCGGACGTTCTTGCATTGTACGCGATTTGTGTATTGCTCCCAAACTGGTTTTGGCTCAAAATAACTGGTGCCAAAGAACTGATGACCTAACAGAGGTGTGAACCTACCCTTTAATAAAGTATCATTCCCTAAATGCATCAAAATAAATCCTTGTTAAAATTTTTTTTAAAAAACTTACTGTTTTTTATATAGGATAATGAACTACTTGGATATTACTGGAAAAAAGTTTTCTAAACTTTAAATATAGTTTAATAAACCACTTACAAGCATTGTGGCTTGTATTTTTCTTTAAAAAAAAAAAAGTAAAAGAAAAACATAAAATGAGCCCTGTATGGAAAGGTGAAAAGAAAAGACGATCAAAAAATACTTGGTAAAACTTTGTATTTAGCAGCTATGGGTTTCCCTGGTATACAGCCTTATCCCTACTTCTCCTGGTAGTTGGAAAAGAAATTCTTTTTAAGGAAGAGTTCTGGTTCTAGAAGATGTTGTGCTAGTGCCTTGATGACAGAATGACACTGGATCACTTTTATAAAGAGTGCCCCACAGTTCCCCGGAGAGGCTCCCTTCCCATCATCCTTTGCAGTGATTTGGGTTGGCAGTGTTGAGGTTGCTCTCAGTGTAACGCTTGTTCTTCTCCTTTTAGGAAGAGGATTTACGGCGAATCTTCATGTTAACAATAGAAGTTCTACAAGAGTTCAGCAGACGGGAGAACCTCAACGCTCAGATGTCTTCAGTTTTCCAGCGCTACCTTGCACTAGCCAACCAAGTTTTAAGCTGGAACTTTCTACCGCCAAATTATATCCTTTTACTGAAATGGCTTTGGTCAGTGGTAGATGCAATTTCTAAAATATTTAGTGTTTATTCTATATGTGGGACTGTAATGTGCTGCTTTGTAAGTAGCAGGAATTTCTTCACAATTCTATTTCTTTTTGTTGCGTCCCAAATTCGTGTTCACAAAATGGGTAGATTATTTTTAATTAATTAATAATAATGATGGGACCTTATGATCAGATTTGTAGGATCTAAAAAGCAGAATGGGGGGTCAATATGTAGAGGGTAAGCCTTGATAATCAACCTCTAAAGTCACAAGAGATGAGTGAGGCGATACGTAACGGAGCAGATTTGTGTAATCGATACAGGAAGGAATGAGGACCTGTGTCATTGTTCCGGCAGAGGCGTTATAAGACCCCCTTATTTGTTCCCGGGATCTAGCCGCTTGCTCTGATGTTGCGTGTTTATAAGAGCAGTGACTTTCATACCTCCTGTATAAATAAGCCTGGGTATTGTATTACCTTTGTCTCTCCAAAGCTCTTATGATATTATTGTGTTTCAACATCCTTTGGAGTCCTTTGGCAGACCTCATTGTTGTTGAGCAAAGTACAATGCACTATAGGAATTTTGCAGCCAGCAGATCGCTCCTTATAAAGTGAAGATTGGTCCATGTACATTAGCCGGGGTATTGTTACTGAAGAAGCGTCAGTCATTACTACAGAGCTTCTCACCCACCACCACCTGCCCGAGAGCCTCACCAGCGCTCAGGAGACACATAGGACAATAGAGCTGTCAAGTGGGTAACCAGTAGTGTAGACTGAATTTAAATGATAATTAATTTACATTTTTTAATGTAAATATGTATTCCTATTTTTCTTCTTGCAAAGTGTTTTTTTCCTAGATTCTGTAAGTAAAATTTGCATAGGATTTCCTATTCGGATTCTCCCTGTATTCCCTCTTTCTTTGCATGTATTTGTATAGAAGTTGACGTCGGACCTCATTCACACGCAATCTCCCCATACTAATATGTTTGAAACAATACTATTGTACTACTACAATATTAGGAAATAAAGTACATTCTGTCAGATTCTACACGCGTTTTCAAGAATACATTCATAGCATGTTTGAAGACGATTGCAAATTTTTGTTTTTCATTTTTTTTTTTTCATTTTTAAAATTCTGAATACCCGTGTAATTTATTTAGTGACCCTATAGTCTACCGGTCCATTAGGAGTTGGGTAATATAAGAATGTAACACCCTATAGAATAACCAACATTATCTTAACATTAGCTTATCTGATATAGATTAATGCTAAAAAAAAACCTAATAAACGGAAAATATATCTAGTTATGTATCCTCATCGTGTGGGATTTTAGGCAATAGCTTTTTCCCCTCCAACACTGCTGAAGGTCACCTGCAGGTTTTTTTTAGGTCACTATTATGGCAGCAACACTCGGTCTACCTGTAATTCTACTGAAGCAAACCCGGAATAGTTTTGTGTTCACACCTGTACATGTCCCCTTCTTATTGTTGTGGTAATCCTGTAAGAAGCTCAATATATTCTATAGAAGTAGAAGAATTAAAAAAACTGAGAATTTCCAGCAAATAGAATTTTATATTGTTACAATAAAGCAAAACATAAATTTTTAATCCAAATTGAATAAATCACGAGGACAGATGATAAACTTTAGATAACTTTTATATTTTATGTCCTCTTTACATACTATATACAGCTAATAAACTAATAAAGTTTTATCTGCTTCTCTTAAGATTATCCAGTGACCATAATTAATTAATATCTCTATAGAGCTGAATTAACAAGAGAAATTTTCTCTAGGTATGGAAAGAGTTGGTCTTTAGCCTCCTCCTCTTCTCCATCTGCTGTGTACTGACCTGAGAAGACTTTAGGAAGCTTTTCAATATTTTATAAGGCTTTATTATTTATTAAAAGCTTCTCTTTATCCTCCAACAGTGAGCAAAGTTCACTATTTTCGGTTCGAAAAAAACAAGTTGTAAGGGTGATTCCACGCGTGGCGTTTTTGGCCGTTTTTTAAGCACGCGTTTTCAGTCCGTTTAAAACCCGTATTAGTTTTTGACAGTTTGCCATGTGTTTGGCCAAACGCATGGTAAACAGTAAAAAAAAAATGCGTTTTAAAAACTGTCTGAAAATCCATGCTTAAAAAAAGGACCAAAAACGCCATGTGTGGCATCGCCCTAAGGCTCTAATGGCCAAATCAGGAAGCCGGTAATGATCTTGGGATTACGATCTATGCCGTGGCTTAGTTTCCTGGACTGACCATAGACTCGGCATCGTGTGACTGGGGCTCACAAGACCTTTCTATCACTACAATGCAAGATCAGTTCTTTCGAGCTGCAGTCGTTCTGTCTGTTTCGGACTGCTGAGACTTTATAAATCTGCTGCAGTTGTTTGACTATCTGCAAAACATGTGGGAAATTGTACAAGATTTGCCAGGGTTGTGGGATTATTTGGGCAGGGAAGAATGGCTGCTGGCTGTGTCTCTGGTCTCTGTGCAGAAATGTCTGGGCTGGTTTTTATAGCTGCAATTTCTTCCACAGATGCTTGTAGCTGTTGTTGGCTTGATTTTTGGCTACCCATCAGCTTTAATGGACCTATACTTGTTCTCTATAATTGGCCTGATAAATTTGTAAGAATTGGAATACAGGTGGTCTCTGATTTACAGACGACCCCTAATTACAGACGGTCCTCTCTCCCCACTGTGACCTCTGGTGAAGCTCTCTGGATACATTACTTTAGTCCCAGGCTGCACTGATCAGATGTAAGGTGTCTGTAATAAGCTTTTTTGATAATCCTTGTTAAAATGACAGCACAAAAATTAGAAAATTCAATTGTCACTGGGTTTAAATTATTATTATTTTTTGGTCGGGAGTTTTCAATTATTAAATATACAGTTTCGACTTGCATACAAATTCATTTTATGAACTGACCTAAAGAACTTGTACGTAACCCGGGGGCTGCCTGTATATTCTGTACAAAAACTTTTGCATCTGATTGTTAAGGGTCTCTCCACTGGGATTTTCAATAATCAGAGCTGCACACAACCACGGTTAGTCTGGAAAATGGACCGCGCGCTGGTCCAACCACGGTTTAGAAGAGGACTTTGTGCTGTCATAGTGATATGATTCAAGCGAGGAGTCCCTTCCGTAATCATTGTATCCTACGTCCCCATTGATGCTCATGAGTCCCGTTCTCAAAACTGTGGTGGGTTTGTAAAATAAGGAACGGCATGTGTCCCGTCCCCACCGTGACCAACCATGGTCATGTGTAGTGGTGTGTTGATTTTTTTTCTTCGGGTTTTATTCTTGTTTTTTCCTGAATTGACAGAAGGGGTTAGGTACAAGATTGGTTCTTTAGGGTTGGTAAGTTGAATTTTTATGCGAGTCAGAGCTGGTATATTTTATAATAGTTTCTCCAAACTCTTTATTTTAATTTTTTTTTGTCCCAGTGACAATGGGATTTTCAAACTTTTTTGCTGTCATGGGAACAAGGATTATGAATTAAACTTCATTACAGACACCTTACAGTTTGGGACTAAAGTAAAGCATCCAGAGATCTTCACCAGAGGTCACAGTGGCTAGAGAGGGCCGTCTGTAAGTAGGTCCGTCCTTAACATGCCTGTACTTCCTGAATTATTAGAAAATTAAAGTGTATATGTGTGAGTTCTAAAATGAATTAAATGGTCAGGCTGTTAAAATACAATTTTTGACCTTTTTCATTTAGTGACACATTTTGGGGGTCAAATTTGTAGCTTCCAGATGCATTTAAAAGAAGGAAAAACCCTACAAAGTTACTTTTTTTTTTTTTCTTGACATATTTTTTTTTAAAGCCGTTTAGAGTCAAGATTTTTTTGGTGTGTTTCTGTCATCCCCTTGTTACGCCACCTCTATAAATACACGCTCATTACTTCCTTCCTTATCTCTTGTTCCACTGCCCTAAAGGAGTTGAGCAAACAAGTGCAGCTCTTCAGTAAAGCCCCCCTCCATAGTCCACTCCTATCTCATTTGTATTTCTGGATGGAGATTAATGGCAAAGTAATGAAGAGGGGAGGAAAAAAAAAAATTTCTGTTTTCCATAAAGTGTAGCACCTGTCATGTGCGGTCGCTGCTTGCCCTCTTCCCTGTCACATTAGCCCCCTGCTTATCAAAGTGGTGGCACTCGGCATAATAGTGATGGGGCTGATATCTAGCATTCCTCCAGCTTTCTTTTAGATCACGGCCTAATACCTTTTATTCCTTGGCCTCATGCATGAATTATGCAGCGTATGTGAAGAGGCTTAAAGCCGCTTTCCATTGCATTCTTGTGTAGTGGATGCTGTGCTGCAGCCTCCTGGCGTGTCCCTTCTTCTTCTCTCCTCCCGTCTTTAAAGGCAGGAATGTTATTGTTGACCTTGACACCAGATAACTGGGCAGACATTATATAGCTATGTTTGAGTCCTCCCAAAATGTGATGTTGAAGCCGACAGAGTCCTGGCGTGAAACCCTCTTGGACAGCAGAGTTATGGAGCTTTTCTTCACAGTAAGTTCTGCCTTTGTTTTTTGCTTTCTTTTTAGGTGTTTTCTGATCCTAATTTTTAATCTTACATTAGGTTTTCTATAGATTTTATTACTTTTATTTGCGAATGGGATAAACATTTGACCCTATTTAATTAACACATTTTTGTACTATGATACTAAACTGTGCACAGTCATAAGATTTGTAGCTTTTTTTTTTACTAAAGGTCTCTGCCACAGTGGAACTATAGTTGGATGTAAAAGCGCACAGGAGTTATATGTAATAAAAATTTCGAATTCTAAATTGTAACTCCAAGGCTTCATCAAAAATACAATTTTTTAAAAAATTTTGTAATAATTGTGTGTTTGCATGAGAACTTTATTTTTTAGTATGTGTGGGGTTTTTTTTTTTTTATTATCTATTATAACCAGTTATGGTATTCAACTTTTGTGTATTTTGTACCTTTTTTGTACTGGTGTTTAGTAAGTAGTTTATTAAGTACTTTGCGGTTGATATCTTTAAAGGATGACACTTGTTAAACAGAATCATCATAATCATCGCACATCACTTGTCTAATTTACCACTTTGTTTTGTGTCCATTTTATATTTCGGTGTCCCTTTTAGTGTATTAATGGTTTTGATCATATATTATTATACTTTTGACAATGGCATCTATAGTAAGTAGTCTCAAAAACTCGCAATTGTCAACTTTTATTGGCTTACTATGAAAAGCTATTATTGACAGTCATTTTGTATTAATTACGGTCTTATATTCCGGATAGTTTTTTTTTTTGTGATGTAAAAGCCCCTTGAGTATACATCAGTATATGGGAAAAATCTGACACTACACCAAAAAAGTCAAATTTCCTTTTTTAGGGGAAATGTTTCTTTGTAAATAAATGTTTCCTATTGGACTTGGAAAATTGGGAAAATTGAATGTACAAAATGAGACTTGTTAAAAAAAAAATCAAGGAAACAAACTTTCCTTATTTTCAAAATTGTTAATATGTGGCCTCTTTGCCAACAGCCATGTTATTTTTTTTTTTGTTTTTTTTAACTAGGTGGTAAGGTCAAATTCCCTCTTATTTGGGTCATCGATGCGTAGAAAGTACAGGCAGCTCCGTCGTAAACGACCGCTATTACTAGCAGGGGCACCTTGGCGTTTTGAATCTTTTTTGGCCCTTTTTTAAGCATGCAAGATGATTGGGAAAACCGGACCAAAACTGATGCGTTTTGAAGCAATACTAAAAAAGGGTTCAAAACGCCACGTGCCACCACCCTAATGCACCTCTCTGCCCACTATGACCTCTGGTGATTCCTGTGGATGCTGTAATTTACTGACCTTGAGCCACAGGCAGCAATAGTCCAACATAAGTCCATCAAAAGTGTTTTTAAGAATGAGCTTTATTCTTAACCTTTTGCACATGGAAGTAAAGGAATATTTTGTCTGGAGATACTTACAAATATCGGTTTCTAAATTTGCATACAAATTCACCTTAAAGGGTATTCTCCTTTCAGCAAATTTAATGTTATGGTTTGTATTTAAAGTTAACAAATATTCCAATATATTTCTGTATAATTCCTTATATATTCTAGATCTCTGCTTGCTGTCATTCTATAGAAGTTCATTTTCCTTCCAGTGGACGATTGCCCATGGTCACCAGGTCAGGCTCGTATATTACCAGCTCTTATTACTCTCATGACACTAACAGCCGTGCATCTTTGGTGACCATTGACATTTTCTCTCCACTGGAAATAAACATAGATTTTTATAGAATGACAGCAAGCAGAGAAGGTATATGGAAAATTGAAGCAGCTTTTATAATAAAAACAATACATTCATTTGCCAAAGGAGGGAATACCCATTATAGGAACAAACCTATAGATCCTTCCCTGTATGTAAATAGGGGACTCCTGTAGATACTAACTGCAATCGGGACAGGTTTAGTATACAGAGTAGGTTTACAAAGTTGTTGTGTGGTTGGTGTTCTGAATTTTTTTTTTTAATATAAATTTGTTTTTTTTTAACTAGGGACCTGTGGCACGAAGGAACTAAACGACCCACAGGTCCTTTTAGACGTGCTTGTGTCTGTGTCCCAAATCTTTTATTTTTCACTGTCGTGGCTAAACTATGTCTACTCTTATTATTTTCACCAATGAAGCCAGCCTGGCTCTACTGCACTAGTACACCATGGTAAGGCAACTTGTACAATGACCCCGCCGGGTGTAGCTCCGACTCCTTGAATTATGCTGAGAGCAGCAAGAGTGGGTCCATGCCCACTCATGACCCATCTAGGCAAGTATAAAGCGCCTCTTTTGGGAATTTGCGACATTAATAAACCACAAGGACCCAAATTGTTCTGGGGTCCTCTTTAAATGAAATAAATTTGTCAAATGTTCTCTGCAGAAAATTAGTTTCAGATGGGTGTACCTGTCTGTAAGCGGATAAATTTTGAACCTCTTGGATTAGAATATGGCCAATGGATCAGATCTACCATATATACTGAGTATAACGTTTTTTTTCAGCACAACAATTGTGCGGACAACCCACACTCGTGCTTAGAGCTCGAGTAAAGAAAGAATATACCAGGTTTTTGTGTAAAATAGCCTTGACTGATAGACTGGGTCGCTTCTAACTCTAGTATATACGTTTTTGCAGGCTGCTAGTGCTGATTTTTTGTTCTTGCGAGGGCCTCTGTGGGACCGATAATGAGTAAGCTTAAACCGTAAATTTTACTGATCTGAGTATAAAATTACACTATTAACTAGGTAAAAAAGTGTAAGCCGTTTTGCTAGCTTTTTTTTTTTTTTTGTGTGCGTGCAGATAAAAAAGACATGGATGGACCGTGGTTACTTATGAGCCAACTTCTCGAAGACCCAAAACTCTTAAGTTCTATTCTATTCCTCCCGTGTTACCGGGTTTTTTTTTTGGTTTGTTTTTTTTTCCCCCCTTCATTGATTTAAATGAAAATTTACTGGTGTTTTTTTTGTATTTGTTTTTCCATCATCTGTTGCGTTAGCAGATAGTTTGACGCGATGTGCAGCACAATTTTTTGTCCATCTGATGTAACAAACGGATAGTGGAAGACTTTTTTTTTTTTTTTTTTTTGCCCTGTCCTTGTGTTTTGTGTCTAAATATTTTACGAGCAATTTTACCAACGGATGGGGGGAAAAAAACAGATGCCATACTTCAGTTACATTCAGTTACCCTGTGTTGTTATTATTTTCTTTTTAATTAATGTTTTAGAAGACTAAAACCTGATATAAGCAGTCCTCGAGTTATGTACAAGATATGTTCTGCAGGTTTGTTCTTAAGTTGGTTTTGTATGTAAGTTAGAACTGTATATTTTATAATTGTAACCCCAGGCAAAAAATGTTTTGGTCTCTGTGACAATCGGATTTTAAAATGTTGGATTATCACAAGAACCAGGATTAACAATAAAGTTTAATGGCAGACACCTGTGTACTGTTATATAGCTGTTTATTGTAGCCTAGGACTAAGTACAGTAATGTTCACATTACCAGAGTTCGTTTGTAACTAGGGGTCGTCTAAGTCGGGTGTTCTGTACTTTCTAATTTTAACAGAGTATACATAAAATTCCAATCTGTATTTTGTTGGGAGACAAAACAGAAAGCTGCTAACGGACACAGCAAAACACAGATGTGAGCTTGGCCGAAGACCGATCTTGGGAGAAACTGTACTAAAAACTGGTCTCCTACAAGGCGCAGTAACTCATCCTGAGGGGCAGTGGTTCCTATGATTTTGCCGACCCTTGTATAATAATTACAAGACTTGGAAGAAGTTGAGATATTTCCTCTCTTTCACAAGAAGGAAATACCTGCCTCAGCTGAATGTGTTTCATTGTGTGATCACGGTATGGGGCAGCAGGACAAGTGCCTGGATGAGAGAAGCCGTATGTTGTGTCTATGCACGGCACAGCTTGGCTGCCGACACTCACTAACCCAATGTTTCTAGTCTGATGAGGTGTAAAACTCCGTAGAAGAACAGTAACAGGCACCCGAACAGCTGTCTGGTAGACATCTAAACAACTGCTGCCGTCAGCTGTGACCACCTCCTGCAAATATCCTCTGGCTCAGCCGTTTAACTCTTCGTGTCCTCTGGTGTTGTCTTTTTGATTCCATGGGTCCTCTGTAGGTCTCCATGGTGAATGAGTCGGAATATAAACACCTCGTAACCGTGCACCATATATTATCTATCTAATCAGAGATTTGCTCCGGCCTCGGAGCGTGTCCTGTCTATTGCCAACTGGATTGACTTAGTCTCATCCATCATCTTGTTTGATGGGGGATCTTTGATCATGGTTTCGGTGGGACATGGTGTAATTATTGCTTTGTTTGTCTAGGGCCCATCCTTTTTATATCCTTGTCTTATTGCATTCTACCATGTATGGCGGTGTTGGGTTACTGTACCTTTTTCAGCTGTCTTCCCTACTGAATGATGATATATCGCTGGGTAAGTCGGTGATGGGGATGTCATTGTGGATTCATGACATGCTTTTGGCTGGAGAGTCGGACACTCGGCACGTAAAACAGGAGGTCTACAAACACTCATTATCACCCCATACATATAGGGATGGTGGGGCACATACTTGACCAATGCTTCCTACACTTGGGTGTGATTGCTGGAGAAGGCCAAGTGCTCATAGAAAACTCCATAATTGTAACCCGTTGGGATCAGGCACTATTTTCTGTGTTTTATCGTGTCCACAAGTGGCATTAATGCATGTTTTTTTCAAATGCATCACATCCGCTAAGAGGAAATTTGCCTGATTTACATTTCTATTAACAATGTGTTTATAAAATGCACCATGATAAACCAGTGGGCACTGTGACTGGTAATCTTTCATGTGTTATATACGGCCTTCTTTCTAGTAAACCCAACTTTCAAAATTATGCTAATTAGTTGTTTTTGGGTTTTGTGGTCTTTGTTTTTTTACCCCAGCCCCTCTATTCTGTAGCTACAGGTTCTGTTACACTATGCTATACACTTCCCCTCCCACTGTGTGGGATTACAGCAGCTAGAGGGAGGATATGATATATGGTTAGAGAGCAGAGTGGTGGGGAGACAGTGTAACTTGCTGTGAAGCTACAACACACTAGCGCTCTGGTAACTTCCCACAGAACCCTTCTGCCGCATTAGCAGCATTTTAAAAGTTAATTTTAGAAGGAAGGAGGCCAAGGATAACAAATACAAGAAGATTACCACAGTCACGGTGCCTGGATCTCTGAGGAAGTGTACCTAGTTTTTCATGATGGATATTATTGGTAGATTCCCTTTAACTCCTTTTTGGCATTTGAATTAATAGTACTGCATGGCGGGAGGCAAGTATCAGAAAGGTGAACTGAGCCAGTACGAGAAGCTGTGGGTGTCAGCTGTATGTTACAGCTGACACCCTTCACGATTCCTCCAATCGTGGGCTTTAACCTGCGGCACGGCGCCTTACCGATGCGCAGCATGACATGTAATACTTCTTTTTAAAACTGTTTAAAACGCTTCAGAAAGATTTTTTAAAAAGTCACCTAAACACCAACATTCCCTATACACATCAAAGTACAAAAAGAAAAAAAACACAAAATCACCAAAATTATTCGTTGTTGCCGCATCCCTAACAATCTGTACAATAAATCAGAAACATTATTGTACCCACTTGGTGAACGGCGTAAAAGCAAAACCCGAAAAACTTTACAAAAAAATGAAGAAATTTTTCATAAAATACCTTCACAAAAAGTGATAAATATTCGTTATGTCTCTGAAAAGATGGTGATAAGAAAATTAATTAGATTTTCTCTTCGTTTTTCTTTAGTAAAATTGTTAAAATATATTAACTAGATAAATGAGAGATCACCGTAATTGTAGAGATCTAGAGAATAAAGATATTATATTATTTTTATGGTATTGTTCATGGCCCAAAAAAATACAAAACGAAACCAGAATTCACAATTTTCTTTTCCTCCGTACTTTCAAAAGTTAATAAAATCTCATCAATAAGCTAAAGACCCACTAAAATGAAGTATTTGGAAAGTGCATCTAATCTTGCAGAAAATAAGCCCTTATATGTCAAAATTGCAAAAAGAATAAAGATTGTCACTCTTTATTGGCTATACAATGCATAATCTGCTGTGAATGGCGCAGCTTCCCTTCGATGCCCTGGCGTGTGCCCGTACAGCAGGTTACCACCACATATGGGGTATTGTTATACTTGGCTATTAAACTTTGTTGAGCGTTGGTATTTTATTCATTGAGATTGTGTACATTGCTTTAAAAAAACACATTCATCCAAAAAAATTTTTTTCAAAACTACACACAATTTTGTTTTAACCCTGTAAAACAATTAAAAAGTGTAGTTTCATAATGGGGTAATGTATGGGGTTTTACCATTATTTTAGGCCTCTTAATGTGACTTGAAACCTGAGCAGGTCCCTCCAAAACCATGATTTTGCGGTTTTTATGAAAATGTAAAAAAAAATCCCACCTAAAGTTTAAAGCCCCATAACATCCTACAAAAATGAGAGGATGCATAAAAAACCATTTCAGCATAAAGCAGACATTCGGTAAAGGTTAGTTATCAAGTTTCTTTTGCTGTTATAACTGTGTCGAAAAAGTAGAACATTTTTAAATTTAGAAAATCAAGATTTTTTTCAGAATTTACCCCAAATAACCGTGTTTTTTTCATAAATATAAGCAAAACATACCGCCTAAATTTAACTAACATACAGTTCTAAGTGTCACGGGAAAACATTTTCAAAATCACTTATAATATATCGAAGTTGTAACCACTTATAGTGACACGTGCCAAATTCGAAAAAATGGGTCGTTTTGGGAAGGTGAAAAGTGGCTTTAGAGGTCAAGGGGTTAAGTTCTGGGATGTATGACGGCAGTAGCTAGCTTTACAAAGGTTCCTCCAAAGAAAAGATAAAAATGATTGCCTGTAGAATGCGGGATCCATACTGAATCTACAAACCAATGAATAGATTTGCTCATCTCTAATATTGACGTGTGTGTGTATATAATGTATATCCTGCAGGAATGTTTGATCCATGAATTCCAATAGAATTTTGTAACGGAAGTAACTATGCCTGTTCTTTATTCAGAGTCTAGGCTATGTACTATAATGAGTACGAGTTGGTGAACAAACAAGGTTTTTAAAGATGACCTAAAACCAAAAAAACAGGTGTTAGTTGACTACAGGAGGTCTCCTACTTAAGAACACCCGACCCCTAGTTACAAACGTCCCTTTGGATGTTGGTAATTTACTGTACTTTATCCCTAGGCTACAATGAACGGCTACAACGGTCATCACAGGTGTCTGCAATGAAGATTTATTGTTAATCCTGGTTCTTATGACATTTCAACATTTTTAAAATCTAATTGTCACAGAGACCAAAAAAAAATTGTCTGGGGTTACAATTATAAAATATGCAGTTCCGACTTACATACAAATTCAACTTGAGAACAAAACTACAGAACCTATCTTATACGTAACCCGGGGACTGCCTGTATTCTGATGACCAATATCCTCCAATGACCAATCAATTTGTTTGGATGATGTAAATATTTTATATTTTAATTCTAGTTCTGATCGGTCTTCGCCCACCCCTCCCCGATCCTGCAGGTGTCGGTCATGGCTCATAGTTTAGTCTAACAGGCGGAGCGAGCTGTGAAGCAGTGATACTTGTGCAATGACACCGTGACAATGCGTCTCTCTGATAAATGGACACATGGGAACGGTTTGTGTTGCTACTTGTCTTGTGGGGTTTTGTTTTTGTTTTTACAATAACGCTGACCTTCTTGAAATCCGAGTAATTGTGAATTCGGTGGTAACTTTCTCCCAATGCTGTGTGTGTCCAGCTGCATTCCACAGGACATAATACACATTGTGAGAACGGGATCAGGTTTCTCTAGTATTTTGATTAGGTGAAAATTCTTCAGTCTTCATTCTCACTAGGAACTGGAGGAAGTGCACATTTGTGTTGACCATAAATGGTACCCAGTTGCCGATAAGAATATAAGTATTGTGATCGTATAGCAATTTTTACTTAGCCATTTTATACGTAGCTCATCAAAATTCTTTATATTTAATGCATTTTGTACAATTTACACTTTGATGTATGGGTCTATAGATGGCTAAACTGTCCAAAGTTGGTGACTGCTATGACCTAGTCATAGGACTTAACATTTTTTGGTGAAGTATGATTACCAAGTTATAAACTGGATATTGAAGGACTGCAACATAGGATTCAGTGCTGTGAATTTGACTTAAAATTTGGAGTAGTTGTACCCAAGCAGGAAGTCACCTGCCATGGTTCAGGTGGAGGAGGTGTAATAATTTCTGTTGGTCTGTAGTAGTCGAAATTTATTTTTTGAGTCTTGTGATTGCCTTAAATGTGATAAATGTTATGTATCTACTTCTTAATAGCTAAGCGAGCTGCTTAGTAGCTACATTTATACAGTATTATTATAATCAGCCCTTTAAAGGAAACCTACCACTTAGAATGGTCGGTATAAGCAGTAAATACCGAACACCAGCTCAAGATAAGCTGGTGCCGGTACTTACTTTCGTTAGGGTTATAACACTGACACTTTTTAAACTCTAGAGCAGAACAGGCTTCGGCGCTGCGTGCGCATGATGGTGCGCGCGCCTACATAGGAAATGACGGAGATGTTGCGTGCGCACGGTCGCGCGCAGCGCCAAAGCCTCTTCTGCTCTAGAGTTTAAAAAGTGTTAAAACCGCGATACCGCGGTTTATAATACTAACGAAAGTAAGTACCGGCACCAGCTCACCCTGAGCTGGTGCTCGGTATTTACTGCTTACACCGACCATTTTAAGTGGTAGGTTTCCTTTAAGAACAATCATAAACCTACATATAGTTTAATAACCTGAGACACTACGATATCTACTGTAGTGGCAAATATTGGCCTATAATCACAAAGTCCCCCCCCCCCCCCCCCCCCCCCCCCCCCAGCCACAGTCCAGTATTCTAGGCCCTATGCTGCTCTCCTGACTAGGGAAAGGGAGACGGGCTGCATAACACGAGGCCATGGGCCAGATTCGGCCCTCGGGCCTTGTATATGATGCCCGTGCCCTTGAGTATTGAACTGTGCATAGTCTTCTGGCATACTAACATATCCTTGAGCTCCTTTATATATGTTCTCCATCCATTGAACAGCCTTCTGCAGAGGAGTGGTGGCTGATCATATATATCAGCACAGTGGTGACCATGCACATTATGATCGCACAGCATAGATCAAGGTGGCCTGTAGTGATTGATGGTCAGGATCTCGCTGTTCTTTCCAGGAATCAGATAGACTTTCCATCCAGAGGACTCTCTTCATCAGCCTATCAGCACCCCAGGGTGCCGTTGGGTTCCGACTTCAAAATAAAGTTGACTTTATTTATACCACATAACAAAAAATTTTGAATATCATATACTATGTTTTTTTAATTTTTAATTTCTGAAATAATTTTTTCTACCACGCCCTCTAAAAAACCAGAAAAAGTTATATCTTGCAAATAGAGTACATTTCTTGTGTGCTACTAAAAGAATATTTTTTTTACTGTACTCTTACAGTCCAGTAAAATGAGGTTACTTTATATATCCCTATGGAGTAATGCTACGGAAAAATACAACCCATCTTGCAAAAACAAGCCCCTCTTTATGTCTGCATTGCATGGAAACGTACAAAAAAGTTAGTTCTTGAAAGTTTTGTTCCTAGAAATTAGGTTTACATGGTCTTGGGTGGATAGAGTTCAGCCAAGGGTTAACTGTTGGCCAAGTGAGCTCCCAATAGTAATAGGGGAGTAGTTTGATAGAGGATTCAGGATGCTGGATTTCGTCATGTGTCGGGAGATTTGGGAAGCCCTTATAACTTCACTGGCCAGCCCAGCTAAAAGCTATGGGTTTGGTTGACTTAATTTTGTCCATAGACAGATGTATCTCATGCCGGGTCTAGATTCTTCCCAAGTCACCAATTTTGGTCGAACTTAGATTCCTCCAAATCAGCCCCTCTCACTGGTTTCCTAAACATATAGGTCCCCACAACACAAGTATATAGCAAAACCTATAGTTGTATCCGATTGAAAAGCCTTAGCTACTAAAACTCTGCTCTCATGTTATTGCACATTTGCACCCATGTCTCTCCAGTAAGGCTATTTATAGGAGAAAGCTACCATGTCTTATCAACATCTTCCAGACCTCTCTGCTCCTCTCCCTTGAGAGCAAAGTATCAGCCATATCTGAATGAACGCCTGAAGACCATAAATTGCACATTTTGGAGTAGTCGAACCTCAATCAGATTTTGAAGAAATCTGATGCAAAAAATGCTAAATAATCTTAATATCCGGGCATTTCTGTTCTTTAGTATTACAACCACATGGGGGCGCTAGGCTTCGTTGACTCCCGGCAGTAGCTCACTGGTTAACGTGGAGAGGTTTCAGCACCGTTGGCTGATAGATGACCGTCCTGGCAGCGCCGCTAGCACCCGGCCTTTCATATTAAGTGTTGTGAATGATGGAGGGCAGTGTGAGTGAGAGGCATGCCCTCCGGTCGGACCCCCTGATTAACTCCCCGCGGTGTTTACCTCCATCAAAGCTACGTCCGTATACACTTGATTCGAAACTGTCATCTAAGTTTAGCCAGACGCGGTAGCTCAGGCATAGCTGGCATAATCCAGATAGCTGTCATGACTGCTGTTTTTAGAAGGAGCAGTGAGTCTCGGGCTGGCATCTGTTTTAGCTCGGCCTTCAAGATGAAGGTAGCACCCAGGAACTTTTTAGCTATTTTAAATTATGAGTGCAAGACCGATGGAAAAGGGGACTGCTGCCGAACTTAGCGTGGATTACAGACCTGCCGCTCGCCTAGTAAGACCGTTCCCAAAGTGGCGTGCTTTAAGTGACCGTGACGCTCTCCCCCCACAGGTTCATCAGAAAATCAGGGAAGACTCCGACATGGCACAAGACTCTCTTCAATGCTTGGCACAGCTGGCATCTCTCCACGGACCCATCTTTCCAGACGAGAGATCACAAGTAGATTACCTGGCACATTTCATTGAAGGATTACTCAACACGATTAATGGGTGCGTATGGTTCCCGTTTAGGCACGTGCGGTTATTTTTAGCTGTAATGTGTGTGACGTGTTCTCGGGTTTTCTCTCCTTTTTTGTTTTTTAATCTCGTTTCTTTTCTGTTCAGGATAGAAATAGAAGATTCTGAAGCGGTGGGGATTTCCAGTATAATTAGTAACTTAATAACCGTTTTTCCACGCAACATTCTGACTGCCATTCCGAACGACCTGTTCTCGTCTTTCGTCAACTGCCTCACGCACCTCACGTGCTCCTTTGGAAGAAGTGCGGCCCTGGAGGAAGTAGTAAGTAATGGCGCTTTTGGCTCGAGTGAGCGTGTGCTATGTATGTACAACGGGGCAGTGGGCAGAGATGTGCGGAGGCGGGCAATGCTTGTAGGGTTGTGTATAGGGGACAGAACTTGGCTGTAAGTCTTAAAAGTGCCTCTTCCTGTCCAAAAGTTTTTCTAAAAGTTCAAGCAGACACTTTTTGCTCCATATCGGTGGAATAGTGCAGTTAGGATTCAGTCCTGCAACAATAAAGACTAAAAAGGAGATTCCTGTGGTCTGTGGCCTGAGGAAGGGCAGTATAAGTTTGGCATGGAGGTACCTTCCTTTTTCCCTTTTAAGAGTCTTGAGCCTCTATCTTCTATTTGTAAATGAGGTTAGATTCCACTACTTTGGGTCCTTGAATTTGTAAAGTGGTCTGTGCATATGGTGTTGCTGTATGATTGAACCCTAGGGCCATGTGCACACTTGACATGTAATGTACAGATTTCCGCGAGGCAAATCTGCAAGTAGTACAGTAGCTTTACAACGTACTGGGTTGATAATGGACCCATACACAATGGGGCAGAATTATCAGAAGTTTCTGAAAGAAGAACTTTTCTAGTGTGCCAACCAATCAGAGCTCAGCTTTAAATTTATAAACTATTGAGGGGAAAATGATAATTGAGCTCCGATTGGTTGCCATGGGCTACTAGAATAGTTCTGCTCTGAGGAAAACCACCGCAATGGGGCAGATTTACTTTCCCAGTCCAGTCGCGATCCAGCGGCGCGTTCTCCGCTGATTCAGATTCTGCCGGGATTCACTAAGGTCGCGCGCCTGATGTCCACTAGGTGTCGCTGCTGTGCTGAAGTCCGCTGGAATTCAACTCCTCCGTCTTGGTGTATGTGAGTGCTATTTTTGTGACACAATTTTTTTTTTTAAATTCTGCGGTTTTTCCAAATCCACGGCCACGCCTCTTGATTTCTGTTGCGTGAAAGCTGGTGCCGATGCGCCACAATCCGATCACCTGCGGCTAAATCCTGGGGCAATTCGGCACAAATCGGGAAAAATTCGGGAAACCTGGCTGAAAACCGCGATTCGGACCCTTAGTAAATGTGCCCCAATGTGTCTGGTTTATCAACCACTAGCAAGAACAGCTGCAAGACAAAACTCTGCACCAAATCTGTCAAGTGAGGGTTTAATTGACAAAGAATGTCATGCTGCAGATCACCACCATCTGTTTGGCTGTGCAATGCAATGGTCATTCCAAATCTCTACATTCCTGCATCAAAATCTGCTGCATTCTGTGCATTTATCATTCTGCTGTGTTGCATCAATGTAAACGCTGTAGAAAAGCTGCAGCATCTCAGTCCCGTGGGAGCATCCCCTGAAAAGTCTATAAAAGGAAATCTTCCATCAAAATAAAGCAGAGACACGTCCTCATAGATCCAGGCACTGTGACTGGTAATCTTCTTATATTTGTTATCCATGGCCTCCTTCCTTGTAAAGTCAAATTTTAAAACAATGCTAATGAGACTGTAGGGCTCTGGGGTGCCTTACCAGAGCCCATCTATGCTATAGCTTCACATGCTGTTATACTGTCTCGCTCTCACCCCACTACCTGATGTAATCTTACACGGTGGGAGGGGAAAGGGAAGCACTACTGCACTGTGTAAGAGCATATGAAGCTGCAGCATGGATAGACTATTGTAATGCCTCCAGATGCACTTCTGTCTCAGCATAATTTCAAAAGCTGATTTTCAGAAGGAAGGAGGTCATGGATAACAAATATTGTCACAGTCAGTCCAAGTGTCCCTGGTTTATAATGCTTGTTTTTAATGGTAGATTTCCTTTGACCAGAAAAATGCAGATGAATAATCCAGGTGACTCTGTAATTTTTGTCCTTTCAATGGATTTATTGACCTGTATACTATACGACTTCTAAATTCCCTTCATAAATATGTTGGTAAACTTATCAATCCCTAGTTAGTGGGTTTCCTACATGCATGAGGTTAAACTTGTGGAAGGTGATGTCCTGAGTGATCATGTTCTATCGTATGACCGACTCTTTCCATGGATCGCAGTATAGCGTATAATTAGTCACTTGAAATCTGCTATCGAGTTGCTCCTTGTGGTGGTGCAGCCGCTGCCTGTTCTGGTGACAAAGTGTTAGAGCGTTAAAGATCGGCAGTGCTGAACAAGGTCCAAAAATTAATCTTGTTGGCTCCGTAGTGCGGTGTCATTGTGGTGCAGCATTTCTGCCAACTCACTGTTCTGCTTCAGTGCCCTTTGTTCCTCTGAATGGCTGCCATGTTCTGCTACATTTCCTTGTTGGGTGACTTGCCCAGCCGGTCCACAGTCAAGTCCTCAGTTTGTCATGAAGGGGTAGCAGAGAAGTCATATGATCGCTTTGGGTTTCCTTCTGAAAGGATTTGTTTTTGAGACCCAATTCTTTGAAACTTGGGACAGCCCCTTTTTAAATGTAGGGGATAACCTGCGGCTCCATTCATGTTCTTTAGTGGTCCGCTAGAGCCTCCGTAGAGTAGCTGGTCTGCACATTATTCATTAGGGGTATCAGAATTCAAGCTTCCCTGATTGATAGGGGTCTCGGACCCTGGACTGATCCGTATATCATCCCTAGCCTATAAATGGGGGATGACCTTTAAACCTGGGACATCCCTTTCTTGATTTTTAATTCATGTCATATATTAAACTTGTGATAAATTTGATACGGGACATCACAACACTCTAGAATTGCCGATCCGCAGCCCTCCTTTCCCCCAAATGCAATCACACACCATGTTTTTTCCAATTTTGCTAAAGTTGTCCGACTTGTATTCCCCTTTATTTGCAGCGAGTCCCCATAGACTTCTCACACATAGATCATGAAGACGGGCGGTGTCTGAGGTCCTCCAGCCGGTGACGGGTCTCTCCAGCTGCCGGCTCCCCCAGCCGTCCTGCTATATGATCTGTTGACCGAGTCAAAGCAGCTTTGAACTGGGGGGAGTCTAGACTGTGAAGATTATACAGCGAGCATAAAGGATTTAGAAGCTATGATACGACACCCATATGTTTATATACACAGTCCTCTATGTAAGGTCCCTGCAGCTTAGCGAGAACATATTCTGCTTTCTGTAGGTTTGACCACGATGGTCCAGGATCAGTCTGATTGTTGTAAGAACTTGGGGGAGCTGACTCAATCCTATAAGCAAAAAAGAAATGTTTTAAGCTATAGATTTCCTACTGGTTGCCAATATTTGGGAGACTCTTTACATTTAGGGCTTTTGTGTTTCATGTGATTCTAGTTTTTCACCTTTTTGTTCTTTCTCCTGCAGCTCGACAAAGATGACATGGTGTACATGGAAGCTTATGATAAGCTGCTCGAGTCATGGCTCACATTGGTGCAAGATGATAAACATTTCCATAAAGGCTTCTTTACCCAGCATGCCGTCCAGGTGTTCAACTCCTACATCCAGTGCCATCTAGCTGCTCCAGACGGCACACGCAATCTAGTGAGTTTTCTACATTAATGGCAAAGAAGTGTAAGGGAACGTTTAAAGAAAATCTACCAAATCCTTCATTATAATCCAGGGGCACTTACTCATAGATCCAGGCCCCATATTTGTTATCCATAGTAATGAGTCAAAAGGCTCCTGGGGTTTTTCCTAGAGCATCTCAGTGCTGTAGCTTCACAGGCTGTTAAAATGAGCAGAGCAGGTCTCTCCCTCCAACTGAATCTCCTGCTGATGCTAGGCAGGGGGAGGACGGAGAGCAGGGGGTTGGATGAGACCTGTTCAGCTTATTCTAACGGCCTGTGACACTGCAGCACTCAAGGACTCTGGTAACACCCCAGAGCCCTTCATGCTCATTAGCATAATGTTAAAAGTAGATTTTAGAAGGAAAGAGGCCATGGATAGCAAATATAAGATTATCACAGTCACGGTGCCTGGATCTATGAGTAAGTGCCCCTGGTTTATCATGATGGATTTTGATGCTAAATTTTCTGTAGTTCCATGAGGAATAGAAGCTTAAGAGAAGATCTTCTTTTTTAGGAGAGCGTAACAGAACCCCCTGACATGGGGGTGAACAGGACCTTCTTTGTTGCAGAATCTGTGCTGAAACACTAAGCCATGGGTGAACGTGCCCAGTAAGAAATGTTCATGGGGTTTTCCAAGAATCTGGAAAATATTCCCAAGGCATGGTCCCATGGTCTAGAGAAAAAATTACTATCCACAATTCATTTGCAGTTAATTTATCAAATTCTGTGATTTATGAGTTTATAAGAATGAGTGACTGGACGGATCCATCATGAGTTCATTGCAGAGCTGTATGTCTGCGAAAACCGTCCGTATAGCTTCAGCTTTTGCCCATTTACAAACAAATGAGGCTGGTAAATAATATCCCTAGCTTTCTAGCTTACCCCAACCCCTTTAAGGGTCATATGATGTGTTACCTACCAAATTATCCACAAAATGGGCGGCACCGGGATTGCACTTGAGTGGCATCTGTGTATATATATATATATATATATATATATATATAATATTTTTTCCTTTCCCATAAATATCTATTTGAAGGCCCGGGCTGCAAACACAGGCAGAAACGGGCACTGCTCTCACGTTCATGTGAATAAGCCCATTGAAATGGAAGTGGGTGAGGCTGCTCTGCAGTACCCCTCATAACCGGGAAACCTGGGGGTGAAACATTGGGAAGAGATAAATGTCTATTCCACCAAAAGTCATCATTTGATACTGCCTACCTAATAAATCTTTATATAGCACTATCATATTCCGCAGCGCTGTAGGGGACCATATACAGACCAAAATATACATTAGGCGTCATTCACACAGCCATTAGGGGTCGTATATGGCTGACGTATACACGCCCCCGCTTTGGCCGGCAATGGGTGTACGGTACGGTACGGTACGGCACCGTTCCGTTCCCGGGGAAAAGATAGGACAAGTCCTATCTTTCCCCGTAATACAGCACCGTGCGCCATGTTTCCCTATGGAGAGGGGCTGCTCATCTCCTCTCCTGGGCGCCGCCACGTGCCCGCCGTGCTACGTCTGTTTGTGTGAATTTCGCCCTTAGACTAATAACATAGACCTATGAAACTATAAAAGGGCCCCCGATCACAAGAGCTTAGTCTAAAAAAAAAATCTTGCTTGTTATCAACAGTTTGGTAAATCATGCACAGTGCTGAAGCTTTATGAGCGCTTTATACCATTATGACATCTTTTACTAGAACGGACCAGGTGCAGAATTACGTGTCCTGTGTATTTTGATATTCTCCGCTCATGACTACGACTACATCACTCAGCGCTGTGTTGTGACTGTCGCGCGGTGTTCTCTGATTCCTTTTCAACTATTCACCCCCGACGGTAAAGCGGATAATCTTCAGAAAACTCTGTACTTTGTAGCCTGCTTAATCCGCATATATAGGATGCTACGGGCAACATGCTAATGCCAATGGAGTAACAAGTGTCATGTATATGAAGTGGAGAGGGGGGGGGATGACTCTATCAAATAAGTTATTTAGCTCAAAGTAACAAATTAAAGCACAGCTGACATTCCGCAGCTCTACTTGGTTTCAAAGCGGTAGTCCGGGCTTACAAATGGATAGGAAGCTCTCTGTAGTCGGCAGCTGCAGCTTTGAAGTCACCAAAAGAGACGTGTTTGGTGGTTTACATTAAGGAGAGACAGGAATCCAAGAAGTGTGCGGCGAGAAGTGCTGAAGTGTGTAGCAGATTTTCTCCAGGATGCCCGGCTAATTCTCCGCACCCACTTGTAATTTTCATAGACGCACAATGTAATGCGCCCACTAATAATGGCTGGCGAGAAGCAAAGGGGCAGAATATCCTGGGCTGAACTTGGGACTATCACTGCCGCTTTCATGTGCTGCCATCTTGATCCCTGTAATGCCAGGGGCAACTGTGTTTTCTTTCCGTACCCATTATCAAACACTTGAAGATTTGACAAGCTGCGTATAGTGATGCAGCGCCACCACAGGGGAGGCCAAGAATTACACAACTCCTATTGAGCGTAATTGGGCTTTCAGTATGACCTTAGGGGCTCGTATGTTCAGACCTTATTCTGCCCCATCGGAATGAAAATAATGGACCTGCCTACAGGTTTATGGCCACTGTAGGGGCAGTAGAGGAATACATAGTGGCTATCGATTTTTATTTTGTAGCATGTTTTGTGTGTGTGAAAGGTTTGGTTTTTTTTTTCTTTGTAGTCTAATTCCCACATATTCTTCTGTTACGTAGACTGCCAATGGTGTCGCCTCCCGAGAGGAGGAAGAAATAAATGAAATTCAGGAAGATGATCGTGACTTGTTTTCTGATCAGCTGGCAAGTGTGGGCATGCTGGGCAGAATAGCGGCGGACCACTGCATACCTCTGCTGACCAGGTACAGGCACTTTTTGTTATAGAAAACAAAAAACTTGGGAATACATAAAGAAATATTCTCTGACTTGGCTCAGCTTTCTCTTCCTCAGATCCTATGTCTGGTTGTAAGACAACTGGCTAGAGCCAAATCTCCGTCCCCATCACTCCCTTTTGCTGTTTTAAGCCAATTTTTTTTTGCCCACCCCCTCCATATAAAGCCAAGCAGGGGAATATTAAAGGACCTCAACCACCTGGATGAAAGACTGTATGCAAATGAGCCTAAGGGGGTCCCGGCTCCATTAAAACCTATGGAATCTAGAGCTCCTCAGGCTTATTTACATACAGTCCTTCATCCTGGTGGTAGATGTCCTTTAACCATTGCCGTCACTGCTGTGATCTAGTGTATGCCACTGCGTCTGCTAGTCATTCTAAACCCTGATGAGCCAGGATGGGGCAGGACATACTAGCAGAATTGTAAATGTGGATCAGACCAGTAAACCATCAGTGTCTGCTGACACTCATTCAGGGACATGAATTCTGCATACCCAAATGAGGAACTCAATGTCATGACTGGGGTGTGATTATAGGGCAAATGTGCAATAATAATAATAAATAGATGGTGCCTGCAGTAGTTTTGCCATAATAAAGGGATGAAAGCACACATACAGGATATTCAGTAAACACATCCCGGCGAATGTACATCATTTGTACAGGATTTATGCTCCACCCATGGGTAAGAATCTGACTCGTTTATCAGATGTCTGAGGACCCCAGCAGTCAAACCCTCACTGATCTGCCCGATATTACTTTATCCTGTGGATACAAGCGTGTACAAACCTAAAAAAAAATAAAAATCTTAGGCCCTATCGCATGGGAAAACCTCTTTAGAATTGGGTGAAAAACTGAACCCAGTGCAATAGATTATACTTCACACACACCTAACTTGCTGATCAGTGGGGGATCTCAGTGTTGAGACCCCCACAGATCATGAGAACGATGGGTCCGTAGGACTCCTTGTCGCTCTGTCACACTAATGGAGCAGACTGTCGCGCATGACCGTTCTGCTCCATTAATCTCTATGGAGCTGATGGAGATCGGTGAGCGCAGCGCTCGGCAATTTCCGTCGGCTCCATAGAGATTAATGAAGCAGAACAGTCATGTACGGCCGCCTGCTCCATTAGTCTGAGAAGCGGTTGGACCCCTTGTTCTCGCGATCTGTGGGGGCCTCAGCACTGATATGGATAGGGCTTAATTTCAGTTAGTGGGAAAAACCCTTAAAATACGTTTTCCTTATCCATCTCACAAATGAGACCCCCCCCCCCCCACTGTGTAATTGGCTTCAACTCATCAAAGAACACAGTCAGGAGCACAGCGCTGTTATGTGTGTAGTGTATATGTGGTTACAGCAGTTACCCAGATCATAGGAGAAGCATTCAGTCGCATCATCCTTTGCGACCCTTATTCCTCTATAACGGAATGAAAAGATAAATACTTGGCATAAACCTCACATACTAAGTTCCATCTTGGTCTTCAGCTTGTTAGAAGATCGAGTGACGAGACTTCATGGGCAGCTACAAAGACACCAGCAGCAGTTACTGGCCTCACCAGGAACAGGGTCCACAGATAACAAGGTGCTGGATGACCTGTACGAGGACATTCACTGGCTCATATTAGTTACAGGTAAGTGATCCTTCCTATGTATCTGTGTGATGCTACGACTGTGCAATTCTGTGCAATGACTGTGATGGCTGTGCATTTCTGAAACCAAATAGGAAATCAACCATCAAAACCAAGCATGATAACTCACTTCCCTCTAAAATCAACTTTTAAAATGATGCCAATAAGTTAAAGGGCTCTTGGGAGTGTTACCAGAGCACCTCCTTTCTGTATCTTCACAAGTTGTTACACTGTGCAGAAGCACTTCCCGCTCCCGCTGTGTGAGGTAGCAAGAGGAGAGGAAGACAGTTTTACAACTTGTGAAGCTTCATCACGGAGGGGTTAAGGTAATGCGCCTCCAAGGCGCTTCGTACACCAGAACTGCAGTTAGGCCAAAACCAAGCCAGCCACACATCTCCTGGTTCACATCTGCTCCAATAGTCAGCCACCCGTAAGGATGTTATAGAAGTAGGTGGAGAACAGGAGAAAAAGCTGAGAGATAAAGGAACCTGATAGTCTCTAATGACCTAAAGGAAATCTACCATCAAAAATCAAACATCACTCCACTCTCTGAGCCTTATTAGCATAATTTTAGGCAAAAAGTTTGTTATCTATGGCTTCATTCCTTCTAAAATCAAATATAAGAAGATTACCACAGTCACGCCGTCTGGACCTACGAGTAAGTGTCCCCGGTTCATCATGATGGTAGATTTCCTATAAAATTCCACTGGATCATCCGGAATCTCATATAGCTGAATGTTTTTTGTTTTCATATTAAACTTTATTCCGGGAATTTTTTTGGGTTACAAGAAAGAGCATAAAATAAACAGAAGAAACCGATGTAAAATATGCAATGAGAGTAAAAATAACCAAAAATCACAAAAATTACCAGAAATGCATGCTTGCAGATCATGTAACTGAAAGTTATCACAGCGCCACCTAGTGTTCTCATTAGGGAGGTGGGGGATAATCCCTGAAATGACACGAATGAGCTAGTGCACACTGTTGCAGATTGATTACATCACACACAAGATTAGAGTCCGCTCCTCGGGTCATTGTGTGGAGGAATCTCCATGTACAGAAGGTTCCACACAAGGTCAGTCTGGGATCTTCTAGGAAGAGTTCACCGCTGAGGTCAGGTTCTTGTATCACGTTACAGCCAGTGTTGCTGGTGCGGTCTTGTAGACATTGCACTAGTGTGCAGGTGCACACTATATACTATATCAGTATATACTGATCACACGGATGTTCATGCAATGTATTCCACAAAACTTTCTAACCCCTGCCAATATATCTATCCCTAATACTCTATAGAGAAAATATTCTTTAACCTTGTGGTTGCAGGCTACCTCTTGGCTGATGATGCTCAGGGTGAGACTCCATTAATACCTCCAGAAGTAATGGAATATTCTATTAAACAATCAACTGAGGTGGACATCAACACAACCCTGCAGATCCTGGGGTCTCCTGGGGAGAAAGCATCTTCTATACCTGGGTGCAACAGGACGGACTCCGTTATCAGGTCGGTCATTAACCTCTTATCCGTAGCAATCTATTACCACACACATGGCATCAAATTGGAATTCTCTTTAAGGGATAAACCCATTGAGGCAATGCCCGAGAACACCCCTCCCTCGCCATAGCAAAAACCATTTACCAGCAGCCTCTGGTTATGTGATCAGTGGGTGTCCTTCATGTCCGTACCCATTGATCAGTATTTTATGCCCTGTCCTATGGTAACAATGTGACCCTACTATTAGATGACTTGTCCTTCTATTCTCTTTCCTATGCAGGTTACTGTCTGCCGTCCTAAGAGCCTCAGAAGTAGAGTCTCGGGCCACAAGGGCAGATTTAACCCATCTTCTAAGCCCCCAGATGGGGAAAGACATTGTCTGGTTCCTGAAACGGTGGGCAAAGACTTATCTCCTTGTGGATGAAAAACTGTATGACCAGGTAAGTATCAGCCTGCGTCCATTATACGTGATGTGCTTATAGTTGCCCGCAGTGTCTCCAATGTCTCTGCTCTGTCTCTTGTAGATCAGCTTGCCGTTAAATACCGCATTTGGTGCGGACACAGAAGGATCGCAGTGGATCATAGGTTATCTCCTGGAGAAAGTGATCAGTAATCTATCAGTGTGGAGCTCTGAGCAGGAGTTGGCCAATGACACTGTACAGCTACTAGTAGCCCTGGTAGAAAGGAGGGAGAGGTAAGTAACATCTAGTTTTTATGGCATAATCTTTTATTCCAAATCTGGAGCATCCTTTCCCTGTATTCTGAGGGGCAGCACGGTGACTTAGTGGTTAGCATTACAGCTTTGTAGCGCTGGAGGACCTGGGTTTAAGTCCCAGGGTTAACATCTGCAAAGAGTTTGTATGTTCTCTCCATGTTTGCGTGGGTTTCCTCCGGGTCCTTTGGTTTCCTCCCACACTGCATAACTTACTGGTAGGTTGATTTGATTGTGAACCCCATTGGGGGCAAGGACCGATTTGCAAGCTCTGTGCAGCGCTGCTTAATCTGTGTGCGCTGTATTATTTCTGATCCTCTGTTATTCCTCCTGGACATGTCTGACTTTGTCAGTAGGTTTCAGTACAAATTGGACAGTGTCCAGGGGATCTGATGACAAATGGGTCATTACCATTGCTTGTGCACACATTTCCTAGAGAAATTGATGAAGCTATGGTGAACCAAACTATTTAAAGGGGTTGTCCACTTTCAGCAAATAATTTATATGATTTGTGTAATGAAAATTTAATACAGAAAGTATATTGGAAAAAATGTATAATTCCTCAGTCTTTTTCCCTCTGCTTGATGTCCTCTTATATATAAAGCTGGATTACTTCCAGTGGATAGGTTGGGGTTAACTTGTGCACGAGCCATCAATCGCATGGCTCTGATTACTGTCTGTGATAAAGTCTCCTGTACCTGTGCGGCCACCCCATGACCATGGACAGCTTTGCATCCACTGAAAATAAACAATGAAGGTTTCTATAGCAGGACAACAAGCAGAGATCTAGAAAGCCGTGAGGAATTGATACAGAAAGTATATTGGAAAATTGTGTACACAAACCATATCAATTATTTGCTGAAAGTGACAACCCCTTTAATGGGGACTATCATTATTGTGTTTTTCAAAAACCATTTCCATCAGTTTACAATAACCTGAGGCTAGTGAACTCTTTATCTGTGTTTTCCTTAACAGTGCCACGCCTGTCCACAGGTTGGGTTTGGTATTACATGTTTAGCTTTGTTCTATTCAGCCAAGTATGACAGATTTGTTAATAGTCTATTCCTGGAAGAAGAAAAATCATGCTGTTTTTCCTCATCCTATACAATACTTCCTGACAAAGTTCTGGAATTTCTTGGATTCTGATTGTGAGATTCCCTTTCCTAGGGCCAATCTAGTAATACAGTGTGAGAACTGGTGGAATCTTGCCAAACAATTTGCACGGAGGAGTCCTCCCCTACACTACCTGTCCAGCTCGGTGCAGAGGACCCTCATGAAGGCGCTGGTACTAGGAGGGTTTGCTCACATGGACTCTGAGACAAAGCAGCAATACTGGACAGAGGTAAGTTGTTTTGTGTGTTTTGGGGGGGGGGGGGGGGTTACTTTCTCGTGATCGGTGCGAGACACAGCAGTTGTACTATTAACAATCTCCCTATTACCCCCTTTAAACTTGCTAAATTGATACAACCTAGGGCAGTGGTGGCGAACCTATGGCATGGGTGCCAAAGGTGGCACTCAGAGCCTTCTATATGGGCACCCCATCACCCCAGGGTAGAGTTTCCCAAACAGGACTCAAGGCCTCTTGCAGTCCCAGGCAACCCAGGAGCCTAGAAGGAAGCTACAATGATAATCCAAACTTCTTCTCCTTCTTTCTACTGTATTGGTGTCCTCAGGTGCCTATACAATTTGAACCTGTGAAAGAGCAGGGAGTAATAAGTTACAAATTAATTTGTCGCATTGGCACTTTGCGAAAAATATGCAGGTTTTGGTTGTAGTTTGGGAACTCAGCGTCTAAAAGGTTTGCCATCACTGACCCAGGGGAATGGTAAGCTATATTTGGGATATTAATGAATCTTCTTTTTGCCTTTGTCCATATGACAGGTTCTCCAGCCTCTACAACAGAGGTTCTTGAATGTAATAAATCAAGAAAACTTCCAGCAGATTTGCCAAGAGGAGGAGGTGAAGCAGGAGATCACCGCCACACTAGAAGCCCTCTGTGGCATCGCGGAGGCCACGCAGATAGACAATGTGGCCATCCTCTTCAACTTCCTCATGGACTTTTTAACTAACTGTATTGGGTTAATGGAAGTCTATAAAAATACGCCAGAGACTGTGAATCTTATTATAGAAGTTTTTGTAGAAGTTGCACATAAACAGATTTGTTACCTTGGAGAGGTAAGTACTCACATCTCCATAGTAGTTTAAATGTATACACAACTTTCTCTACAATGTTCATCCACATGACCTGCAGCATATCCATTGTTATCCATTTGTGGGTAGGGGGCTGCAGGGAAACTATACAATCTTATGTTTTTCCTGTGGTGCCTTGCATAAAATTAAAATGCTACTTTTCCTTGATGGAAATTCTGCAGTATGTTTTCTAGCATCCGGTACTGGTAAATGATGCTGTCTGCTTACCCTGTTTTGCTGAAAATAAGCTATAAACTGCTATATCTTCTGAACTATGTCAACTAGAAATACAGTTGCTTGTGTGACTTTAAAGGGGAGATTATTCCCTTTAAAATGACACCAGGACTGTGTTCTAAGTGAAATGGTTCAAAAATATATAGCCATTTATAACTAGGGTTTATTTTCAAAGAAACTGGGAAGACAAAGTGCTATATTTACTGAACCATGTAACCTAGAAACAGAGTTCTGGGGTAATTTTAAAGCTCGTACTCATCCCTTTAATATCACGCAAGCAATTTTTTTTAGGTGCCACAGAAACTGATTTTCCTATATCACTCCCCACTCCCAACTGTGAATATCTCCAATGTCACCATGTTTATTACATATTGAAGGGGATATCTCCTCTCTAAAACGATACCAGAACCATGTTTTGGAAGATCTATGTATGAAGTCTGCCCTTTCATGACCTTCTCTAGACATGAAAAATTGAAAGAAATTCACAGGTTTTGGAGAATTCTGATGCTGATCCAAAAGATGAAGACCTGATTATATTAGAATAAATGTAAATTTTTGTTCATCAAATAAAAATAAGTCATCCTGTAAAAATAAGCCCCAATTCATTTTTTTAATAATAAGATCCTGCCCTATTTTTGGGAAAACACCAGATTATAGGACTGAGGTGATGTATGATGTGGACAATTCCTGGCAGGGAATGAAAGTGGCTCCAATTGCAAAAAAAAAAATATATATATATACAGTATATATTTTGCAATTGGAGCCACCTTCATTCCCTGCCAGAAATTATACATACAGGCGGCCCCCTACTTAAGAACACCCGACTTACAGACGACCCCTAGTTACAAACGGACCTCTGGATGTTGGTACTCTGTACTTTATCCTTAGGCTACAATAAACAGCTATAACAGTTATCACAGGCGTCTGTAATGAAGATTTATTGTTAATTCTGGTTCTGATGACAACCCAACATTTAAAAAAAAAAAAACAATTGTCACAGAGACCAAAAAATATTTGGCTGGGGTTACAATTAAAAAGTATACGGGTCCGATTTACATACAGGCAGTCCCTGGATTACATACACGATTCTGTAGGTTTGGTTTTTAAGTTGAATTTGTATGCATGTATGTATATGTGTATATTTTTATATGTATATGAGAAAATCTATGTCCTACAGAAAAAAAATATGAAGTGATTGCCAATGTGAGTCCCTAGTCAGTGCTGGTCTCTTTTATTTATAGTCTAAAGCCATGAATCTGTATGAAGCCTGCCTGACCCTGCTCCAAGTATATTCCAAAAATAACCTGGGAAGGAAGCGCATAGATGTGACGGCAGAGGAGGACCAGTACCAGGACCTCCTGCTCATCATGGAGCTTCTCACAAATCTGCTCTCTAAGGAGTTCATTGATTTCAGTGACACAGGTAATACCCAGCTCCACCACAAGGGTCACTATCTCCCTAAATTACTGATGGCCGAGGATCAACTTGTCCTTTTATTATTTCAGATGAGGTTTTCCGACCCCACGAGCAAGGACAAGCGACGAATAGGCCGGTATCTGCCGCGGATGTCGTTTTATACGGCGTCAATATCGTGCTACCGTTAATGTCACAAGACTTGCTAAAGGTTTGTAATGTTTATTTTGTGTGGTGACGACATTCTCGGGTCTGCGGTGCTGATGACTTTCCTTTCCTGCAGTTCCCGTCGTTATGTAACCAGTACTACAAGCTGATCACATTCATATGTGAGATCTTCCCTGAGAAGATTCCGCAGCTTCCAGAAGATCTGTTCAAGAGCCTCATGTATTCTCTGGAGCTGGGGATGACCTCGTATCCTTTCTTTACTATCTATCAAGATTAAAGGTCATCTACAGAACAGGTGGCTGGGAACAGACCACTGAGACCCTCCATGGTCGCAGAGGAGGTCGCAGTCCTCTCTTTGAATATAGTAGCCACTTAATTCCTTATCTATAGAAAGGTAGAGAATAAAGAAAATAGCAGGGGGCTCGCTCGACCTGCTGATCCCTGTTCTCATGATCCCCGGGGTTCCTAGATGTCACTCCGAACCCAGTATGTTATTGCCTATCCTGCAGATCTAGATTTCATTGAATCTTGCATAATCTCTTTAACCCCTTTGCTGCACCGTGACGTTCCCCAAAGTCATGATGCAGTAGTGTATGCATGAAGAGGGTTAATGGTTATGCTTGAATAAAGGGGGCTAACACCCGCCATCAATGCTGGCACTGATTGTGGGTATTAACCATTTCAATGTCAGTGGCATATAAAATGCCTGCACCGCATGTGCACTGCCATCTTGGGCCTTTTCGTTACATTGGGCGATATGTTGCAACGTGTATATACATTTAATTTGTTACACATATTCTCCCATGTCCATGTGAATTCACATTCCTTAACTTCTCCGATAAGAATGAGCTCGGAGGTCTCCCAACTCTGTCTGGAAGCATTAACCCCCCTAGCTGAGCAATGTGCAAAAGCACAGGACACGGACTCTCCTCTTCTCGCTGCAACAAGGCACTTTCTAAAGGTGAGCCCCCGCAATTCTTCATTAACTTCACAAATGTCACCCTGTAGATGACGAGATCAGCATCATTCGCTTGTTTACATTTTTATGTTCGCCTTAAATGTGGCCACCAGTTTAGATGAGTTAAATCTCTGAATCGTGGACTGTGCAGTTTCCCCTTACCGTTATCTTTGGTGCAAGGAGTCCCTGCTAAATGCCAGTGACAAATTGCTTCTGGCAGAGCCAAACTACAATCAAGATTAGTTTGTCACTGCTGTTTAGAGGCGAACCATTAACTCTATGCATCATATATTAGTGAATAGGGCACTGCACAGTCTTTTATTCATAGACTGACCACGACCAGACTCCGTGCATCGTAGTGATGATATTTAATGCAGGGATTCTTTGCTTCCAGCAGCGCCAAACTATTATCAGAATTACAAAGAATCCCTGCATCAAATATCATCACTACGATGGACAGTCTGGTCATGGTCGGTCTATGAATGAAAGACTGTGCCGTGTCCTATTCACTAATATATCCGATTATAAAAGAATTCTGCATCCAGTATCCCTATAATAGTCCCATCTTCTGCACTGTAGTCTGTCTGGGAATGAACAACTGTGTAGTGTAGATCACGGTCATCAGAAAGATCCTTTACTCTTACAAGTGACAATTAAGATTATCTGGGCAGTTAGTGGGAGGCATTCGGTTCACAGAATTTCTCAGGAAAGGCATGCTTATAGTGCAGGACATTCCCCCGTACAAGGTCGTATATTTAGATTATATATACCCAGGAGCTGGCAGTCCTTTTAAGTGATCACTGATGGCCTTGTCTATTTCTCCACTCCACAGCTGGTCTTTGACATGCTTGTCTTACAAAAACACAACACGGAGATGACGACGGCTGCAGGCGAAGCATTTTACACGTTGGTCTGCTTAAACCAGGTAAGATCTCTACATAAAGCCGGATCGTTAAACCTACTCAGAACACAAACACCAGATATACACAGAAACTATATTGTTGAAAAAGCATGTCGCAAAAAAGTTTTATTTAATCAAATAAAGTACCATAAAAACACACACAATCAAAAGTGTGAAACAAACATTTTTTGGGGGGGATAACAACTAATACTGGACAAGTTACATAAAACATTGAGGTGGTATGAAGTTATTAATACGCAATGGCATATATTCTATCTCCTGGGCCTATGGGGAGACTGTGATACAACGCAGGCACAGACATGATAACGGAATCTGATCTAGTGAATAGCTATATAATTAACAATGTTAATGTTTACCTAGGTACCAGGATGCACGTAGCCACCATAATGCACAAGTACCCCCGGATCGTATGGTTTTCTCAAATTTAGGCTGCATTTACATTTACATTGACGTATGCCCGCTCGGCTACGACCATACAGACATACGTCAACTGCGATGGAGAAGAGGCACACACACACACCCACCACCACCTCTCCAAAGCGATCCATTGCGCACGGCCAGTGATACAGAGAAAGATAGGACATGTCTTATCTTTTCCCCATGTACGGAGTGGTACGGTGTTGCGCTTGTGGCACCGTATCGCTCCGTGCAGCCTTAGCCTTTTATGGGGGACGTATGTACCGCCGCATGCTTGCGTCCTTACACAAGTCCCCCATACGGCATGTGAATGCAGCCTTGCAGAAAAAGGCTGCTTCTTGATGTTACTTTTAGCTGTGATTTGTTTGCAGCGACGTTATCCAGCCTTTGCATTGCAAAAGGTTGAGTTTCACAGTTGGTAAAAATAAATTGGCGTTACTTTGGGTAAGAACCTTTTTTCTGATGTTTTCGCCATTCCTCCTTTTCTTGCGTTGCAGGCAGAATATGCAGAGTTGGTAGAGACTCTACTATCCACCCAGCAGGACCCTCTCATTTACCAGCGACTAGCAGATGCCTTCAACAAACTGACGGCAAGTAGCACGCCTCCCACCCTGGACCGCAAGCAGAAGATGTCCTTCCTCAAGAGCCTGGAAGAATTCATGGCCAATGTCGGAGGTCTCCTCTGTGTTAAATGAGAGGCCAAAAAGAGTCTAGGACCCTCTCTGCAAAATGCACTGAACCTGCTGATGGCTGTCTAAACCCCCCCACAACCTGCGCCCCCCCGGGCTTTACACGTGCATCTCTGGGTGGATTTTTAAGAACCTTTTATTTAAGTTACAAGGAAAAAAAAAAAGGGGTCAGTAAGATGCATCAGCGGGATGACTATTCACAAAGCACAGCGCTGTGCTGTAACGGATGAATGGGTAAAGGTATTTTTTTAAGATATTTCCATATGCCTGCAGACGGATACTGGGCACGCCTGTTCTGTGCAGTGCCTTTCCCCTCCCCCTTGTCGAATAAGTGTGAAACGCCTAATGGATGACTATTTTATTTCCTTTATTCTGTAGAATCTTCTTTTCTTTTTCGTTAGATTTGAATGTGCAATAGACGCCAATATGTAGCGGGGTCTATCCACAAATCATCTGTACATTTTGTCTCCCTCCTTCCACCCCCTCCTCATTTTCTGATACCAATCAGTACACCAAATGATTTTTTTTTTTCTATTTAGAAACACACACACAATATATTAAAACTTTGCGGGATTATTTTTGTGTACATGAACCAAGTGTTGCATGTTTTTGTTTTTTGGGGATTTTTTTTCTTGCCTTTTATGTTCTACGTGGTGATCGGCCCCTGAAAACACACAGTGACAAACCTGAAGAATAAGAAATGTATATGAATATTTTTTTCTGATAGAATTTACTAATTTGTCACCATTTCATTGCCTTACTGAACGGAAATATATGATGTGTATATTTAATATGTATATGGGGTTTTCTAACCCTCCCAAAGTAGGTTTTTAGCAGTTGGAAGCATCTGTGTAGGGCGCACAGTCCTCATCATTTTCTGGGGTCATCTGGATGAAAGCTTCATATGTGTGTATGTGGAAATGATTTGCACACCCAGGCTCTAGTTTTTTTGGTTTGTGTTTTTTTTCACCCCTGCACCTCTCCTCCTTTTTATATCATATTTTTTATTCCCTCCCCCTCCCTCGGACTGTTAGTTTCAGCAATACGGATGAAAAAGGTGTAAGCTGACCACGTCTACACGCTTTTTTAATTTGGGGCATTAGGTGATGCAGATTATGCTTTTTTGTTTTTTTTTTTCTTTTGGTCAAATGTTTCCAGTGTGTGTCTTTATTGTTCCTTTTTTTTCTTTTTTTTAAATTTGTATAAAATGTACAGTATAAACAGCTCCGAGTCTGTGGCCTTATTGTCTTACAATGAAATGGTTAAATCGGTTCCACAAATCCACACAATGTATTACGTAACTGGAGAAGGTTCTCCGTAGAGTAGTAGGTTCGGATTGAGATGTAGGGATTGCTGATTTACATGCACTTACCTGGCTCGGATGTGCAGCTTTAGGCACAACACTAGTTGTGGCGTAAATGCAATAATTTTATGTGATCCCTGGTCGACAATTGTTAGAGGATGGGTTAGTAATAACGCAGGTTTGGTGGCACCTACCTCAGTCATTCAGTCTTTATAAGATGCCAATAGTAGGAACCGTTCTTATGGCTAGTATCTACACTGCGTCCTGCATACAGAAGCGATATGGAGGTCTATTCAACCCACACTACCGGGCGCCGTATTTTAGTAAGATTTAAGAAAAATGTTGTCACTCCTTTGGTTTCAATGTTCTTTTAGGAATGTTTTATTGCACTAGGTTTAGTGACGTTTCGATCCATGGTCTTATCTATACTGCTTCTCATTCTATGTCTGACGAAAGTTGGACCGAAACATTACTGACTCTTAACCCCTTACCGAAGCGCACCGTAATAGTACGCGGGTACATGGAGAGGGCTCACGGGCTGAGCCCTCTCCATAGCCGGGAAGTCTTTGCTGCATACTGCAGCAAACTCTTACCGGTAACACCCGCAATCGGTGCTACCACGGGTGCCGCCATCTTGGGGACCTTTGTCGTGATGTCATAGAGGAGCGGTGATCGGTCACCATGACAGCCTCGGGTCTTCCGAAGACCCAAGGCTGTTTCGTGTTAACCTAATCATTAAGATGTGCGATTTGTATATTTTAATGAATGAGGTGGAAAATCCCCATATTGTGGTATGGAAGGATCGAACAAACAACCTAGGGTTAAAGTACCCTAGGGACTCTGAAAAATTAGTAAAAAAAAATTAAAATCACGACGGAAATGCATTTCACCATTTTCACTGGATTTAGATTTTTTTTTTTTTTCCCCGCTTCCCAGTACACAACATGGAAGAATAAATACCATCATTATGAAGTGCAATTTGTTACGCAGAAAACAAGTCGTCACACAGCTCTGTACATTTAAAAATAAAAAAGTTTTATAGCTGTGAAAAATAAAAAAAGTTATAGGGAGTGAAAAATGAAAAAAAACAAAGGGCCAGGTCTTACGGAGAGGACGATCTGTAAGTTGAATTCCAGTTCGTGTTTTGGGAAATTGAGAAGCGGAAAGAAAATTCTTGCTGCATTTTTCTCCTGTTTGACGTATATTCTGCACTTAGCCAAAAGGTTGTAATTCTGTTACTTTGTAGTAAAAAAAACCATTCCATGATGCACAATGGACATTATGCCGTGGCCTGCATCTTCTCTATGTTCCTGTGTTCTGATCAGTGGTAGGTGTCATGTCCCTACAATCAGTGATCTGTACATGAGCACAACGGGATTCACTTATCACACAGAATCTGATATGGGAAGGTTTATGGATACACAAACTGTACATCATAAAAAATGTAATCATTTTTGGTTTTGTCAAACTTTAAACCAGATATTTGTTGGTTTACTCTGCACCCATGTCTTAACTTAGCTGGCGGGAAATCTAGGCCACAGGGGGCTTTCCCACCAATATTGATTTCTGTGGAAATTAATAGGTCATCAATATGTTCTGAATGGGAAAACGCCTTTATGCCTGTTGCACATGAACGTGTGCAGCCCATGTATACGCGCTGTATGGTGGTGCGATCCCACGGGCTGCACACACAGCAGAGGACGGGAGTCCCTGGAATATGTAGGAATATAACACAAGGACGATCCCTCTGCCTGCGGAATTGCCACGCTGGAAGTGTAAATTTGCATTGCTCACCCCTTCGTGCCATCTTCATGGTCACACAGGGTAGGCGTTTCGGTCATTAGCTATAGCCGGTAAACATTCAGGAACATTCAGCTACAGCCCAATGTTACGCCAGGCAGGATGTCATATAGAATTGTCTGCCACCCTGACCACCTACCTGATAAAACTAGATGCCTGAGGGGCAGGAACTTCATCCTACCCCAGTGTATAATAAATCTTTCACAAAGTCTCCTATATTAAGCCAGAAGCCGTATGGGACTAAGGTAACTGGTAGAGTATAGATCTGCAAGAAGGATTCCATGTTCTGTTATACACAAAGGCTATGGAGGAGAAAATAATAATACCCACAGATTTATTTGAGATAAATGCATTTGTATATCATCATTTCCATCATTTCTTACATGAACGGGTGAACAATGACTGGAAGGCTCAGACACCTGGTGTAGCCAAAAACCATATGATTGCCATAGACCAGAGGAAAGGGGTTCACGTGCAAAACTAGATAAGACTAGGTGGAGGCAGAAGTTCTTCTCGCCTTATGTGATGTGATACATTCTCTTGTAAGAAGTGCAGTGTGGTCGTTGGAGCACGTGATGTCTGCATCCGGAGGAAAGACTTTACTGAGTAAGATGACCGAGCTGCCAGCTGAAAGGCTGAAGACCCGGCATGTAAACCATCATAAATCGCATAGCATGCATTTACGAAGGGCCGTGCGCCATGTTTTCTGTCGGACTTTGCACGTTCTTTCTAGTGCAAAGTCTGACAGAAATGTGTTGCACGCCCCTTGTTAAAGGTTCAGCTAAATGCCTTCTGCCTCCAAGTACTCACCTTCTGATGCTCCATGCGCACACTCAGGCTATGCATACAGTCCTTCATCCTAGTGGTAGATGTCCTTTAAATTAATTACCCTCATTCACAAAGCTCTGCATAATGCTGCACCTTCCTAACCTGTGTTCTTCAATCTGCCAGTGATTTTAGACTATTCTCTTTCATTCGAACATCTCGCACACATCTCCAGGACTTCTCCCGAGCTGCACCAGGACTAGAAGACTAATAACCAACCTCTAAAGCAGTGGTGAGGAACCTTTTCTGGCTGAGAGAGCCATGAACGCCACATATTTTAAAATGTTATTTTGTAAGAGTCGTACCATATGCACATACCCCCCAGTAGATAGGTAGTCCCATTGTCACGGGTGCCCCTCTCCATGGAGGCGCCCCTTTCCGAGCTCACTCAAATTACCACTTTCCAGCTGCGCGCCACCCTGCAGATTTAAAGGGCCAGTGCGCCGCTGCCCACTTCCCGGGTTACCATAAAGACCGGCGGCTCCCAGCATTGCCCATCGGATCTTATTGCTTCATGCCTATGAGGAGCTTTCCACAGTGTTTCCTTCCCAAGTGTTGACCTCCCATCGTGACCCCGGACCACTAGATGGGTAGCCACAGCACATGCCCCCAAGTAGATAGGTAGTAGCAGCAAAAAAAAAAAAAAATGAATATTCACTTACCAGCGCTCCCTGCAGCCAGCTCCTAATCGCTCCCACGCTCTTCTCTTTGACCCAGGCTTAGACGATGGCGTCTGGGTCGTTCAAAGGACGTAGGCAGTGATCAGTCTAAGAGACACACAGCAGCCATCACTATTTATTAAAGATCTGCCTGAGAGCCAGATGCAGCCAACAAAAGAGCCATATCTGCCTCCCGAGCCATAGGTTCCCTACCCCTGCTCTAGGCTTGAAACATACTTTTAAAACCCATCTTTTCAGGCAGGTCTATCACATTCCCTAACTGCAGGAATATTCTACTTTTTACGAACTCATTAGATGTCTGCCTCCCATATGTATTTGGCAAACGCCAGATACCAAGCTCCTCTGCAAAACCATTGACCTTGGATTTGTATATAATATAGGAGCTTAGGAGCTAGTTCAAATTAAATTATTTTTATCAGTCTTAATAAAAGCTATTTTTATCCCTTATCCCTTATCCTCCTTATCCTCCACCCCCTCATCCTCATAGACTGTAATCTCTTGTCTCCTCTTCATCCTCAGATTGTAAGCTCTTGTGTCACCCCCCATCCTCATAGACTGTAAGCTCTTGTGTCACCCCCTCATCCTCATAGACTGTCACCCCTCATCCTCATAGACTGTAAGCTCTTGTGTCACCCCCTCATCCTCATAGACTGTAAGTTCTTGTGTCAACCCCTCATCCTAATAGACTGTAAGCTCTTGTGATCAGGGCTCTCACCCCTATTGTTCTATATGACTATTTTTACTCTGTAATGTAACATATTTATATATGTTCCCTATGTTAATCACAATATACAGATTATACGGTAAATAATATATTCCTCATACGCAGTTAAAGGACATCTTACACCGGGATGAAGGATTGTAAACCAAGCACACTGACATACTGGTGAGTGTCCCATCTGGCAGAATCTGCTTTTCTTTTAGCTTATTATGCCCTTGTTTTAAAAAATTATGCAAATGTGCCTGAGGGGCTCAAGGGTCTATAGCAGTGATGGAGAACCTTTTAGGGACTGAGTGCCGAAACTACAAGCAAAAGCCATATATTTTTCCGAAAGTGCTAAATGCCAATTTAAAGTGACTCACAGGTTCCAAAAGTATTGGCGCCCTCAGGACACCAATACAGGAGAAAAGCGAGAAATTATGATTATTATTGTAGTTTTCCTCTAAAGTCCCCTTAACAGGATGAATCATAGGTCCGTAGAAGGGGCTACAATGATAATCCACCTCTGTCCACACCTCCTTGATTCAGGTCTTGAGTCCTTTGTGCTGGGTGATGGATTGGGTACCCAAAGAGAGGGCTCCGAGTGCCACCTCTGGCACCCGTGCCATAGGTTCGCCACCACTGGTCTATAGACATCTATGGAGCCTGGAGCTCCTCAGGTTCATTTGCATAAAACCTTTTTTTTTATCTAGCTCCTAAGGAGAGAAGATCCTGCAAGAGGTACACACACCAGTATGTCAGTGTGCTTGGTTTACAATCCTTTATAATGTTGATAGAAGACATTTAACCCCTTCCCGATATATCGGACGCTGAGCGCTTAGACGTCCGATATGTCGGACTCAAGTGCTTCCAGGGTTAGCAAAGGCACCCAGTCTCGCAACAGGGTGACTAGTGTATGGGGGGGCTAGCGATTGCAAGGCGACACCCACCCGCTGACATCACCGGACCAATTTGATTGGTCCTCCGATGTTGATCGCTGAAATTGGCCAGTAAATACAGACATGACTGATCTGTGCCATGACATATGTAAGGACAGATCCGCTGCTCTTCAATGCCACCATTCTGCATTTGGTGGTGTTGGAGAGATACGTGTGATCTGTCCTGTAGGTAGTGTTGCACAATCACTATTTCCTCCTCCCCATTGTATGTTTTTCCTTGCGTTATTCCCGGCACCATCCGTTTTGATAGTAGAACTGCGTTGTGATAGAAGTAGTAGGAGTAGTGCTCGCCGTGTGCGGAGGATTTAGTGGTGCACGCAATTTGAGATTTTGCTACAGAAACTATAAACCTTCTAAAATTTGTATTAAAAAAGGGAAATAGAAAGAAGACAAATGGCAAACGTTTACTAAAAAAAAAATTGTGGTATGACTTTTTGTCTAAAAAATAGAACATTTGAAAATTCAAATTTTTCCTAAATTGTTGAATTTTTAGCCCAAAAAATCCAGCCAATCGGCAAAATTATACTACTAATATAAACCACAATTTAGATAGGATAGAAAGGACGGCACTCACCCA
Source organism: Engystomops pustulosus (assembly GCA_019512145.1). NCBI lineage: Eukaryota > Metazoa > Chordata > Amphibia > Anura > Leptodactylidae > Engystomops > Engystomops pustulosus. Next base: position 12,940,906 of record CM033642.1, on the reverse strand, counting down.
AATCCTGTAAGATTAAAGTTCTTCTTTATTAGATATCAAAATCGATCATTACAAGTGGGACCAAGCAGGGAGGGAGTGGAGCATGATGCTCAAAAGGAAGGCTACGGCCGGTTCGCGCTTCTTCCGGCCACGGAGGCCAGTCCATTGGAAAAAAAAAAATATTTGAAAACGCATCCGTTTTTGACCGGTTTTACCAATTATCCTAATTTAAAAGGGGTCAGAAGCGTGTGGGTTTTTTAACGGATTGCTTAAAAACGGCCCAAAAACGGGATCAAAACGCCACGTGTGCCACCGGCCTAAGGCTGTGTCACACGTATTGCTTTGATTCCTTTAACAAATGGAATCCAAGCATGCGGGGTGGGCTATGGCCCGATCACATATGCGTTTCTATGCAAACACATGCGATCGGTAACCAGCACCCAGTGTCTTGATTTCAAATGGAATCAAAGAAGTACAAACCTCTATTTTATTCAGTGCACTGGTAAATATTCTCATTTATAGCAATGGGACCAGTGTAAGCTTTTACAGGTGGATCGGATCAAAAACTCATGCAGTTTTTATGCTTTTTCACTCAAGTCTGAATATGCGGTGTGGGTGTGGTGTATAGCTGGTCTGGAGGTGTGGATCATAATGGAGAGAACATACTGAGGTGTTCCTCCTCTTTTTCCCACTCCGCTCCAGGTTAGAACATCAAAAACTGCATCTAAAAAACTGACCGTGTGAATTCAGAGCTGCCTATAGACCTCAGCATTAGAGCGCCCCCTGGCGGCACTCTCCGCGCATCACCACACTGCTCCTTTCGCAGCCGCCGCCGATGAACTTTAAATCGCCCGCTGTATTATGGGTAAAGTGGCTGCACGTGGATGGTGAGCGAGCTGCCGGAAGAGCAAAGCATGATGGGAATTGTAGTTTTCTATCCTATCCCTCGCTCCTGATCCCGGGCGGTAGAGTGTCAGGTGAGAGTGGGGCTGGTTGCCGCCGGGTTATGCACCACCACACTGAATATTATATGCTGATATATGCTAGATTGGCTGTATACACTGCAACCGCAGCGGTATCGTGACGTCATCAGCATGCGGCCGGCAGCGCACGTGTGTCCCGCACGGGTACTGTGTCCCCCTAAAATACAGCGAGTGGCTGCTTCATTCTGCCGCAGGGTCACTGGCTCTGCACTGGGGGTTCAGTGCGGACCGTAGCAATGCTCATAGCAGGATTTATTTATTTTTTATAAAGAGTGAATGTTTACATAATAAATGGTGTATTGTAGTCGTGTAGTCGGACCAGTATCACGTGTGACTGATTAAGTTGAGACGTTATTTATTATGACGTGGCCAAATGAGTTTGTCCAGGTGCCCCCCGGGTTGCCTAGTGGGTGACAACTCATCTAGAAACTCATGTATTGGTAGTCATCCAGCTTTTCAAAAACCATTTAGAAGACTGATTTTTATTGTATTATTAAAATGTTGTCTACAATTTGAAGGAGGTTCTCTATGGTCTGATAAACATGTCTAATTATTTAAACAAAACAGCTCCCCACCTGACAACAGGCAGTGCGTGGTATAGCAGTTATTATCCATTATCTCTCTAGAGCTGACCTGCAATACCGCCACACACCATGGTGAGTTGTGGCAGGGTTTTCCATTCCCCAGGACAGACCCTTTAAGTATTATTAATAGCTTCTTTAACTGTCCTTTTCAATCACAAGGTCCTGTGGAGGTCACTCCTGTATCTATAGCCTCTCTCAAACAACATGGCTCGGAGGCGCCATCTACAGCTAAATTTTCACCCTCAGGCGGTGGATTGTGATCTCATCCTTTGGGGAGAAGATCATCACTCAGGCCGGTGGAACACGTGGCGTTTTGAACCCGTTTTTGGGCAGTTTTTAAGCAGTCCGTTAAAAAACGCATGCGTTTTTTGACCGGTTTTACCAATTATCTTAATTAAAACGGATTGCTTAAAAACGGCCCATAAACAGGTCTATGGAAATGCATGCCATGGTTAACCAGCACCCCTGGTCATGTATTTAAACATATATATTTATATATATATTTACCGAACACATGTGTTTGCATAGAAACACATATGTGATTGGGCCATGGCACGCCCCCATGCGGTTTGGGTCAGTTTCTAAACGGCCTTAGGCTGCGTTCCCACGTTGTGTTTTAGATTGCGTTTTGAAACGCTGAGATTTGCCTAATTACTTTACTGTTAAACATTTTCATTTACAAAAACACAAAATGTTAACAGTAATGCAATTTAGGCAAATCTCCTCTCTGCATCTGTTTTATGTTGTAATGCGTTTCAAAAGGCAACCAAAATGTAACGTGTGAACGCGGCCTTAATAATGAATTATGAAAGTGGGGAAAAAAATCACAAAAAGATTGACATTAGGTTTTTAAAAATGTGTATCAGTTTTTGGAAAGTTGGGTGTAAAGTGAGATTTATCATTCAGGAGTTTGACAACCACGGTAGGAGCCATAACAGTAGCCAGATTAGTTGTCACCCAGCTTTCCCACCGTGTGGCCCTTCTTTTATAGACTTAAAGAGAAGCTGCCATGTAAATTAACCCACTGAAAATAAAGACTTCATTAAAAACTATGATTAAGGGCTCTTTCACATCAGTTGCGTTTTGTCTCTGTTTTTCTTCCGTTTTGTCTCTGTGTCCGCAAAAAAAAGCTGAAGGTTTAACATTGCTATGAAAACACACAAACTGGTTTTTCAGCCTCATCGGTGAAAAAAAAAAAAAAAGGTGTTTCATCAGTTCTTTTTGCAGACCCATAAACTTCAATTGCCTTCCGTGTTCTGCATCCATAAAAAAATTGGACGTGTTTCATAATTTTTTTCCATGGAAAACGGGTCAAGTGAAATGTGAAAGTACGAGCCAATATGAAAACACTCATAAAATTCAATGGCTTTGTGAGGCATCCGTGGCAATGGGCACCGCCATCTTGGTTAAGATCGTCGCTCCCCGTGATGTCATTAGTAAGCAGCGATGTATCTGATCACATTAAATCACAGCAGCCTCCATGGAGAATGGGAAGTAGTAAAATTCCTTGGAGACTGCTGTGATATCATGTGATCAGATTCATACATGGGGTTGATGTTGCAAATGTAACATGATCTTAGATGACATCACTCCTGGTCACATTTGATGATGAGATAAGGCATTGGACAAGGGGAGGAGTAGATGGGAGGGATAGGCCGATAAAATGGCCACAGATGGAGGCAGATGGAGATGTGAAGCCTCCTGTCTTTTAACTAATCAGCCACACATTCCTGTCCATAAAAAAGCTGCAGGTAAAGGGTCATGTGATCTGACCATGAACAATCCCCCTGCCGGGACCTTATGAATAGTATTCATGAACAATCACCCTGCCATAATGTCTAATATATATTAATGAATATTATCATATGACAGTTAGAGATCCCATGACCCTCCATCTGCGGCCATTTTATGGACAGTTAATGGATTATTTTATGGATTAGTTAAAAGACAGGAGGCTTCGCTTTACATATCAATAAAGCAGCGTAGAACTTTAAGTTTAAAAAAAATGGCCAACCCCTTTAATACACTGTGTAAAAGACTTATAACTGACCTGATGTCTCCCCTTGCAGACATGGATGGCAGTGATGATGACGATGTCCCTCAGCTCTCGGCTGACACGTTGGCCGCTCTGCAGGAGTTCTACACAGAGCAGCAGCAGCGCGAGTCTCTGAAATCGGGACCACAATTTGACAAGTTTTCAGTCGGAGCGGTTGAAGAAGACTGGGTAAGAGCACTCCAGAGTACCCGATTTGTTATCTACTAGAATGGAGAGCCCCACCATGACAGCGGTTGTGGCCCAAGGATATGAAAGCCACAGGAGGGTCCACTCCAGTGTCACTTCTTTAGCCCCTTCTCTTATGCTGAGAGCTGAGCTGGAAAACTATTTTGGGTAATTGCAAAAAGAAGCGGCCTATGTTCTCTTCCTTAAAGGTTAGGGGGATATGTGTCTGATAGGACCCCCAGAGAGCACTGAATGTGAACAAAGAATGTGTGCGATTTCCAGAATGGTCCCCATAGAACTAATTGGAACCAAGTTACCACTTTTTTTTTTTCTGTGCGACCTTCGCATCTCCGTTCTTGTGATCGCTGGAGGTCCCCCAATCGGGCACTTTTCCCTTATCCACATTTTAGGGGACAGAGGTGGCACCAGATTTGAGGGTTTGTGGATATAACAAGGATAAATATGTCATCATCTACCGGTATATGTGTTCTTGAAGTGATGTAATAAATTAGGAAAGGAAAACTGGGAAATTATTATGTCCCGCTTTGGGGTCGGACTTTGAGACTTGCTCTCACCTGGAATGATAGATTCTAGGACTGCTTGTATTGTACCTAACCTCCAGGGGGAGCTCTTGCTCTTTAATAATATATGGTCTTTTCTTGCCTATCCAGCAATTGAGCCAGTTCTGGTACAGTGATGACACTGCGCTGAGTCTCGCTAGAGAAGCAATGGCCGCATCAGGGAAGAATGGAAGGTGAGTACATGTCATGGGGGGCATGGTTTAACAAATCAAGATAATGACTGCAGAGACTTTCAAAGGCTTCACTTGGATTATGATGTTTATGGTCTCTTATCATTATATTCTGTCAGTATCTTAATTCCGCCACAATAGTCTGTGTGATGAGCCCACAGCCTGTCTACCACTTATGCTGCTTTCTGCAGATCTGCCATGTTATGTATATGGTAATTGTATGATAGTGATTTTCATTTGCCTCCAGGATCGCCTGTGTCAGTGCTCCCAGTGTCTACCAGAAGCTTAAAGGATTGGTGGCCGATGATATGACTGTGTGCCTGCTGGAATATGACCGGCGGTTCTCCGTGTATGGGGATGACTTCATCTTCTATGACTATAATAAGCCTCTGGAGCTGCCGGAGCGGCTGCTGCAGCACAGCTTTGATCTGGTATTAGCAGACCCCCCATACTTGTCTGAAGAATGTCTGCACAAAACAGCCGAGACCATTCACTATCTGACCAAGGAGAAAATCCTGCTGTGCACAGGTAGGTCCGCTGGGTGGCCCCTGCCCTGGACTGGGCATACATATCATATCGTATGTTCTGTACATGTAAAGGAGTTTCCCTTGTCCCCAGAACAGAGGGTAAGTTTCGACTCCTATTGTTCTGATTGGTGGTTAGAGCAAGGGATAAGCTGTGGATGGGTCTAACCAATGGCTAGGGCTGTTTTAGATGACGGTTGTCTGTCCATAAATCACAGACTGTGCAGTGTAGAGGACAGGACTTGGGGCATCACAACGAAATACCATACAAGGAGCCGCCATGATTGGTGTTCAGCAGGGACTCCTAGCATCACAGTGATGTATGATACAAGGAGTCCTTGTCTGTGCACTGTGGTCCAGTCAGTGCAGGCCTGTGATTCATGGATCAACTAGGGTTGTCCATTAGATCGATGTGGGTCTAACAGACTATGAGAACCAGAGGTCCCCCTGTCTAAATGGAGTCGTGTCATGTGGCCGGGGTGCTGCGCCATTATTGCCCATGTAGAGTCAGTTGCTATTACTCGGCTTTATCTCCCAGTTTCCTAAAAGTGAATGGAGCAATAGCACAACCATGGCGTAAGATAAGTGCGACTGCTGCAGAACAGGATGATTCTTTACGGGACTAAACTGGATCCTATTTTCTTGTCTTGCAGGTGCAGTGATGGAGGATTTAGTGACTCAAATACTTGGACTGAAGATTTGTAAATTTATTCCAAAGCACAACCGTTCCCTCGCCAATGAGTTTAGGTGTTTTGCCAACTATGACATTGGTCTGGATGCCGCATCCTAAATACTTGGCGTCCTATTACTTATCGTTGTGCCCACCGCACCCCCGCCCGCACCTCCACAGTGAGGACTACATCCCAACTGGATCTTACAAACTGCAAACATCTACTTGCTGAATTTTTTTTTGTTTTTTCATCTTTTAGGTGAATCTGTAAAATCACAAAGTTCACTGAAATCCCACATACTGTCATTTTCTGCAGTGTGGTTTGGACTGCACTCTATGATTACATGTGGAATATAGACTTTCATCAGGAAACCAAGTTTTTATTTCTGTTTAATAAGCATTTCGGGTATCTGAAACAGAGATGTGCCTCTAGAACTGCAGCTTCATCGGAAATCACCTTTGAATGGGTTGAATTATGTCTTGCTGATCGGTTTGGGTCTCATCAGTATGGAGCCTGTGCACTCTATTCACTAATCGCTCGGCTGTCTCCATTAGTGTCATAGAGGTATATAGAGCCGCAGGCGCACTTATTTTTAGCGACTGTGTCCGGTACTGCAGCAGCGGCCTCCTTTCTCCCAAACTCCCAGCAAAGGAAGACGTTACACATCATTCAGGCCACAGCTCAAACTTTATAGACCTTGACGTCATCTGTATGCAATAAAGACTGAACAATATGACTAACAATACATTGATTTATTCAGCATAAATACGGAAATACAATCCCATAAAATATCAGCTGCATATAAAAACCTTTCAGTAAGTAAAAGGTGCAACTAAAGTACATACAACAATTCTGAATGCATCCACAAAAGTAGTCTGTAGGCTTGACATGGAGCCATGGGAATGTCTACCCCCCACATGTTAAAACCTATTAAATCTGGATTGTTTTGGCCAATTATATCACAAAAAGTTGAGCAATGACTTTTGTTGACCAGTAAGTGGCGCTGTTTGATTAAAAAATGCTTACATTTTTATGATCCAGAATAGTGAGCGCTCCGCTATGGTGAGGCTGATATATCCTCGACAAAAGGCATAATAGTCCCTGTATATACATTGACCCATTGTGGAAATTGTTTCCATGATCAGTATGATTCTAGATGTCACCTAATATCATGTAGAATTTTTTCATAGTTGACTAATTTCTAGTATTTTTCGGACTATAAGGCGCACAATAAATCCTTCAGATATTAAAGTTGCGCCTTATAGTCCAGTGCGCCTTATATATGAACCCTACTTACAGACAACAGCTGCCTTGTACTGTGCACAGGTCTGCCACCTGCTGATCATTCATCCTTATAATCAGGTGCGCCTTATATATGAACCTAGACATTTAAGCAGGCATTTATTGATGGTGCACCTTATAGTCCGAAAAATACGGTAAGTGATACTGATGTGCCCAGAGTATATGGGTAATGCAATAAATACTTACTGGAACAGAGACCGGCCATCCAATAACAATTCTAGGCTGCCCTTTATTGTTGGGTTTTAGGAAACATTTTACCCTTTTTACAAATATTTGCAGACAGATCTGATCCTAAATTGATTCTCTCTTCCCTTTGCTTCTTACTTCATTCTAACCCACCAAATGTAGAAAGGACTAGAATGACGTCCTTCTCATAGATCGTAAGCTCTTATGATCAGGGCCCCCAATCCTATTGTTTTCATTAGACCATGTCATTACTCTGTAAGGTCTTATGTTGTCTGTATATGTTATGTCCCCCATGATCTTTTACACGCTGCAAAATATGATGGTGCTATAAAAATATAGATTTATTATACCTGCCATGTCAGAATACAGTGTTTGTCGTCTCTTGCCATGGAGGTCTGCATAGGAACTGCATACCCAAAGCAATTCTATTTTCAAATGTTTCATGAAATATGCAAGAGAGCAAAAATGATACGTCTAAAAGTTAACATATCCTTTAATGTGATTAGTTTTAAACCTTTTTTTCGGTTTAGCTAGTGAAAATCCAGCATGATAAAATCCAGCATGATAAACCAGGGACACTTACTCATAGATTCAGGCAACGTGACTGTGGTAATCTTCTCATAGGTGTTCTCCTTGCTTCTAAAATGATGCTAATGAGCCAGAAGGGCTCTGGGGGTGTTACCAGAGCCCATCTGTGCTCTAGCTTCACAGGCTGTTACAGTAGGAGCATGTCTTTCCTCTCTGCTCTTCAGCACTTCCCCCCTCCCTCTGCCTGATTTGATCTTGCAGTGGAAGTTTTCTTAACACACATTGGAAGGGGGAAGTGCTCCTGCACTGTGTAACAGCCTGTGAAGCTGCAGCAGGGAGGAGCTCTGGCAAAACCACCCTCCCCCCAACCCACTTCTGGCTTATTAGTATAATTTTAAAGCTGATTTTATAAGGAAAGAGGCCATGGATAACAAATATAAGAACATTACCACAGTCACAGTGCCTTGAGGGTATAAGTAAGTGCCCCTGGTTTATCATGCATTATTTTAATAGATTTCCTTTAATTATGTATCTCCATTTTAGAGAGTTATCCTCTTATCAGCTAGAAAGTTTACATTAAACCTAGACAGGACCAGGGGGAGGCATTAGTGACTGTCGTTAGGTTACCTGTAGCTACTTACCATTCATCCCTATTGTAATCACTAAATACCATGCCCCCCACTCCATTACATATAGATTTATGTAATAATAATATACATTTCCTCTATAACCCTGCTTTACAGTGCAGCATAACTCTGGGTCTCCTCCGCCAGCAGGTGCTTATGTTTCCTCTGTAGGACATCATGCATCATCCATTGTACTGGGAGTGAGATATTGAAGTTGTCCACACATGACCCCAGGGCTCAGTTGGATGTTGGTTTCTCACTTTTATTGATAGAAACCTTGAATTTGTCTTTCTCCAGACTGGAATTGGAGCTGTCCGGCTCTTGACTCCTTCTCCGGATCTGGTACACAGGTGCAGCCCACCGGGATAGTGATGTAGTCCTCAACATAGACAGAGCGCCCACCAGTGCAGGACGATGTACGGCGGAGGATGACGGTGGGCATGTAGACCGGGGTAGAGCGAAAGTTTAAGTTTTCCTCTCCATAGGGTCCAGTCAGGCAGCCACTGCAGAGACAGTAAGCTTCCGGGATGTATTTGGGGTACCGTGCGGGGTGATATGTTATCCTACAAGAGAGGATAACAAGTGAAGCTTGTATAACGATACATTTGTGTTAACATAATGATTAGATCTTTAGGATTGGTGGGATTAGGGGGACAGAATTTTCTCTAAAATTATATATTTTTGCAGTTGTGTGGAAAACTGATTAAACTAGGGAGCCTTAATTTCAGGCATACTATCCATGGCCTCCCTCCTTCTAAAATCAACTAATTATGCTATTAAGAAGTGCTCTGGAAGTCCCTCTAGGCTATAGCTTCACAGGCTGTTACACTGTCACCTTGCTGTAGCTTCACAGACTGATACACTGTGTCACCTTGCTGTAGCTTCACAGGCTGTTACACTTTGTCACCTTTCTTTAGTTAAGAGCGAATACTGTGTCCATCACCCAGCACGTGATAACACAATGCCACTACTCCTCCAGACTGTATTAGAAACATGCATGCTCAGCTATTTTGTGTATTCATTGGGAAGATAGGAATGAGTGATGACAATCGCTGCTGGTGACTATTCATCTACACTCACCGGCCACTTTATTAGGTACACCTGTCCAACTGCTCGTTAACACTTAATTTCTAATCTGCCAATCACATGGCGGCAACTCAGTGCATTTAGGCATGTAGACATGGTCAAGACAATCTCCTGCAGTTCAAACCGAGCATCAGTATGGGGAAGAAAGGTGATTTGAGGCCTTTGAACGGGGCATGGTTGTTGGTGCCAGAAGGGCTGGTCTGAGTATTTCAGAAACTGCTGATCTACTGGGATTTTCACGCACAACCATCTCTAGGGTTTACAGAGAATGGTCCGAAAAAGAAAAAACATCCAGTGAGCGTCAGTTCTGTGGGCGGAAATGCCTTGTTGATGCCAGAGGTCAGGGGAGAATGGGCAGACTGGTTCGAGCTGATAGAAAGGCAACAGTGACTCAAATCGCCACCCGTTACAACCAAGGTAGGCAGAAGAGCATCTCTGAACGCACAGTACGTCGAACTTTGAGGCAGATGGGCTACAGCAGCAGAAGACCACACCGGGTGCCACTCCTTTCAGCTAAGAACAGGAAACTGAGGCTACAATTTGCACAAGCTCATCGAAATTGGACAGTAGAAGATTGGAAAAACGTTGCCTGGTCTGATGAGTCTCGATTTCTGCTGCGACATTCGGATGGTAGGGTCAGAATTTGGCGTCAACAACATGAAAGCATGGATCCATCCTGCCTTGTATCAACGGTTCAGGCTGGTGGTGGTGGTGTCATGGTGTGGGGAATATTTTCTTGGCACTCTTTGGGCCCCTTGGTACCAATTGAGCATCGTTGCAACGCCACAGCCTACCTGAGTATTGTTGCTGACCATGTCCATCCCTTTATGACCACAATGTACCCAACATCTGATGGCTACTTTCAGCAGGATAATGCGCCATGTCATAAAGCTGGAATCGTCTCAGACTGGTTTCTTGAACATGACAATGAGGTCACTGTACTCAAATGGCCTCCACAGTCACCAGATCTCAATCCAATAGAGCATCTTTGGGATGTGGTGGAACGGGAGATTCGCATCATGGATGTGCAGCCGACAAATCTGCGGCAACTGTGTGATGCCATCATGTCAATATGGACCAAAATCTCTGAGGAATGCTTCCAGCGCCTTGTTGAATCTATGCCACGGAGAATTGAGGCAGTTCTGAAGGCAAAAGGGGGTCCAACCCGTTACTAGCATGGTGTACCTAATAAAGTGGCCGGTGAGTGTATATTATTATTAAACAATACACAAAAGAAACACTAATCCGACAAAAACATATATAAAAACATTTAAAATGTGGGGGGATACAATCCCAATTGTACCGCCAACAGAGAAACGGACAACAGGGAGACAGCGGCACCTGATAATGCGAACAGCCTGTCACCCCAGAACGACCCTGCTCTAAACGCTATCCAAAGATCATACAAAATACAAAAGTGTAGGAACTCACGCAGACAGGACAAGGGTGGATAAAAAATTGGTCTGGGTACTCAAAGGTTACAGCACCAATGATGCGAGATGAGTTATAAACAGACACAATGCAGTGTCTAAAACCATGTGCATGACTTCCAGAGCAAAAATATATCCACCTGTATTACACCAAACAATCCGCTAGAAGAACCTAAAGCAGAGGGAGCAATAGAAAGAAACACGCCCCTAACAATAAGCCTGCTGCGGATCAAACCAATATTCACCATTTGGTCCGGATAAAGCAGAGAGACAGGGTCGAGCAAAGTGCCCCATGCGTATCGCCACGAACCGCGGCTTCCTCACCCTGACCGTTTCTCTGTTTGGGGTACAATTGGGATTGTATCCCCCCACATTTTAAATGTTTTTATCAGATTAGTGTTTCTTTTGTGTATTGTGCAATAATAAAGATTATCGTTTTTTGCTACTATACACATGTTTTTTCTTGTGTTTTCAATATGATTATGTTCTCATGTGTGTAGCACATTATTTGGAGCATTATATTTTATGCACCACGTTCCTATCTCTTGATATATTCATCTGCATTAAACACATTGGATCAGGCATGATAAAATACAACATCCCCTATCCTTCAGTACACACACCTCCATACCGGTGTATGGGGGTGTACAGGCTGAAGGATAGTGTCCCATAAAATTATATAGTAACATGGACATTCATGGGGAACATTTATCATACACCGGCGCTTCGTGCTCCAGATATAATGAAATATCCGCCCCTCCTGTGCCGCCAGATATATCAAAAGGCTCCATCGTAAAGGGGAAAATAATTTCGAGTGTAATAAGTGCACTTAGATAATCACCTGTATGCCCACGGGGAAATGCTGTGAATGTTGACTGGTAGCCGCTGTTTGCCATCTGCTGGCGCTCTACCCCGGGTGACGGCTGGACAGCTGATGTTCTCCTGTTGGAGAGGCTGAAGCTGCAGAGTGTGGTGATAGGCGCTGAGCATGCCCGCAGCCAGGTGTCCATACATCTGCTCCAACACCTCCTCCTGGCGGTCCGCACAGCCCTTGGGTTTCGGTGGTGCCCTCTTTATTGGTTTTAAACCCTCAGAGCCGATGATCAGTAGTCCAAGGAAAAATATCACAACACCTTGTGCCAAAAAGACCTGCAGACAGGTGTAAAAATATATGCTGGTCACTCAAGATCAGGTTAATATCTGCCATGATTTAAGGGGAACCTTGCAACACATTTTTCTCTAATACAGCTAGTGACAGGTAGAGCCCTATTAACTAAATGACACCCTTTTAGCTGAAATGGTTTCCCTCAGATCCCCCCTTGCACAAAGCCAAATCTAGTGCGAGTCAAGGTGGGCATGAATCCAGCAACTCCCCATGCCTTGTCAGCAAGAGCAATTAATAAAGCTGTTCTGTGCCTTTTTTTCTTCTCTTTCTCCTGTAGTGAACAGCGTATCTGAAAGCTCTGAAGAGTCAGCTCTATGAGGAGATTAGACTATCCAGGGACTGTCTGTAAAGATTGAAGTCATTAGGCACTTTCAGGTTCCATTATCTCTCAGATGTCAGTGGATCCAGGACAGAAAGCTGATGCACATAAACTGCTTAAATATGGAAGAAAGAGAACGACATAGGAACACATTTCTGTTATAAAGTTTACTACTATCAAAAAATTTTTGGGAAGATTGAAAAAAGTACCAGGACTAATACAGCTGTAATGTGGGGGGTATTTTACCAGATAATTATGTATACACCACAAGGACCGCCTAATTCAAACTTCTATAGCAGTGATGGCAAACCTTTTGGAGACAGAGTGCCCAAGCTACAACCAAAATCCACTTATATTTCGTAAAGTGCCACCATGACAATTTAAGCAGTAACTTATTGATCCCTGCTGTATCACAGGTTTAAATGTATTGGCGTCCTGAGTTCACCAATACAATAGAAAGATGAGGGAAAAATTTGAATTGTAGCTTCACTCCAGGGTCCCCTGAAGAGGAAGAATCAGGGGACCCAGAGCAGGAGCTCCAGTGACAATCCATCTCCGTCCACACCTTCCCGCTCCTTCTGTAGTCCTGGCAGCCAAGGATGTGGCTTTAAAATAACGCTGAGCGTGGCGCATCATGGGCTGTATTGGATCACAGGAGAAAGCCTTGAGTCCTAGCTGTCAAACTCTGTGTCGGGGTGAAGGCCTGGGTGCCCACAGAAAGTGCTCTGAGTGCCACCTCTGGCACCCTTGCCATAGGTCCGCCACCACTGTTCTATAGGATGTTATGTAAGGATGGGGGTGAGCAGGTTTTGTAACTGTAACGAGCACCAAAACAGACATTCCGACAAAAACTAAAATTTCCCATGTGCTATGGAGATCTGTGCCATCCATTGCAGGCCTCAAATCTTCTGGTATAATGGACTGTAGCGCTTACCGTAGGAGAGCAGAAACTGCTACCAGAGATACAATTGTACAGGTTCCTGTCACTTACTAAGAAGAAGCCCTCACATTATGACTGTGTAACAAGGCCTATACTTGTACATGAAATGTTAATGTGTGATGTGCAGCGGTCAGTATGGATACATAGTAAGGGCACATATAGTAAGGGCACATATAGTATGGGCACATGGTATGGGCATTGGGCACATAGTATGGGGACATAGTAATGGCATATAGTTTGGGCATATAATATGGGCACATAGTAAGGGCACACAGTTTGGGAACATGGTTTTGGCACATATAGTATGGGGACATGGAATATAATATGGGCACATAGTAAGGGCATATAGTATGGGCACATAGTATGTATAAAGTCTATCAATCGGTTTCACTGTGTGAAATCTTCCTATCAGTAATTCTTCTGTAGATTTGGACCAGAAGGCCGGGTCTTAGTTCTGCATTAATCAACCTAACGCCGCTGTCTTGCCATCACTTTTACAGCTCAGCCCTTGTCCAGCTCAATCACATCCTTATGCTTTCCGCTGTACCCGCTTTCAGCTGTACCCGCTTCCCCAGCAAGTAGTGACTGTTTTGTATAAATGAGAAGTTTTGCCATAAAGGGGCTGTGGTTGACCCCAAAATAACTTTTGCTGACGAGCAGAATCACAACTACATTTGTAGAAGGTTGTTGTCAGATGCAGCAGAAATGTGTGTGAATTGGTTTGTAGGAGTCCATGTCTGTTCAGGCAGATGTTATATGGGAACATATCCCGGCAGATGGTAGTGAGGATACAATGGACAAGTATAAAACTTCTGCACAACTCCATCCACAAATAACCCTTCCCCTCAACATCCCCCACCGAAATCCAGGCATGGAGGTTCTGCTACCCTCTCCCTGCCACCAAGTCATCATCAAGTACAAAGCAGCCCACTGTCTCCAGGCAGGAGACCCTCCTGCTTCATTAACCTCTTCACTACCAGCTGTACAATGAATAGGGGCACAGACCCTGTCCCCTCCTTCCTCTACTCACACGTCTCCTCCTGAGCCCACCCATCTCCTCACCTGCTTCCTTGGCTGCATCTTGAAGATTTGAAGCTCAGGTCTGTGGACAACAAGAGGATAGATGACCAGAGAGGAGGTGGCAAGGTAGGGGGGGTAGCTGGACTGAGAGGAGGGGGAACCTACAGCAGCTGAGGGATATGAGACAGTCAGTAGAGAGGCAGCAGGGGTGGGAGGGAAACTCATGCAATGTAATTTGTGATGATAGAGAAGTGGGGGGGACACACAAGGAGCACAGGTTGTGGGTGCTGGGGGCAGAGCGGTTACTATGGGCAGAGGAGAACAGCTGCAGTTGGCAGGAGAGGGACGGGGGATGATCTTCCACCCATTCCTGGCCTCACACTCTCCCTGGAATAAGGCTGAAAAGATGCCCCAGACAGCAGGCGGGGAGTGTATAAGACTCTGCAATTACTAATCCCGAAACCCTCGGAGATAAAGATGCCCCCTCCCTTTTTGTTACTATACCTTTAATGTTATTGTTCCGTTAATACTCCTAGGTAAAGCGCGTTTTATAGCTCCTGAATATTCTCATTACCCAGTATAAAAAATAGTAGTACTATAAAAAGTTGTTGGATGTTGTGAATTTGGAGAATATTGGGGCTTCTATTTCAGATAACGGGTGTAAAAGCTGATTGTGGTGAGCGGCCAGCGGTTACGATTATTTCCCCTTTCACGCCATCACAGCAGAGGGGCTTAGCCAGCAGCTGAGTGGCCACGTGCGGGGCATGTTAGCCCCACGCCTAATAGCAACAGTTCACACTGAATGTTTGCTAATTAATTTAGCAATCCTACGCCAGATAAGACCCGGTTTAGAGATATACACTGATCAGCCGGCTCCGGTCTCTTGTTATATCCCGCCGTATCATAAATATTCCCGATAGAGCCCAAATTTAGTACTCCTTAACCCTTTATAAGGGTGTATCTGTGTCACAACAGAATGCAGCTTCATTCTGCAAATCTAGTTTAGCAAGTCTCTTAAAGTGATTTTCTCTTTGAAATCTCTGCTGAATTCTGTCTTGCTAGCAAGATGGACATATTACATAGAAGTCTATAGAGAGGAGGGTGAGTCACAGCTGTAAAATCTCTACCTAGCAGCTGTAATGTAAGAAAATGAACATTACAAGTCACATTATAAGCAGAAACTGTGTAACTACTCATGTACACACTGAAATACTGATTTCAGCACAGTTCGTGGAAAGTTGAGTTAAACTTTTAAGGAAATCTTATAAACACTTATATTTGTTATCCATAGCCTACTTTCTTCTAAATTTAGGCTAATTAGCCAGAAGGGCTCTATGGTTGTTACCGGGCTCCTCCATGCTAGAGCTACACAGACTGTTACACTGTGCAGGAGTACTTTCCCCCTCCGACTGTGTGAGATTACAGCAGGCAGAAGGAGTGTGGAAGTGCTGAGGGAGTAGGGGAAAACAGTGTAACAGCTTTTGAAGCTATAGTTTCATGGGATTCTGGTAACACCCCTAGTGCCTTTGGGGCTCATTAGCATAATTTTAAATGTTAATTTTAGAAGGAAGGGATAAGATATATACAAATATTACCACAGTCACTGTGCCTGGATCTATCAGTAAGTGTCCCTGGTTTATCATGCTTCACAGGGTAAATTAAAGGGGTTTTCCCACGAACGAAAGTTAGGCCCTATCTATCACTGTTTTTTGCGATCTGTGGGGGTCTCAGCACTGAGACCCCGACAGATCGCAAAAACCAGTGGTCCGTCGGACGCCTCGTCGCTCCATCAGAGTAATGGAGCAGACGGCCGGGCATGACCGATCTGCTCCATCATTTCTATGGAGTTGATGGAGATTACCGTCAGGTCCATAGAGATTATTGGAGCAGAATGGTCATGCGCGGCCATCTGCTCCATTAGTCTGCGACGAGGGGTCCGGTGGAGGTACGTGGAACCCCACTGGACACCTCGTTTTTGCGATCTGTGGGGGTCTCACCGTGGATAGGGCCTAACTTTCGTACATGTGAAAACCCCTTTAAGTATTACAAAGTATTAGATGTGGTTGGTCCTCCAAAGTAGGATCTGCCCTTTGTAACCACCCTTCACCCCAAAAATGGAGGCCATGTACCCAAGGGTATGCCATCTGCTTTTTAATTCACATCATCTGGATTTCTAGGTCATCCAAGAACATTTGTGTCTATAATAAATGTAACCAGTGATCCCCGGTGGTCCTGCAGCAGGTGTGTAATGTCAGGATTTGGCTGTGTGCACACTGTATATCAGAGGAGGCGCTGCGTCCACTCTGGAAGTGGTTATATATTCTGCAGAACTCAGTTTCCATTGAATTTACAAGCAGATGTAAAACATTACTAAGCTGTAAACTGGAAACAGTGCAAGTTACATTAATAAGAAGTTTTATGTGTAATCACCGGCCATGGAAAAGGTGAAAAAAAATAACCCTATAAATTCCAGCGAGTAACTAATCATTTCCTGTACAGGACATTTACAAGTAGGGTTTACCATTTATTGTGCATGAGGGGAGATGTGTAGAAAGCATTGGAGGGGAGACAAGCATATAACCATAAGGTAACCTTACATCTGCTTAAACCTGACCGGAGAAATAGACTTGCACAGTATCTATAGGCAGATCCCTTCTCATCTACACATTGGGGCAGATTTACTTACCCGGTCCATTCGCGATCCAGCGGCGTGTTCTGTGTGGAGGATTCGGGTCTTCAGGCGATTCACTAAGGTAGTTCCCCCGATGTCCACCAGGTGTCGCTGCTGCGCTGAAGTTCGTCAGAATGAACTGAAGTTCGTTTGTCGGGTTTTCGTACGGCCACGCCCCCCGATTTCCGTTGCGTGCATGCCGGCGCCGATGCACCACAATCCGATCGCGTGTGCCAAAAACCCGGGCAATTCAGGAAAAATCGTCGCAAAACGGAAAAATTCGGGTAACTCGCCGTAAAAACCGTGATTCAGGCCCTTAGTAAATGACCGCCATTGGGTTTGCCTGTGTGTCCACGTCATCATGACCTGCCTACGAATCTGCATAAAGAATAACTTATTATTACTATCCATACAGGTTCACATGAACAACACACTTACATTACAGACTAACACAGGTTGTAGACTGAGGATATAGTAGGTGTGAGCTGTAGGTGGGGGTGATGGGAGGCACTGTGCTAGACCAGAGGGAAGTAGAACTTTTATAATATTGGCCCCAGGTGGGGTAACAGTAATAATGAACCTGAGGAACTTTGATGAGACATTGGTGTACTGGATTCCTTTATATTAAAGAGTAACCAAACCTTTGAGGCAACTGATGCTTAAAGGGCATCTACAACCAGGATGAAGTACTGTATGCAAATGAGTCTGAGGGACTCAAGGCCCCATTGTTTTTAGTGGGGCCAGGAGTCCCTCTGACTCATTTACATATAGTCTTTCATCCTGATGGTAGATGCCCTTTAAGAAATGAATAGAACAGGTGATGATAGCAAACATTGTGATATACTTCATTAAGGAAAGCAGCTTCTAGGTGCCTTTTTACCTGCTTCTTTCTCCTGTAGTGAGTAGTATATGGTGGCTCAGAGGTTAGCACTACAGCCTTGCAGCGCTGGGATACTGTGTTCAATCCAGGTCAACATCTGCAAAGAGTCTGTATATTCTCTCCGTGTTTGCTTAGGTTTCCTCCGGGTCCTCCCACACTCCAAAAACATACTGGCAGGTTGATTAGATTGTGAGCCCCATTGGGGACAGGGACTGATTTGGCAAAGCTGTGTACAGCTCTGGGGAATGTGTGTGCGCTATATAAATAAAGGAATTATTATAATCCACCTCATTCTGATGAAGAAGCTAATGATAAAGCAAGGGAAATATTCCCTTGGTATGGAAAAGTTCATCAGCTCTCTCAAGAGATTAAACTATTAAAGTGACTGTCTGTAAAAGAGTTAAAGGGATCCTGTCATCAGCAACTGGCCTGATAATCCACTACCAGTATATTGTTTCTTTCATCCAGAAAATTAACATTGAAGTGAGATGTTAATTGGTTGTATATAAGTCAAGGAGGAGGAGTGTTTAACACTTAAAGGTGCACACAGGTGCACGGCTCGTTAGTATCACAGACAGCAATCAGAACTGTGGGTAATAACGAGACGTGCACCTGTGTGACCAAGGTCAGATTTCTGTCCACTGGAAATAAACAATGAACTTTCTATAGAAGGACAGCAAGCAGAGGTCTAGAAAACCTTAAGGAATAGATACAGAAAGTATATTGGAGATTTGTATAACTTTTCATTATTCAAACAATATCCATTACTTTTTCACATGGAACACCCCTTTAAGTCAAGGTGAGAAACTCTGAACGTCTCCTCCTCTATCATTGACATGATGCACTGGACTTCAGGAGAACTGGTTAGTGATGTCTTTGGACGCAGGACCGTTAATTACAGTGAAGGAGGATTTCTGAGGTGAGGAGAGCTTGACTTCAGTATTAAACTCTCCGCCTCCTTGACTTTATAAAACCAATTTACATCTCACTTCACAGTTAATTTTCATGATGATGCCACCACACTGAGTCATAAAAGAAACATGATATGGGAGGTGGTCAGCTACTTGACAACACACTGGTAGGGTTTTTTTTAAAGTCAATTCCTGATGACAGGTTCTCTTTAAGTGATTAGACGCTTCATCAGGTTCCTTGATCTCTCAGCTGTCAGTGGATACAGGACAGAAAGATGATTTACTCAAACTCTTTATACTGTGTAGGGAGAAAGAAAGCGAAAAAGGATAAAGTGACATATTCTGTGATAAAGTTTATAGCAAAGTTTACAATTATCATCTGAACTATTAATTTATGAAAATTTTGGCAAAACTTGTAGATACTAATTTCTGCTGTATTCGCTTTCTGGACATCGCAATGGATATTCCAATTCATCCCATAGATTTTTGTTGGATATATGCCAGGGCTCCATGTAAGTCATTTGTGCTCATCCACTTATAACCATCACTGCCCTAATAATTAAGCTTATTCCCATCATCAATGCACATGACTGGGAGAGACCTTGTCAAGTCTATGTATCTGATAGACCAGTAGAGACCCCATCAATATCACAGTAATGGTCTTACTATACAGAAAAGTGAAGAACCAGCAGGAGATAAAGGCAGTAACCCCGGGTTACGTACAAGATTCTGTAGGTTTGTTCTTAAGTTGAATTTGTATGTAAGTCGGAACTGTATGTCCTCTAATTGTAACCCCAGACAGATTTTTTTTGGTCTCTGTGACAATTGGATGTTATAAATGTTGGATTGTCATAAGAACCAGGAATACCGTATTTTTCGGCCTATTAGGTGCACCAAAAATCCTTTAATTTTCTCAGAAATCAAAGGTGCGCCTTATAGGCCAGTGCGCCTTGTATATGAACTTATGCAGAAATGTACTACAGACAAGATGCACTGTACATTTACCAGTGTTTAATTGCTCCATCCCCAGAAATTTCCTGCACCTTCCCACACAGTATACAGGGTCCCTAGCTCCTGAAGTGCCCTGGCACCACAACTAACATTGTGCCCATCCTGCCCTCCCCTAGCAGGGAGAGCCCGGAGCTGCCATAGTGCCCACCACGAGGCAATCATCATCATCAGTAAACAATCCCCCATACCTGACAGCCCTGTAACAGGGGAAAGAGAAGGAGCCACAGGGAACCCCACAGAAATAACACCCTGGCTGAGGAGGGAAGGAGAAGGGGCAGAGGGAGACCGCTTAACCCCTGCTGCATCACCCTGCATTAACCCCCAGCAGCCCATACCTCTGAGATCGGAGCTCTCTGACACGCTGAAGACAAGTTTCCCGGGAAGTGTAGCTGGCTTGAACTGTGCACAGGTCTGCCACCTGCTGGTCATTTTTAGGTACTGCATTTCGATCCTGCGCCTATACTCCAGTGCACCTATATATGAATAGATGTCTTAGCAGCGCTTTATTAGAGGTGCGCCTATAGTCCGGTGCGCTTAATTGGCCGAAAATACTGACAACAATAAAGCTTATATACAGACAGATTGATAACTGTTACAGCTAGGGCTAAAGTATAGTAAATTACCAACATCCAGAGGTTTGTTTATAAGTAGGGGTCGTCTGTAAGTTGGGTGTTCTTAAGTAGGGGACCGCCTGTATATTGGATTCTGCAGCATGTAGGCAATATATGTCAAACATTTAATTAGTAGTTTCCACTGAAGCAAAGTTTTCAGACCATGTAACATAGTATGAGAGCCTCCAGCTGACAGACACGTCTGTAAATCATTACATCATACATGAGCTTATGGAAATCTGAGCATACCCATGAGAACTGGTAGGGAACAGACCGCTTACAAGAGAAGGGACTACGGAAAGTGTGTGTATGTCGTACATTGTGTAGATATACTGCCCCTTCCAACACTAAAAATGACTCCAGCAGTGGTCCTAGGTTCCATAAATATATTTTATGTAAAGCATATAAAAACCTGCTCTGTAAATACGTTGTATAGTCACACGACACATAAATAACACAATGAAAAAAAAAAAACATAACGGTATTATTCAGGGAGAAGGTCGTCGCCCAATTCTTCATCTGCAAACTCTTCCTCCTCCACTCTCTTCTTGGCTGCAGTTTTTGGTCGTTCCATTTGAGGACCGAGAGGATCTATGTAGGAGACATCTGACGGACAAAAAGATGAAAAGATCATTGTCAGGGGGTGTATAAGGAGCACCCGCCATTACTATAAATGGCACATGGCAGGTGGTATAGATGTTGTAATGGGGCAAAGGAGCTTCAATGTACAATTCTGATGAGAAAAGCGCCACTTTCACGGGTCTCAAGTGTCTCACAGCTGCAATGTCTTACCGATTTCTTGGTTGGAGCTGGCCTCATAAGGATCATTAGCTGTTGGGAGCGCCTTTAGTTTAGCGCTGAGACGTTCCCCTTTAGCGCTGGTGCCACTGCTTTGCCCACTGTCTGAACAGAACAGAACAGAGAACAAGAATTAACTATGGATCAGCCAAAACACAGCATGATGGATATAGATCTATCTGCTTGTATGGGGGAGGTTTCCTACACAGGAATCACCACTAATCCACTAATGTTGCAGGTAGATGTTACTGCAGAACTGGTCGCATTTACTATATTTTTCGGACTGTAAGAAGAACCCCAGACACCAATTAAATATTCCATGTTTGTCAAACACAAGCACAGCAGACACAGCCCCGCTGCATCCACACACACACAGCTCTACTATGACCATTCACTCTCACACCTCTTGCTACATACATTTACTCACATGAACACACATAGCACTGTTACATCCACACATACAGCTCTTCTTCATACCGATCCCAGATCTCTTCTCTGGCCCTATCCCCTGGCAGGGTTGAAAGGGAACCTGTCAGCAGAAATTGACCTAATAAATCCCTACTAAGCAGCTGAACAACTTGCAGATTTTGTTTCTTCACAACCCAGTGTGGTGGCATCATCCAGAAAATCAGCTTTGAAGCAAGATGTAAATTGGTTGCTTAAAGTCAAGGAGGCGGAGATTTTAACACTGAAGTCAAGCTCTCTCTTGTCAGAAAGCCCCCAGCATCCAGAGACATCACTAACCAGCTCTTATTAAGCCAAATGCATGATGTCAATCACAGGAAGGAGGCGTTCAGAGGACTCCACCTTGACTTCAGTTTTAAACTCTTCTCCTCCTCTGACTTATATCCCACTTCAAAGTTGATTTTCTAGAGAATGCCATCACACTAAACCATGAAAGAAACAAAAACTAGAAGGTGTTACGTAGTTTGACAATATACTGGTAGTGGTTTATTATGTCAATTGATGATGACAGGTTCTGTTTAAAGGAAACCTACCAGTTAGAATATTAGGGGTAAACTGTAAGTACCGAGCACCAGCTCAAGGTGAGCTGGTGCCGGTACTTACTTTCGTTAGTGTTATAAACCGCAATATCGCGGTTTTAACACTTTTTAAACTTTAGAGCAGAAGAGGCTTCGGCGCTGCGCGCGACCGTGCGCGCGCAACATCTCCGCTATCTCCTATGTAGCGCGCACGCCTCTTCTGCTCTAAAGTTTAAAAAGTGTTAAAACCGCGATACCGCGTTTATAACACTAACGAAAGTAAGTACCGGCCCCAGATCACCCTGACTGGTGCTCGGTACTTACAGCTTACCCCTCATTTAACTGGTAGGTTTCCTTAAGGAATCAGAGATTCAGGAAGATGTAATCGCTCACAAGCTTTGACATCACTCTGTTTCTCTCAGAGATCAAGTAAAGCAGTTTGTCAAAACATCAACCAACCTCAGGACAGCGGTCGGAAGGCTCTGGCAGTGTTGGATCCTACTGACTTTGGACCATAAGACAGAGGCACATTTTAGCAATATTGTTTCTTGCTAACAAGTGTGTTGTAGTCGAAAAATACAATATGAGCACAGATGTAGGAGAGTGAGGATGAAGAACCCACAGAACCCAAGTGTATGACTTCACTAAACACTAAATAATATAAAGCTCCTCCAGAAATTGTTCATGTATGATAAAAAGATTTAAAATGATTGTTAAGTCTTAGAATAATATCAACAATTTTATTTATCTCTATGGAACAGAGTTTACACTATTCCAAGTTAGTGCGTAGAGAGAAGAGCTGACCTCAGATTCACACGTTCACTGCAGCTTTGGGCTTTTGGACAAGGTAAATATGCAGAACACGGCCTGGACTCGGGAAGTTAATTGCTCTCATGTGCTGCTTTCTGGGCAATTTTATAAAGAGCATTCTCTGTCTTGTATGGATTTTGTTGGAAGCGATATGATTGCTATGGAAATGTTTTTGTACTCTGCTGCCAATGGTTTTGTACCCCACTCCCCACCACAATCTGGTAATTTAAGTAAAGATGTGATATCTGTGCCGAGAGGCTGGATACATATTTTACATTGGAATTTATAGCCCCCATAGATCGGATAAAAAGTAATTTGCTTCGAGTACGCGGTGACAAGTTCTGCATTGTTAGGGATACATCCTTGTTATTGGACAGCAACCAAACAGTCTCTAAATGAGATTTTTAAGTTAGACAGTTTTAAGTTGGAGCGAGATCATCCTAAAAATTGACATGTTTATTGTAGTGGCTGATAATGGAGGAATCTGGAGCATCTTCCATGTCTATTCCATCATTTGCTTACCGTACTTTGTATCAGAATTCCCTTGCATCATTCTAGGGCACACTGTGGGAGACAACCCTCTCATAAACACACGCCATTTGACGGAAAAAAGGCCGAACAGTTGAGAATTCTAGGCCCCATTTCCTAATATTCCCTTCCACTCTTCTTCTACTTCCCTGCCTCACCAGTCATTTCTTTGTAGTGAGTGAAGAGCTTATGTGACTTTATGAATCGGTGCTTACTCTACAAACTATAAGAAAATCTTCCTTTGTTACTAAATTGCATCATTATAGGCTAAATAATTTTTCCTAATAGGTTTTCATTAACAAATGAGCCATTTGGCTGCTTCTTTTACTGATCTCACTGCAAAGAGGACAAACCAGTCTGCAGTGAGTGTGAGAAGCATCTACAAAAGAGAAATTTAAAAAAAATTATAATAAAGCTACTGCACACAAAATATTTGAGGCTGCACAATCACACTTCCACAATACAGGTTATGGCGCCTGGTCAGAGCTCGATGAGCACACGCTGTATCACCGCACTGTGACCTGCTGGTGCCGAAACAGAAAGGAAATGTTCTATTCTCTGCTGGATTGCAGCCATTCTGCAGTCTATGGAGAGGGGAGGTGCACTCCCCCCTCCGCTCTTCCGCACCCAGCCGTGTGTTACACCCAGTATTCGGCCCAGTTGAGCACATGCTCGTGTGCATGTAGCCTTAGGGAAATTATCTAGCCATTAATAGAATCAATGCACTATATAAAAATTCTCCCAAAGGTAAGGACTAAGGCTAATTGCCGAACGTGTCGATTTTAGACCGATGTGTGAACAGAGCTGAATAATCAAAACAGAATAAATAGCGTTTTGGAACGTAGCGTTATGCTGGTTATCTTTTGGATACAAACATTCTCCCAAACTTAAAATATATTGATGATACACCTAAATGGTCAGACGTTACAGACTCCAGGGTTTTAACAACAATACTGTGCAAGGACACCATGCACAACAATAATAACAAATTTAAAATTCAAACCATATTGCGCCCCCTTACCTCAACATACACAAATAAGGACTTACCACTGCTGGCACTGCCTTCTTGCCCTCCCTTCGACTGCGGGCACTGCCATCCCTGCCCGTATTACACGCTGGAAAGGAAAGAAAAGAAAGTTGATCATCAGAAATCAGCCTCAGATGCAGCGTTGAAGGGAGGAGAGGTTTAACGTTGTGGTCCTGTTCATTAGAGTAAGACCCCCAGTATTAGGGGATAAATGCAAAGGACAACCACTTTAAATTAAGTCAGGGACTTCTGTACTATAGAACAGAAGATAGGGTGTCACTCCTGTAGTCTCGAAACTGACTCATCTCAGCAAATGATGACTTTCTCCATTCAAAGAAAGGACATTTCATATCCTATTGAGGGGGCTGGTAATTAAGTGGTAAAATTTTGGTCCCCTTAAAAACCAGCACAGTTTTGATGGTCATATTAAAGGGGTAGCTTCAGTTTTACAATAAGGTAGCACACGTAGACACTCTACTGTCAAGGGTAATGTGGCTAAATCCTTTACGTCAATTCATCCACTGCTTTCCTGTTGAATACGATGGGTCTGCAATGTAGAATGGGAAATAGATACGCTCATGGCAATGTGGATAGAGACTTACATCATAGAATCTGAGCCCCAAATCCAGTGTGATAAGGACTGTATCAGGATGGATGTGCATTTATAAACAGCTTAAAAGGGAACCTACCACCACGTATTCTACCTAAAAATGGTAGAACGGTGTAGGGTGGATTGATGGGACAGAGGATAGCCTTTTAGAGCTAAGCCTAACGTCCCCGCTATCTTTTAAAATCTTTATTACCCTAATATGGTACATTTTCTAAAAGGGCTACTGGGGTGTGGAAGCCGGACATGAGGCTAACGTTGCGGCTACTCCACGCCCCAGTAGACCTCTTTTCTCCTCCTACCCCGACATCTCGGCACGCAGCTCATGCCGCGTGCACAGTAGCTCCGGCTTTGTAGCAGTGGACGCGCAGCTGCGGGATTAGCTCTAAAAAGGGCTATCCTCCACATCCCATAAAAACCACCTATCACCCGTTTCTAACTTTATGGGTAGATTCATGGTGGTAGATTCCCTTTAAAGCACTACGTAAAATGTACTTAGAAATGGTGAAAGGATAGAGTTTAACTGGAAAGAGGTCCAGGAATCCAAGAAGACATCAGTGATGAGAGTTTTGAAGTATGTTGGGAATTGCCAGCGGAAATAAGTTTTTAAAGGAAAGTTGGCTTCAGTCAGTGGGCCTTCCGATCCCTTTTCTAAAAGATGCTATTATGGGGTTAAGTTTTCATCCTGAGTGGGTGTTTAGCTGCTCCAGTCTGTTAAAAGAGCTAAAAGGGTTGTCCACTTGCAGCAAATATTGTTTTTGTATGAAAAGTTACAATTTCCAATATACTTCTGTACATTCCTCATGGTTTCCTAGATTTCTGCTGTCTGTCATTCTATAAGAAAGTTTTATTGTTGAGTTCTAGTCCCTCGTCACAGTCCCTAGTCATGTGATGTTACCAGTTGCATGGCATGTTATATCCAGAGAGGGAAATTCACATGACCAGGGAAATAATGAGAGTGCACCGTGTGTGATATCACATGACCAGGGATATATAACGAGACACTGCACCTGTGTGACATCACATGACTAGGGAATAAGGAGCAGTGCACCTGTGGACATCACATGACCAGGGATATATAACTAACACTGCACTGTGGACATCACGATACTAGGGATATAAGGAGCGGTGCACCTGTGGGACATCACTTGACCAGGATAACGAGCACTGCACCGTGTAACATCACATGACAGGGATATAACGAGCCGTTTTCAAACACATGGTATGGCACCATGTGTTGGCTGGTTTAACCCTTAAACGTCTGCGCGTACTCTACGGCGCAGAGGTATAGGATGTATGAAGAGGGCTCCGCGGCTTGTGAGCGCCGCCATCTCTATTGGATCGCCGCGCCCCCGAACGTCATCGGGGGGGGGTGGCGATCGGGGTTGCCATGGTAGCCTCGGGTTCTTTTGTGACTCGAGGTACATGGCTTCTGCGATTCGTTACAATGAGCCTGTGGCTCATTGTAATTGAAGTGCTGCAAAATGCCATATATTGCATACGAAGTATTGCAGTATATGGTAGAGACGATCTGACCATCTGAGGGTTAATGTACCCTAGATGTCTAAAAAATTGTGAAAAAAAAAAAAGAAATTTTTTTTAAAAAAAAGAAAAATTTTTTAAAATATAAAAATTCAAATCACACCCCTCCCTAGAACTGTATAAAAACAAATAAACAGTAAAGATCACAGACACATTAGGTATCGCCATGTCCCAAATGGCCGATCAATCAAAATAAAACGCGTACGGCCGGCGGTTGACCTCCGAGGCGGGAAATGGCGCCCAATGTCCGAAATGCGACTTTTACACTTTTTACATAACATAAAAAATAAAATAAAAAATGATCAAAATGTGCACAGACCTCAAAATGGTAGCAATTGAAAAACGTTGCCTCATTTCGCAAAAAATGACCCTCACACATCTCCGGCACACAAGTATGAAAAAGTTATTAGCCTCAGAAGATGGCAAAAAATCTTTTTTCTTTTTTGTACACATTCGTTTTAATTTTGAAAATGTATTAAAACACAATAAAACCTGTATAAATTTGGTATCACGCGATCGCACCGACCAAAGAATAAAGCGGAGGTGCTAATTTGCGGTGCACCGTCAAGTCGAAAAAACTGAGCCCACACAAGACGTAACGCACGTGCGTGTTTAAATAAAAAAAATTTCCACATTTGGAATTTTTTTCAGTCGCGTACATCGGCAGTAAATAAATAACAGTACGGAAAGTAAAATTGTTATGCACAAATAAGCCTCACACAGGTATGAGAACGTAAAATGAAAAGTTATGGATTTTGAAGTTGGAGAGCGAGAAATGAGCCGAAAACCCTGGTCCTAAGGGGTTAAATTCATTTTACAGCTGCTTACACTTCCAGAAATTAAGAAAAGCAGATTCAAACAAGCCAAACGCATGATAAACATACAAAAAACACTGTGTTTTCAATGCGTTTAAAAAGGTCCAAGCACGTGTGGCCCCCACCCTTAGGCCAGCGCCAACAGGGCGCTTTGTCTGCGCTTGCAAACGCAAACGCAGACAAAGTCGCCCATCGGGGGGCTCGGCCCGAACGCATCGGCGTTTCTAGGAAAACGCTGCGATCGGGAACGAGCCGCCGGTGTGTCGCGTTAAATTAACGCAAAACACCGGCGGCTCGTTCCGTATCGCAGCGTTTCCATAGAAACGCGATGCGATCGGGGCCGAGTGCCCGCCTGGTGTGCGCGATCTTTGTCTGCGTTTGCGTTTGCAAGCGCAGACAAAGCGCCCTGTGTGGCGCCGGCCTTAGGGTGAAGACACACATGGCGTTTTGAGCCGTTTTACTAAGTGCGTTTTCAGATTGCAGCGTTAAAAACTATCGTATTTTAAAAAACGATCCGTTTTTAAAACGCATCCGTTTTTTAAAACGCGCGTGCGTGTTTGTCAGTTTTTCGAACTAGCAATGAAAACGGACAAAAAGCACACGTTTTCAACAAAACGCACGCGTTTTAAAAAAAAGGATGCGTTTTTTAACGCATGTGTTTTTAACGATCTGAAAACGCACTTAGTAAAAACGGCCCAAAAACTGCCTAAAAACGCCATGTGTGTCTTCACCATTAGGCAGTTTTTGGGCCGTTTTTACTAAGTGCGTTTTCAGATGTTAAAAAAAGCAATGCGTTTTTGAAAACGCAGCGTTTTGACCAGTTTGAATTAAGATAATTGTCAAACTGTCAAAAACGCATGGGTTTTTAACGCATGCGGTTTTTAGCATCGAAAACGCACTAAAACGGCCAAAAACGCCATGTGGTTCTTCACCCTTAGGGTTCATTCACATGGCCGTCTGCGGGGACGTACATGAGGCCGCAAATTTGCCCCCATTGACGGCAATAGCGGTACTAGCGCGATTAGGGCAACCGTGAGGACACACATCGGGTCGCCACACAGCAAAAAGATAGGGCATGCTTCTATTTTCTGTGAGTGTGCGGCCGTGCGCCACTTCCTTCCTCTCCAGCACATGGCGGGCATACAGTGGTGTGAATGCACCCGTAGGGTGATGCCACACATGGGTATTTGGTTCTGTTAAAAAAACGTATATTTTTTACCTTTACCATTGGTTGGACTGTTAGAACCGGTTTATCTCAATAGATAATCAGGTTCTAAGCAGCCAAATGCATGGTAAACGCTCAAAAACGTACGCGTTTTCAAAACGTATGCAATTTTTAAGGACTGAAAAACACATGCGTTTAAAACAGACTGAACACAGAGTGTGGCCCGCAGTTTTTAAGAAACAGCACTTTCAGTCCGTTTACGGTGCTTACAACCGGTTTTCGATTAAGATAATTGGGAAAACTGACAAAAACGGTCAAAAACAGTGCGTTTTTAAAAATGCATGAATTGCGTTTTTAATGGACTGAAAGCACACGATTAAAGGACACCTGTCATCAGGTCTGTGTCACTTGTCCGTCATACTAACTGTTGGAGAAGCTCACAAGGATCCCATCCCAGCTATCTAGTTATTTCATACATTATTCATTGTAAAATCATCTATTTTTTACATGAAATTAGGCTGGTACAGGGTCAGAGGCAGTGATGTCACCGTGGTACCCCTCCCTCCTCCCCCTGTCATGTCTGTGTGTAATGTATAGTAAAGCATTGTAGTGTGTGTGCTGCATCTGCTGACATGCTGCATCCTCCTAATATACAGTGAGCGACACAGAATCGCTACAACATGAATCTGACATGTTCTGCTGTAACATGGCTGCTATATCTCTCCGACACACACACAGTATACAGCCTCACATCATTATACAGGCTGTCAATCAAGCATGGGGGTGTGGCTGTGCCTCCCACTCATGAATAGAGTGGACAGCTTGAATAGCTACTGCTTATTGGACATTTCAAAGGTCATTTGCTAGCGATTTAGGACTCATTGATTAGGGTGTACAGGCATTATGGTGTAGCAATGAAGGGAGACTAATGAAGGCTT
Source organism: Engystomops pustulosus (assembly GCA_019512145.1). Classification (NCBI taxonomy): domain Eukaryota; kingdom Metazoa; phylum Chordata; class Amphibia; order Anura; family Leptodactylidae; genus Engystomops; species Engystomops pustulosus. Next base: position 12,911,294 of record CM033642.1, on the reverse strand, counting down.
TCTGATATGGCACAGTTTGTACTGTTTCTATGGCATTATATGTAAATTAGTTTAATTTGAGGGGTTATTTTGCAGACGCGGTTCTCTTTATAAACGGAGTGAAAAAGAGGAGCAGTTCTTACTCATCGATGTACGTTCACACCCATTATGATCCACACCGATTTTTGGCCATCAAAACAGCCATATAAAAAAATCGAACGAGTGGGATGTACCGTAAAGAGTTTGTCTCATCTCTCCTGCTATGTCTGATTTATAAAATGTCATCAGCCACGTGATAAATGGTTTGATCGTCTGGTTCTGTACATTTAGACCAGATAGTTAATCTTCTCCATAGTCTTATTTCAGCTGGATTTGCTTTTTTTTTTTTACCACTGGATCACTCCATTGGGATCAATGTATCCGACTTCCTTGAGCTGTTCAACAATACTTGCAGGCATGACAGATGACCTCAGCAGTCTCTCAAAATCAACTCCTTAGCTCCCCAAAATAATGTTTTCTATTTTAAAGGACTAAACAGATTAAACCATGAACATCATCTAGATCAGTTATTATAAAAAAAAAAAAAAAAAAAAAAAACTAAGATTTTCATTTTGTAGAAATACAGAAAAATTGAAAACTTGCCTTCTGTACACACCATCCTAAACTGGAGGTAGTAGGGGGGGGGGGGCTTAAAATATAATTACCTGTTCCTTTAACTTTCATTTTTTCTGCTCTTTCTTTAACTTGTGTGTATTTTGAACTTCTGCTCAAGCCAATATCTGTGCAGAGCCGCACAGAACCGACAAACTGGGATTATCAGGTCACGTGGAAAATTAGTTTATTTAAAGATATTACCGAAACTATTACAGAAACAATGGGAGAGATTTTATCAGTGCTCTGCTACACCATAAACTGACAAAAGTAGCGCTGAAAATAAGCACCAATTTCATGCTCAAAGCAATACATTTTATCTGTTTGCGAACTCCAGCACCTCCACACCACGATTAGGGTTGTAAGGCGACAGCAAGAGGGCTGGGCACCAGCAGTATTGAAATTCTCAGCTTTCTGCAAATTCTATGACGGTATCTGGAGAGAGGCATATAAATGCCCCCCGATATAAACACAATGGGGGGGATTTGGTAAGCTTGTCCACCAGTTTTCTGGTTTGACTTGTAAAAAAATCAGTGTTTTAAGCGAGCGATTTCTAGCAATTTCTTGCGCCCACACCCACTTTGAGCGTGAATTCTCCTTAAATTTAGAGTAGGTTACCTCGATTGGTCTAAAGCAGTAAAATTTTGCGTAAATCGTGGGGAAAGTGGTGGACGACATTCAAATTTATAGCAGACCCATTAGTAAATCGACATGGCGGTATGCTTCTTGGACGACAATGAAGACGCCAGTTTTAGTAATCCCCCCCCAATGCATGGGAAACCTATATTAAAAAAAAAAAAATGGTAGATAGATTTGCTAGTATTAATTACATTCAACATATCTGGAACTTTTGATGATTTCCTTGTATTTATCAAGCGGCTTCTGGTAGTGCCTGAAGAAAAAAAAATGCATGTAAAATTCACATGGTTAGGGGGAGATAAAGAGAGGACAACATTGGCCATATCTGCTTCCTGTTTAAACCCCTTACTCTTTAAGCAATGAACCTGTTTTCAGGTGTTACCAGACAGAATTCTAGGGGACTGGGTACCCTTATGTTGGATGTTTCTTTATGTACATTCTTGGAAAATAAAAAAAAAATATATTAAAAAGCCATTTGGGTCCCTGAAGAGTTGTGTTCGAAGCAGACATGACATGTGCAGTGAGTTATTGCTGGTCTCATCCAAGTCCACATCTGGAGGGGGACCAAGAGATCCTCAGACTGAATTTCCATAATGGTTCCAGTCTACTGAATGATTGTTTGACACATTCAACTAAAAATCTACCATATATTGTTGGTTGACATCTGCATGAGGGCTTGTTCAGGTTGTTTAAGTCTTAAGGGTTTGTCTGGGATTATCAATTTGTAGGAAATTCGGGGGGAAATAACAAATCTTGAACTTACCATTCTCTCTCTCACAGCACGTGTTCTCGTTTGCATACAGAATGCATGCTGCACATGGCCTAAATATAGCCTGCTGGCCCAGTACAGAGATTTCGACTTCTGCACCCCAGGGTGTAAATATGCACCTCTGATCTCAGGAAGTAATCTCAAGAAGTGCATGGGTTATTTATGCCAGTTCCTCAAAATCCCCCATGACCTGGCAATCTATTTGATGAATTGGTGCGTATATTTATCATAGTAATGAAAAATGGACAGCCAGCGCCTTGTGCGACCCACCGCTTCTACTGTGACACATGCCAGCATAATGCCATTTCACCTGGGGTGGGGTCTGTAGAAGGTAATATCATGAATGAAGTTATACAATAAAGACAGAACCCGATTAGAAACCCCTAGTTACAGACAGACCCCTCTTGCCCCTGTGCCTCTGGTGAAAGCTCTCTGGATGCTATTACTATAGTTCCCAGACTGCAATGATCAGCTGTATGTGTCTGTTATGAGCTTATTGATAATCCTTGGTCCCTTTACAGCAAAACATTTGCAAACTCCAATTGTCACTGGGACAAAAAAAAATAATTTGTCTACAACTACAAATATAAAAATATACAGTTTCAACTACCACAATACAACTTACCTATGGACCCTATCTTGGAACCAGGGGACTGCTGTATATAGAATAGTAGTTTGATCCTATAGACACACATGGAATGTGGGCAGAGTAATCATCAACTTTTACGATTATCCCGACTACACACAGTGATTGATAGTGATAGGCTGTATGTGTTACTCACAGACCACTGTTCTCCCTAAAATTAGAGTCCGAAGTGGAGCTGCACCCTCAGTCAATTATGCATATCCTATCTCTTACATAAGCATTATCATACGAACATCCCTGGCTGCCTCTTGTGGTGGTGTGTTAAGGAGTCTGCCATATGAATAGACTATTACTATAAAGGACAGTTTATAGTGGGGTTCTAGCATGGTAATCAGCATTTAGGATCCATTGGCTTCATTACAACACCTCCTTCTTGCGGTATTAGGAAGCCATATAATCCCCCACACCTTGTAACTTCAGAATACTTACTGTATAAGGGAGCTCTCTCAAAGTACTTGGACAGCTTTTCAGAACTTCTTGTCAATGTATAAAGCGCCAAGCCATCAATCAACCATGTTTGATGGAAATAGCGATAAGAATGTAGAAAGACATATTCAGGAACCATCACCAAAACCTGAATGACAAAAGGCATGCACCATATACAGCGTATACAGTGGAGGGAATTTACGCAGGGAACGAGACCAGCATCTGGCCATAAAACCAGGGTGTCGGATTTGATAAAACAATCCAGACAGGACAATTACCTCAAGTAGTAGTGGAAGGCCTCTGACTTGTCTCCCTGTGTATCGTACAATTCCCCGAGCTTAGCGAGTGCATGGGAATCAGTCGGTACAATGTTTCTAAGCTGCAGGAGCCATCGATTGTCTGATTAGGATCATCCAACATTTCATACCTGTAGTCACTTGTTAAAGGAAAAATACTAGGAACCAACAAGTGATTTAAAGGGTTGACTGGAAGTGCGCCATTCATTGGCATGTGACCGCTGAGCCAGTCACTAGCTGTAGTGGCACACATGTTATGAACGGGCATCAGGATGGACCTTTTTTCTTGGGATCCTTGATGCTCCATGGCACATAGGTGCAGTATGACAGGGCTGTAGGAGAGAGGAATAATAGCCCTTTTTTTTTGCTTCTGTTGTGCTAAACAACCCTTGATATACAGAGGACTGCGTAAGGATACAAGTCAGCTATCTGGCTTGACAACCTGTGCACTATTTCAGGATCGTATGGAGTTTATGAAAAAATCCAGAGATCCCCAGGCGATTTAATTTCTTGTACGTCAAACCTAAGACAAAAAAAATACATATCTTTATTTGAGACTAAAGGCTTCACAGACGACTTCACAGAATACCAGGATCTATAAAGGGGGGTGGGGGGTGGGGGTTATACATCTGGATTATTTGGAGGAGAAAAGTTTGTAGAATTCCTACCTCAAATTTGACAGCTTCTTGACAAGTTACATATAATTACATCACACCGCATTGTTTAAAAGGGGTACTTTTTTGGTCTATAGGAATTGTGATTAAATTCAAATTGACAGGGCCTAACCCCCAAACCCAACTGCTATAAGAGACTTCAGACTTCAACAGAAGTACTGTGGCTTCTTCACATTCCACCAAGCACAATACAGTTCATTGTATAGTGGCGGGCTTGGTTAGTACATTATTGGCCTTAAACTTCAGAACACTGAATTACAAAGGCCACAGTGACTGAGATAGACATGACAGGCCTGTGAAGCAGAGAAATAGCACTAACTGTGGAATTACTGAAACTGATCAGTAGGGTACACGACATCAGATCCCCCTATAATGATATTATTGATGTATCCCAAGGATAGATATTGCATAAAAATGTATTAAAAACACTTTTAAAGTATTGACTACTGGATGTATGATATCATACCATTTTGGCTAAACTATATAATGGTTTATGAATGTACATTTTTTAACAAAATGATGCAAGTGGTCTCAGCTCCTACCACGTGAACCCGTCTGGAAGATGAAGAGCACGGAATACGCCTCGCCTTGGCGTGGTAGCTGTATGTTGCAAACTTTTTTTCCTCCAGCTCAAATCCAACGATATTCAGACGGTGTTGCAATAAAATAAATGCTTTATTCAGGTCACATTAAAAGCAGGCAAATACATCATGAAGTCCATGGACATCATGAAGTCCAGGATCATGATGTATTTGCCCGCTTTTTAAGGTGACCTGAATAAAGCATTTTATTTATTGCAACACCGCTGAATCGTTGGATTTGAGCTGGGAGGAAAAAAGTTTGGCACATACATTTTTAACAAACATTCCATTTTCCTATATACAAATTATATTATATATCATATATGGTCCTTAACAGGGTTTTCCCACGAGACAAGTTAGGCCTATCAACGGGATAGGACTAACTGCTGATGAGAACGGTGCTCGTCAATCTCGTCAGCTCCCAAAGAGATTAATGGAGCAGAAGGGTCATGCACCGGTTGTCTGCGACATTACTCCATCAGTCGGACCCCTCCTTTGCGATGGGCGGTCTAAGCACTTAGATCCCCATTGATAGCAAGTTAGACCCTATCCATGGATAGAGTCTAAATTGTTCTTTGTGGGAAAAACCCTTTAAATATAAGCATGTCATCTCAACAGGAACCTATATGCTTCTGCATTAAATGATGCCTAATATATACTACATATAGTAAGTAGACCAACATACAGTCTATCAGTATAGTTTAAGGCAGAGCCCTCTTACCAAGATTATAGAGTGATCTGTGCCGGAAGAGTGTTCTAGGATTCTTTGTAATATTCAGAGGCTCTTTCATAGTCTCCATTGAAAAAGTGAATTGCCTTTATTAGTCAATGCGGTGATGGATTGTAACGATCAGATGAAACTGCAAGTCGTGCATACACACGGCCCTGGGTATAGTCTTTTCTTCGTTAGAAGATACCGACGAAAGATGAGGGTGACTGGAATGAAAATGAAAATCTGAACACAAATCCGTTGTGGTGACACAGCAGAAAACCTATCCACAGAGGGAAAATAACTTGCTGATCGCGGTAGGACCACAACGGATCACAAGAACGGGAGTTCATTGCAGCCCCAAAGAAATTGTTGCAGCTGCATGCACTTGCGCTGCTTTCAATCGATCACGATGGGAGTAGTACTTTGTCAGCACCGTAGATATGAACAGAGTAGTAGGGGCACAGTGTGTCCAGCTGCTTAATCATTTAAGGGTTGCGCAACAATCTCGCTGTCATCCAGATCTGCGGGGGGTCCCATCGATCCGCAAATTATCTTATATCCTGTGAAGGGAGGATAACTTCATGTAATGAAATCCTTCAGTAACTTTTATTTACTAAAACCAAAGGCAAAAACTATCAGCTGTCATGGCATCCAATGCCTACAAGGCACCACTATTTTAGAAGGAGAGCAGGTATGAGGGAGATGACACAAAATAAGAGGGAAGAGAGAGAGAAGTAGAAATGTAGGATACAGAGAGACTACATATAGATCTAATGGAAAAAGTTGAATGGAAGTCTCCGAACAGCCAGAAGCGGTAACTTTATTTGCAAACATTTAAATTATCAAAGTGACATCCAGCCCAAAACAGGGGGTTGTTTTACTGGATGTCACTTTGAACATTTTAATCACTGTATTGCACATAAAGTTGAGCTTATTGGCCATCAACTTTTTTCATTCAATCACTATACCTTTGCAGGTCCAAGGTGTACTCGGACTTACTGGACCTAGAGGTGAGCTGGAGGTTCTCTCTGGCTACGTACTTATAGATCGCTGCACTAGCAATTTCCCCACTTTTAATGATACACATGTTAAAATGATCAAGCCTCATCCTTGAAACCTGTAGCGCTGCAACAACTAAGTGGAGTCCATTCAATTCTTCTACCAGAACCAAGTGATTACAAAAAATAGCAATTACCAGTAAGTAAAGGAATAAGTTGGGGCCGCTGCACTCTCACTTGCTGTCTTTATTCTCATATACAATTTTTAAAAGTTTCTACAGCCTGAGAAAAGAATAGAAAAGGTATGGTTTACCACCCATAATTAGTAGACAGACCTCCATAAGGAGGGTGATCACTGTCCTCTGAGCCTGTCCACCAGATATTAAATACTACTCTACATATATTATCTCCACAGAGAAATGTAAACAACCATATCATACTGACAAGGTCAGCAGAGTGAAAGATAAAGAGAATTTATTGGAAAAAATGTACTTAAATAATTGAAAAAAAAAGTAAGAAGAAGAAAATATTTTACTACTGGCTTAAACACCATTAATGGAATTTGTAAGGATGGGCTAGAAATACCAGTTTGTGGGGGGAGGGGTAGGAGGAGTGTATATATTGTGACTGCTCTATAAATTTCTTCCTCTTTTCACATACAATTGTTGATGTGCATGATACATATCTTAGATCCATAGACAGTTTTAAACTTTGAAAGTCAATTTAATAAAGAACCAGATTCAAAGGAGTTGTCCGAAGATGAGTCCAGATTAGATGGCCCTGTCTGGATTTTCCATTCCACTACACAGTTTGTAAGCTGTCTCAGTTCCGTAGAATGTGGCTTTTTGAGAGAGCTCAGAGACTGTTTGTACTGGTAGATGTGCCCCAGAAAATCGTGTTTGTGTGGTCTCCGTAGGGAAAGTCATAAAAATAAGTACATGTGCGTGGACAACCCCTTTTATCTACAAGTGCAAGATGGGGGTTACTAAATGTAGCCCTTTTTATATGCACTTTAAAGGTGTAGGAAAAACAAAGGGAGCAACCTGTAGGTCAAGTCTTTAAATCTTACATGGACAATCATTTGATTATGTGGCCACATAAAAGGACACCAGACGTGGTTTATTCAGATTACAAAAATCCTTAAAGGGGTCGTACCGTTTTCAGTATTCCCTTCCCATGGGTAGTGGAAAACAGATTGATTGGTGAAGGTCCGACTGAAACCCCCACCAATCGAGAGAGTAGGAGCCCAGAATTTGGATAAGAGCAGTCATGTTTCGTGATCCTTGAGGGTCCCAGCCAGTCGGACCTCAATGACGCTTAAAAAACCTTGTACAAACCATTAAAAGTTTTGAAAGATTGATATTATAATAGATGTATGTTATGTCATTAAGCGAATATACTGGGTTAAAGTTCTTCTGTTTCAGAGAAGTAATTGCCCATTGTGATCTGCCAAATTCATTAGCCAGCTTACGTACTGGATGTATTTACTGCCTTCCACCCACACCTAGGAACCAAAAGCACATGTAATATTAGACTTTCATAGTAACAAAAAAATGTCATATATGTGTACAGTTCATTGCTTGAATACCACATAAGCATACAGTTACTGAAAACTGTACTCAAAAAAACCGTTTATAGTCATAATGCAGTATAAATCTTTAGTAATTACACATAAGGGAATCAAAAAGATTTACATTAAAAACAAACGTTTTTAAAATCCACAAAAACAAAACAACATGGTGGTGGTCAATCCATAGATACAACAACGATAGATCCAGATTATATAAAAATGTGACCTATAAATAAATACAAGGATGTGGTGGGCAAAATGTACAAATATCATTATATCTACCAACCCTTGTGCTCTGCCCCAAATAGTATGTGACTGGGGACAATGCACCAGGGGAAGTTTTTTATTTGCGCTGTAGGAGCAAACCTGCGATGGAACCTTTGGATGCGGGGAAGTCACATGGAGTTAATTTGCTGGAAAGCACTTTTAAACCAATTGATATCACTGACAAAACATCAACTCTACACAATATGGGTGGTCCATTAGGGCCTTTATTTACATTGTTCAAAGGTGTATGATTTAATTGGCCAACTTTTAAACAAGCAAAGAATATCTTACCAGTATAGCACAACATTCAAACGAGGTTTCAATAAACGGTGTGCAATAACTTTGCTGCCGTCTTATATATTTTTCAGCCAATGCTTTCCTAATGGGTTGAGAAGAGAGAAGAAGAAGAAAAGTTAGGCGTCCATGGATGGATTAATATATAATACACATACTCCATCATCTCGTATGTGCCACACCAAAGACATATGGAAATACTCTGGTCCTGGTGTTCCTCCTCTGGATAACTGGGTATTCATACTGTAAACATATTTCAGTAAGGGTGAATATGGGAGCCCCTCCTTACATGGCAAAACTTTAAAATGCTGATTTCCCACCTAAACGCAATGGAAGTCATCCACACACAACACCCTTACATCCGAGATCCCTGAGGAGGAAAGGCCAAGAACTGTGACTTTTAAAGCCAATGTAACATGAATTGTTTTAGATGCTGTGCCTTAAATTACTTTATGGCTATGTAGTACTGTGGAAGATTGTCTGCCATGTTGAAAAAATGCATGTAACTTGTACTGTGATTAAGTCCAGATCGGATAACTAGATTACTATTAGCACAGATAGCATATAACTCTCAAGAATCCCGTGTCTGCCATTATCTTAACAAAGAAGGAAAAGACAACTGAAATTTCTAACCTTACATGTTGGCCCAGTGCCAGCTAGTGGGCTCTTCTAGTTTTTGCATCGTTATGTGAGCCAAATCCCTTGTCAGGCAATACTTCTTTTGAGTGTAAGGTATGATAATGAAAGACTTTGTCGACCACTCCCGTTTTTGGCTCCAACAAAAAACAATTGCAAAAACATCAAAGAAAAAACGGAGGGACGGGGGTCTCTAGGGAGGGGGTAAGAACTGTCCCAATAGATATATTTCATGAGATTCTTCTTTACACTTTCTCGTTCCATTTGATGCAGACTGTCATTTTAAAGCTCTATTAATAAATTTGTATGAGGATCATCCTTAAAAAAATAAATAAATAACCCGAGTACAGACTTTTACCACATATGTCTACAGCTACTAATCCTTAAGACAAATAAGTCTGCACTGAACAGCCTCATAAATGGTCGGTTACCACTTTTGCAACAACATTATTTGCGGGGACTATATTAAAGTTCAAGTGTGGTATGTTTCTTGCTAAAAAGTGTGTTTTGTAGTCCGAAAAATACAATATGAGCACAGCATGTATGGAGAGTGAGGATGAAGAACCCACAGAAACCACAAGTGTATGACTTCACTAAACACTAAATAATATAAAGCTCCTCCAGAAATTGTTCATGTATGATAAAAAGGATTTAAAATGATTGTTAAGTCTTAGAATAATATCAACAATTTTAATGTTATCTATATGGAACAGAGTTTACACTTATTCCCAAGTTAGTGCGTAAGAGAGAAGAGCTGACCTCAGATTCACACGTTCACTGAAGCTTTGGCTGCTTTTGGCACAAGGTAAATATGCAGGAACACGGCCCTGGACTCGGGGAAGTTAATTGCTCTCATGTGCTGCTTTCTGGGAATTTTATAAAGAGCATTCTCTGTCTTGTATGGATTTTGTTGGAAGCGATATGATTTCTATGGAAGATTTTTGTACTGCTGCCAATGTTTTGTACCCCACTTCCCACACAATCTTGGTAATTTTAAGTAAAGATGGTTGATATCTGTGCAGAGGGGCTGGATACGATACAATATTTTACATTGGAATTTATAGCCCCATCATATCGGATAAAAAGTAATTTGCTTCGAGTACACGGTGACAAGTTCTGCAATTGTTACATCGTTGTTATTGGACATCAACCAAACAGTCTCTAAATGAAGATTTTTAAGTTAGACAGTTTAAGTTGGAGCGAGATCATCCTAAAAATTGACATGTTTATTGTAGTGGCTGATAATGGATGAATCTAGAGCATCTTCCATGTCTATTCCATCATTTGCTTACCGTACTTTGTATCAGAATTCCCTTGCATCATTCTGGGGCACACTGTAGGAGCCACACCCTCTCTCATAAACCACGCCATTTTGACGGAAAAAAGGCCGAACAGTTGAGAATTCTAGGCCCCATTTCCTAATATTCCCTTCCACTCTTCTTCTACTTCCCTGCCTCACCAGTCATTTCTTTGTAAGTGAGTGAAGAGCTTATGTGACTTTATGAATCGGTGCTTACTCTACAAACTATAGAGAAATCTTCCTTTTGTTACCAAGTTGCATCTATTATAGGCTAAATATAATTTTCCTAATAGGTTTTCATTAACAAATGAGCCCAACCCCCTGTTAAGTCAAGGGAGAAACTCTGAACGTCTCCCTCCTCGATCATTGACATGAGGCACTGACTTCAGGAGAACTGGTTAGTGATGTCTTTGGACGCAGCCCGTTAATTGACAGTGAAGGAGGATTTCTGAGGTGAGAGAGCTTGACTTCATATTAATCAACTCTCCGCCTCCTTGACTTTATAAAACCATTATAAATCTCACTTCCACAGAATTTTCGGATGATGCCAAACAACTGAGTCTAAAGAACATGATAGGGAGGTGGTCAGCTGCTTGACAACATAATTGGTAGGGTTTTTTTTAAGTCAATTCCTGATGACAGGTTCCTCTTTAGTCATTAAATGCTTCTCAGGTTCCTTGATCTCTCAGCTGTCAGTGGATAAGCGAAAGATATTTTTCACACTCTTTATACGTGTGTAGGGAGAAAGAAACGAAAAAAGGATAGAGTGACATATTCGGTGATAAATTATAGTCAATTTACAATTATCATCTGAACGATTAATTTATGAAATTTTGGCAAAACTGTGTAGATACATTTCTGCTGTATTCGCTTGCTGGACTCGCAATGGATATTCCAATTCATCCCATAGATTTTTTGTTGGATATATGCCAGCCTGTCAGTGACTCAGTAAGTCTTTGTGCTCTAGGACCACTTATACCATCACTGCCCTAATTTAAGCTTATTCCCATCAGCATGCACATTGACTGGAGAAACCTTGTCAAGTCTATGTATCTGATAGACCAGTAGAGACCCCATCAATATCACAGTAATGGTCCTACTATACAAAAAGAAGAACCAGCAGGAGATAAGGCAGTAACCCCGGTTACGTCCAAGATTTTAGGTTTTTTAAGTTAATTTGTATGTAAGTCCGAACTTGTATATCCTCATTGTAACCCCAGCCAGATTTTTTTTTGTCTCTGTGACAATTGGATGTTTATAAATGTTTGGATGGCATAAAACCAGGAATACCAAGTATTTTCGTCCTATTGTTGCAGCACAAATCCTTTAATTTTCTCAGAATCAAGGTGCGCCTTATAGGCCAGTGGCCTTGTATAGAACTTATGCAGAAATGTACTACAAAAGATGCCTGTAACATTTACCAGTGTTTAATTGCTCCATCCCCAGAAATTCTCCTGCACCTTCCCACACAGTATACCAGGGTCCCTAGCTCTGAAGTGCCCGGCACCACAACTAACATTGTGCCCATCCTGCCCCTCCCCTAGCAGGGAAGCCCGGAGCTGCCATAGTGCCACCACTAGGCAATCATCATCATCAGTAAACAATCCCCCATACCTGACAGCCCTGTAAGGGAAAGAGAAGGAGCCACAGGGACCCCACAGAAATAACACCCCTGGCTGAGGAGGGAAGGAGAAGGGGCAGGGAACCGCTTAACCCCTGCTGCACATCACCCGCATTAACCCCCAGCAGCCCCATACCTCTGAGATCGGAGCTCTCTGACATCGCTGAGACAAGTTTCCCGGGAAGTGGTAGCTGGCTTGAACTGTGCAAGGTCTGCACCTTGCTTGCATTTTTAGGTACTGCATTTGATCTGCGCCTTATACTCCCAGTGCACCTTATAATGAACTAGAATTCTTAGCAGCCATTTATAGAGGTGCGCCTTATAGTCCGGTGCGCTTAATGTGGCCGAAAAATACGGTAACAATAAGCTTATTACAGACACCTGTGAGAACTGTTACAGCCTAGGGTCTAAAGTATAGTAAATTACCAACATCCAGAGGTTTGTTTATAAGTAGGGTCGTCTGTAAGTCGGTTGTTGTTTAAGTAGGGACCGCCTGTATATGGATTCTGCAGCATGTAGGCAATATATGTCAACATTTAATTGTAGTTTCCACTGAAGCAAAGTTTTCAGACCATGTAACATAGTATGAGAGCCTCCAGCTACAGACACGTCTATAAATCATTACATCATACAATGCTTATGAAATCTGAGCATACCCATGAGAACTGTTAGGGGACACGACCGCTTACAAGAGAGGGACTACGAAAGTGTGTATTCGTACTTTTGTAGATATACTGCCCCTTCCAACACAAAAATGCTCCAGCAGTGGTCCTGGTTTTCCATAAATATATTTTATGTAAAGCATATAAAAACTGCTCTGTAAATCATTGTATAGTCACACGACACATAAATAACACAATGAAAAAAAAAAAACATAACAACGGTATTTTCAGGGAGAAGGTCGTGCCCAATTCTTCATCTGCAAACTCTTCCTCCTCCACTCTCTTCTTGGCTGCATTTTTCGCGCGTTCCATTTGAGGACCGAGAGGATCTATGTAGGAACTCTGACGGACAAAAGATGAAAGACATTGCAGGGGGTGTCGAGGGAGCACCCGCCCATTACTATAAATGGCACATGCAGGTGGTATAGATGTTGTAATGGGGCAAAGGAGCTTCAATGTACCATGATGAGAAAGCGCCACTTTCACCGGGTCCCAAGTGTCTCACACGGCCAATGTCTTACACGAGTTTCTTGGTTGGAGCTGGTCTCATAGGTCTTAGCTGTTGGGAGCGCCTTTGTTTAGCGCTGAGACGTTCCCCTTTACCTGGTGCCACTGCTTTGCCCACTGTCTGACACGAACAGAACAGAGAACAAGAATTAACTATGGATCACCAAAACACAGCATGATGGATATAGATCTATCTTGCTTGTATGGGGGAGGTTTCCTACACAGGAATCACCACTAATCCACTAATGTTGCAGTAGAGTTCTGCAGAACTGGTCGCATTTACTATATTTTTTCGGACTGTAAGAAGAACCCCAGACACCAATTAATTATCCATGTTTGTCAAAACACAACAACAGCACACACCCCCGCTGCATCCACACCACACACTCTACTAGACCATTCACCTCACACCCTTGCACATACATTTACATCACATGACACACACATAGCACTGTTACACTCAACACACATACAGCTCTTCTTCATCCCGATCCCAGATCTCTTTCTCTGGCCCTATCCCCTGGCAGGGTTGAAAGGGAACCTGTCCAGCAGAATTGACCTAATAAATCCTCACTAGCATCTGAACAACTTGCAGATTTTGTTTCGTTTCACAACCCATGTGGTGGCTCATCCGAAAATCTTGCTTTGAAGCAAGATGTAAATTGGTTGCCTTAAAGTCAAGGAGGCGGAATTTTAACACTGAAGTCAAGCTCTCTCGTGTCAAAAGCCCCCAGCATCCAGAGACATCACATAACCAGTCTCTTATTAAGCCAAATCATGATGTCAATCACAGGAAGGAGGCGTTCAAGGACTCCACCTGACTCATTTTAAACTCTTCTCCTCCCTGACTTATATCCCACTTCAAAGTTGATTTTCTAGAGAATGCCATCACCTAAACCATGAAAGAACAAAAATAGAAGGTGTACGTAGTTTGACAATATACTGGTAGTGGGTTTATTATGTCAATTGATGATGACAGGTTCTGTTAAAGGAAACCTACCAGTTAGAATATTAGGGGTAAACTGTAATACCGCAGCACCAGCTCAAGTGAGCTGGTGCCGGTATTACTTTCGTTAGGTGTTATAAACCGCAATATCGCGGTTTTAACACTTTTTTAAACTTTAGAGCAGAAGAGGCTTTCGGCGCTGCGCGCGACCGTGCCGCGCAACATCTCCGCTATCTCTCTATGTGGCGCGCACAGCCTCTTCTGCTCTAAAGTTTAAAAAGTGTTAAACCGCGATAACCGCGGTTTATACACTAACGAAAGTAAGTACCGGCCCCAGCTCACCCTGAGCTGGTGCTCGGTCACTTACAGCTTACCCTACTCATTCTAACTGGTAGGTTCCTTAAGGAATCAGAGATTCAGGAAGCCTGTAATCCGTCACAAGCTTCTGACATCACTCTGTTTTCTCAGAGATCATGTAAAGCAGTTTGTCAAAACATCAACCAACCTCCAGGACAGCGGTCGGAAAGGCTCTGGCATTGTTGGATCCTACTGACTTTGGACCATAAGACAGAGGCACTTTTAGCAATATTGTTTCTTGCTAAAAAGTGTGTTTGTAGTCCGAAAAATACAATATGAGCACAGCATGTATGGAAGTGAGGATGAAGAACCCACAGAACCACAAGTGTTGACTTCACTAAACACTAAATAATATAAAGCTCCTCCAGAAATTGTTCATGTATGATAAAAGGATTTAAAATGATTGTTAAGTCTTAGAATAATATCAACAATTTTAATGTTATCTATTGGAACGAGTTTACACGTATTCCCAAGTTAGTGGCTAAGAAGAAGAGCTGACCTCAGATTCACACGTTCACTGAGCTTTGGCTGCTTTTGGCACAAGGTAAATATGCAGAACACGGCCCTGGACTCGGGGAAGTTAATTGCTCTCATGTGCTGCTTTCTGGGCGATTTTATAAAGAGCATTCTCTGTCTTGTATGGATTTTGTTGGAAGCGATATGATTTCTATGGAAATGTTTTTGTACTCTGCTGCCAATGTTTTTGTACCCCACTTCCCCACCACAATCTTGGTAATTTTAAGTAAAGATGGTTGATATCTGTGCCGAGAGGCTGGATACAATATTTTACATTTGGAATTTTAGCCCCATCATACGGATAAAAATAATTTGCTTCGAGTCACGCGTGACAAGTTCTGCAATTGTTTAGGGATACATCCTTGTTATTGGACAGCAACCAAACGTCTCTAAATGAAGATTTTTAAGTTAGACAGTTTTAGTTGGAGCAGATCATCCAAAAATTGACATGTTTATTGTAGTGGCTGATAATGGAGGATCTGGAGCATCTTCCATGTCTATTCCAATCATTTGCTTACCGTACTTTGTATCAGAATTCCCTTGCATCATCCTAGGGCACACTGTGGGAGCCACACCCTCTCTCATAAACCACGCCATTTGACGGAAAAAGGCCGAACAGTTGAGAATCAGGCCCCATTTCCTAATATTCCCTTCCACTCTTCTTCTACTTCCCTGCCTCACCAGTCATTTCTGTAAGTGAGTTGAAGAGCTTTGTGACTTTATGAATCGGTGCTTACTCACAACTATAAGAGAAATCTTCCTTTTGTTACTAAATTGCATCTATATGCTAGGCTAAATATAATTTTCCTAATAGGTTTTCATTAACAAATGAGCCATCGCGCTGCTTCTTTTACTGATCTCACTGCAAAGAGGACAAACCAGTCTGCAGTGAGTGTGAGAAGAAGCATCTATAAAAGAGAAATGTAAAAAAATTATTAATGAAAGCTACATGCACACAAAAATATTTGAGGCTGCTCCAGATCATTGCCACAATACAGGTTTATGGCACCTGGTTAGAGCTCGATAAGCACACGTTGTATCACCGCACTGTGACCTGCTGGTGCCAAAACAGATAGGAAATGTTCTATTCTCTGCTGGATTGCGGCCATTCTGCAGTCTATGGAGAGGGGAGGTGCACTCCACCCTCCCCTCTTCCGCACCCAGCCGTGTGTTACGCACGATATTCGGCCAAGGTGAGCACATGGTCATGTGCATGTAGCCTTAGGAAAATTATCTAGCCATTAATAGAACCAATGCACTATAATAAAATTCTCCCAAACGTCAGGACGAAGGCCAATTGCCGACCGTGTTGATCTTAGACCTGCTTTTATCCAATGTGTGAATAGAGCTGAATAATCATAAATCAGACTGAACAGAACAGAGCGTTATGCTGGTTATCTTTTGGATACAAACATTCTCCCAAACTTAAAATATATTGATGATACACTTAAATGGTCAAACCTTACACACTCCAGGATCTAAGCAACAATCCTGTGCAAGGACACCATGCACAACAATACTAACAAATGTAAAATTCAAACCCATTATTGCAGTCCCTTTATCCCTCAATATCACACAAATAAGGACTTACCACTGCTGGCACTGCCTTCTCTGCCCTCCCTTCGACTGCGGGCACTGCCATCTCTGCCCGATCTTACACGCTGGAAAGGAAAAGAAAAGAAAGTTGATCATCAGATAAATCAGCTCAGATGCAGCAGTTGAAGGAAGGAGAGGTTTACGTTGTGGTCCTGTTCACTTAGAGTAAGACCCCAAGTATTAGGGGATAAATGCAAAGGACAACCCCTTTAAATTAAGTCAGGGACTTCCTGTACTATAGAACAGAAGATAGGGGTTGTCACTCCTGTAGACTCTATACTTGACTCATCTCAGGCAAAATATGATTCTTCTCCATTTCAAAGAAAGGACATTGCATATCCTATTTGAGGGGGCTGGTAATTTATGTGGTAAAATTTTGAGTCCCCTTAAAACCAGCACAGTTTTGATGGTCATATTGAAGGGGTAGCTTCAGTTTTACAATAAGGTAACACACGTAGACACTCTACTGTCAAGGTAACTGTGGCTAAAATCCTTTATGTCAATTCATCCACTGCTTTCCTGTTGAATACGATGGAGTCTGCAATGTAGACTGGGAATAGATGGCAATGTGAATAGAGCCTTACAATCATAGATCTGAGCCCCAAATCCAGCTGTGATAATGGACTGTATCAGGATGGATGTGCATTTTATGAACAGCTTAAAAGGGCACCTACCACCACGATTCTACCTATAAAAGGTAGAACGGGTGGTAGGTGGATGAATGGGACATGAGGATAGCCCTTTTTAGAGCTAATCCTCACGTCCCCGCTATCTTTTAAAAATCTTTATTACCCTAATATGTACATTTTCTAAAGCGGCTACTGGGGTGTGGAGAAGCCGGACATGAGGCTACACGTTGCGGCTACTCCACGCCCCAGTAGCCTCTTTTCTCCTCCTACCCCGACATCTTCGGCACGCAGCTCCTCGCGTGCACAGTAGCTCCGGCTTTGTAGCAGTGGACGCGCAGCTGCGGGATTAGCTCTAAAAAGGGCTATCCTCACATCCCATACAACCACCTATCACCCGTTCTAACTTTATGGGTAGATTCATGGTGGTAGATTCCCTTTAAAGCACTACTGTAAAATGTACTTAGAAATGGTGAAAGGATAGAGTTAACTGGAAGAGGTCCAGGAATCCAAGAAGACATCAGTGATGAAGATTTTTAGAAGTATGTTGGGAATTGCCAGCGGAAATAAGTTTTAAAAGGAAAGTTGGCTTCAGTCAGTGGCCTCCGATCCCTTTTTCTAAAAGATGCTATTAATGGGGTTAAGTTCACTCCTGAGGTGAGTGTTTAGCTGCTCCAGTCTGTTAAAAGAGCTAAAAGGGTTGTCCACTTGCAGCAAATATTGTTTTTGTAATGAAAAGTTGTACAATTTTCCAATATACTTTCTGTATCAATTCCTCATGGTTTCCTAGATTTCTGCTTGCTGTCATTCTATAAGAAGTTTTATTGTTGAGTTCTAGTCCCTCGTCACAGTCCCTAGTCATGTGATGTTACACAGTTGCATGGCATGTTATATCACAGAGAGGGAAATATCACATGACCAGGGAAATAATGAGCCGTGCACCTGTGTGATATCACATGACCAGGGATATATAACGAGCACTGCACCTGTGTGACATCACATGACTAGGGATATAAGGAGCAGTGCACCTGTGTGACATCACATGACCAGGGATATATAACTAACACTGCACCTGTGTGACATCACATGACTAGGGATATAAGGAGCGGTGCACCTGTGTGACATCACTTGACCAGGGATATAACGAGCACTGCACCTGTGTAACATCACATGACCAGGGATATAACGAGCCGTTTTCAAACACGCTGGTATGTTCACCATGTGTTTGGCTGGTTTAACCCCTTAACGCTCTGCGCCGTAGCTCTACGGCGCAGAGGTATAAGGGATGTATGAAGAGGGCTCCCGGGCTTGTGAGCGCCGCCATCTCTATTGCGATCGCCGCGCCCCCGAACGTCATCGGGGGGGGGTGGCGATCGGGGTTGCCATGGTAGCCTCGGGTCTTCTTTTGACTCGAGGCTACATGGCTTCTGCAGATTCGTTACAATGAGCCTGTGGCTCATTGTAATGAATGTGCTGCAAAAATGCCATATATTGCAATACAGAAGTATTGCAGTATATGGTAGGAACGATCTGACCATCTAGGGTTAATGTACCCTAGATGGTCTAAAAAATTGTGAAAAAAAAAAAGAAAATTTTTTTTTAAAAAAAAGAAAAATTTTTTATAAAATATTAAAAATTCAAATCACCCCCCTTTCCCTAGAACTGATATAAAACATAATAAACAGTAAAGATCACAGACACATTAGGTATCGCCATGTCCCAAAATGCCCGATCAATCAAAATATAAAAACGGTTACGGCCGGCGGTGACCTCCGAGGCGGGAAATGGCGCCCAAATGTCCGAAATGCGACTTTTACACCTTTTTACATAACATAAAAAATAAAAACGCATCCGTTTTTTAAAAACGCATGCGTTTTTAAAAAACGGATGCGTTTTTTAACGCATGTGTTTTTAACGATCTGAAAACGCACTTAGTAAAAACGGCCCAAAAACGGACCAAAAACGCCATGTGTGTCTTCACCCTTTCTCTGGAAACGCATGTGCGTTAGGGCCGAGGACCTCCCCCTGTGCGCTAGCGTCGCGTGCTTTGCAAACCATTTCAAACTGCAAACACCACGTAAGCCCCTCCCTTCCAACGCAAATGCTGTGAGGTATGGGCTTACCCAAACACAGATTTATTTTGCTTATGACCAATGCAAAATATGTGTTCATTGTTACCGATTGCAAGTGTTTCTGTAGAAATGCATCTCCAATCAGGCTAGTCCCACCCTTCCAGCATATGTGTTGCGTTGCGTTTAAAAAAAAATACAAACACTACGGGAGCAGTCACACGTTTCGTTTAACGGATACGTTTAAAACCGCATTGCAATAGCTAAAGAGAGATTTGCTTAATTAAACAATTACAAAACACAACTGTTAATGTTTATGTTAACGTATGTGTTAACATTGTGTTAACAAATGCATGCATTAATGTAATGTTAACGCATGCATAAACAATGCGTTAATGGCCGCGTTTTGTAAACGCAAGTGTTAACAGCTGCTCTATTTTTCTGTGAGTGTGCGGCCGTGCGCCACTTCCTTCTCCTCTCCAGCACATGGCGGGCATACAGTGTGTGAATGCACCCGTAGGGTGATGCCACACATGGCGTATTTGGTCTGTTAAAAAACGTATCCATTTTTTACCTTTACCATTGGTTTGGCTGCTTAGAACCGGTTTATCTCAATAGATAATCAGGTTCTAAGCAGCCAAATGCATGGTAAACGCTCAAAAACGTACGCGTTTTCAAAACGTATGCAATTTTTAACGGACTGAAAACACATGCGTTAAAACAGACTGAACACAGGACGTGTGGCCTCAGTTTTTAAGCATGCACTTTCAGTCCGTTTACAGGCTGCTTACAACCTGTTTTTCGATTAAGATAATTGGGAAAACTGACAAAAACGGTCAAAAACAGATGCGTTTTAAAAATGCATGAATGCGTTTTTAAATGGACTGAAAGCACACGCTTAAAGGACACCTGTCATCAGGTCTGTGTCACTTGTCCTGTCACTACTACCTGTTGGAGCAGCTCACAAGGATCCCATCCCAGCCTTTATCTAGTTATTTCATACATTATTCATTGTAAAATCATCTATTTTTTATCATGTAAATTAGGCTGGTCACATGGTCAGAGGCAGTGATGTCACCGCTGTTACCCCTCCCCTCTCCTCCCCCTGCTCATGTCTGTGTGTAATGTATAGTAAAGCATTGCTAGTGTGTGTGCTGCATCTGCTGACATGCTGCATCCTCCTAATATACAGGTGAGAGACACAGACATCAGCTACACATGAATCTGACATGTTCTGCTGTAACATGGCTGCTATATCTCTCCTGTACACACACACACAGTATACAGCCTCACATCATTATACAGGCTGTCAATCAAGCACTGGGGGTGTGGCTGTGCCTCCCACTCATGAATAGAGTGGACAGCTTGAATATGCTAATGCTTCATTGGACATTTCACAGGTCATTTGCATACAGCTTTAGGACCTCATTGCTTAGGTGTACAGGCATGTAGAGGGACAATGAAGGGATAGAGGCAATGCTTTCTAATGGCAGTTTATGAAAATATATTTAGTTTAGAGGGGTTATTTTGCATGACGGGTTCTCTTTAAAAACGGAGTGAAAAAAGAGGAGCAGCTTCTCACTATGATACGTTCACACCCATTATGATCCACACCTGATTTTGGCTTCAAAAACAGCATCTAAAAAACTGAACGAGTGGATGTACCTTAAAAGAGTTTGTCTCATCTCTCCTGCTATGTCTGATTTATAAAATGTCATCAGCCACTGTGATAAATCTGGTGCATCCGTCTGGTCTGTACATTTAGACCAGATAGTTAATCTTCTCCATAGTCTCTATTTTTCAGCTGGATTTGCTTTTTTTTTTTTACCCACTGGATCACTCCATTGGGATCAATGTATCCGCTTCCTTGAGCTGTTCAACAATACTTGCAGGCATGCACAGATGACATACAGCAGTCTCTCAAAATCAACTCCTTATGCTCCCAAAATAATGTTTTCTATTTTAAGCGGACTAAAACAGATTAACCCATGAACATCATCTAGATCAGTTTATTTATAAAAAAAAAAAAAAAAAAAAAACTAAGATTTTCATTTTGTAGAAATACAGAAAAATTGAAAACTTGCCTTTTGTGCACCCCCCCCCAAAACGTGGAGGTAGAGGGGGGGGGGGGCTTAAAATATATATTACCTGTTCCTTTAACTCTTTCATTTTTTCTGCTTTCTTTAACTTTGTTGTATATTCTTGAACTTCTTTCAAGCCAATATCTGTGCAGAGCCGCACCAGGAACCGCAAACCTGTGGATTATCAGGTCACGTGTATAAATTAGTTATTTAAATGATATTACAGAACTATTACAGAAACAATGGGAGAGATTTATCAGTGCTGCTACACCATAAACTGACAAAGTAGCGCTGAAATAAGCACAATTTCATGCTCAAAGCAATACATTTTTAATTCTTTTTGCGAACTCCAGCACCTCCACACCACGATAGGGTGTCTAGGCCGACAGCAGAGGGCTGGCGCACCAGCAGTATTGAAATTCTCCAGCTTTTTCTGCAATTTCTCATGACGTATCTGGAGAGATGGCTATTATAAATGCCCCCCGATATAAACACAATGGGGGGGATTTGGTAAGCCTTGTCCACCAGTTTTCTGGCTTGACTTGTAAAAAAATCAGTGTTTCAGCGAATTTCTAGCAATTTCTTTGCGCCCACACCCCACTTTGAGCGTGACTTCTCCTTAAATTTAGAGTAGGTTTACCTCGATTTGGTCTAAAGCAGTAAAATTTTGCGTAAATCAGGGGAAAGTGGTGGACCGACATTCAGATTTACTATGGCAGGACCCACTTAGTAAATCCGACATGCGGTATGCTTCTTGGACGACAATGAAGACGCCAGTTTTAGTAATCCCCCCCCCCAATGCATGGGAATCCTATATTAAAAAAAAAAAAATGTATAGATAGATTTTGCTAGATATTACTTACATTCAACATTATCTGGGAACTTTTGATGAATTTCCTTGTATTTATCAAGCGCTTTCTGGTAGTTGCCTGAAGAAAAAAAAATGCATGTCATAATATCACATGGTTAGGGGGATTAAAGAGAGGACAACATTGGCCATATCTGCTTCCTGTTTAACCCTTTACTCTTTAAGCAATGAACCTTGTTTTCAGGTGTTAACCAAGACAGAATTCTAGGGGACTGGGTACCCTTAATGTTGGATGTTTTCTTTATGTTAAATTTCTTGGAAAATAAAAACAAAAATATATTTAAAAAAAGACCATTTTGGGTCCCTGAACGAGTTAAAGCAGACAATGACATGTGCAGTGAGTTATTGGCTGGTCTCCATCCAAGTCCACATCTGGAGGGGACCAAGATTTATCCTCAGACTGAATTTCCATAATGGTTGCCAGTCCTACTGAATGATGTTTGACACAATTCAACTAAAAAATAATACCATATATTGTGGTACATCTGCATGAGGCTTGGTTCAGGTGTTTTAAGTCTTAAAGGGTTTGTCTGGGATTATCAAATTTGTAGGAAATATCGGGGGTGAATAAACAAATCTTGAACTTACCATTCTCTTCCTCTCACAGCATCGCTGGTCTCCGTTTGCATACAGAAATGTTACTGCTGCACCTGGCCTAAATGTAGCCCTGCTGAGCCCAGTGACAGAGTTTTTCTGACTTTCTGGCCCCCCAGGGGTGGAAATATTGCACCTCTGATCTCAGGATAGCTAATCTCAAGGAAGGTGCATGGGTTATTTATAGCCAGTTCCTCAAAAATCCCCCATGACTGGCAAATCTATTTGATTGATTGGTGCTGTATAATTTATCATAGTATAAAACATGGCACCAGCGCCTTCGTGCGATACCCACCGCTTCTCCTGTGACAGCTTGCCAGCATTAATTGCCATTTCACCTGGGTGGGTCTGTAGAAGGTAAATATACATGAATGAAGTTATACATATAAAGACAGACACCCGACTTACAGACAACCCCTAGTTACAGACAGACCCCTCTGCCCACTGTGACCTCTGGTGAAGCTCTCTGGATGCTATTACTATAGTCCCAGACTGCAATGATCAGCTGTAAGGTGTCTGTTATGAAGCTTTATTGATAATCCTTGGTCCCTTTACAGCAAAACATTTTGAAACTCCAATTGTCACTGGGACAAAAAAAAATAATTTGTCTACAACTACAAATATAAAATATACAGTTTCAACTTACATACAAATACAACTTACCTATGGACCCTATCTTGTAACCAGGGGACTGCCTGTATATAGAATAGTCCATGTTTGATCACTATAGACACACATTGGAATGTGGGCAGAGTAATCATCAACTTTACTGATTATCCCGACTACACACAGTGATTGATAGTGATAGGCTGTATGTTTTACTCACAGGACCACTGTTCTATAAATTAGAGTCCTGAAGATGGGAGCTGCACCCATCAGTCACTTATGGCATATCCTATATCTATCACATAAGCATTTATGATACGAACATCCCTGGCTGCCCATCTTGTGGTGGTGTGTAGAGGATGTCCTCGCCATATGAATAGACTATTACTATAAAGGACAGTTTATAGTTGGGGTTCTTAGCATGGAATCAGCATTTAGGATCCATTGGCTTCATACTACACCTCCTTCTTGCCGGTATGTAGGAAGCCATATAATACCCCAACCTTGTAACTTCAGATACTTACTGTATAAGTGCAGCTCTCTCAAAGTACTTGACAGCTTTCTCACAGAACTTCTTGTCAATGTAATAAGCGCCCAGCCATTCAATCACTTCAATGTTTGATGGGAAATAGCGATAAGACTGTAAGAAAGACATATTCAGTAACCATCACCAAAACCCTGAAATGACAAAGCCATGCACCATATACAGCGTATACAGTGGAGGGAATTTACAGAGGAGAACGATACAGCATCTGGCCATAAAAACCAGGGTGTAGGGATTTTGATAAAACAATCCAGACATGTTGTACAATACCTCACAGTAGTAGTGGAAGGCCTCTGACTTGTCTCCCTGTGTATCGTACAATTCCCCGAGCTTAGCAAGTGCATGGGAATCAGTCGGTACAATGTTTCTAAGCTGCAGGAGCCATTCGATTGCCTGATTAGGATCATCCAACATTTCATACCTGTAGTCACTTGGTTAAAGGAAATATACTAGGAACCAACAAGTAGATTTAAAGGGGTTGACTGGAAGTGCCGCCATTCATTGTGCATGTGACCACTGAGCCAGTCACTAGCTGTAGTGGTCACACATGTTCATGAACGGCATTCAGGATGGACCCTTTTTTCTTGGGATCCTTAATGGTCCAATGGCACATAGGTGCAGTATGACAGTGCTCTAGGAGAGAGGAATAATAGCCTTTTCATGACTTCTGTATGTGCTATACAAACCTTTTGATACAGATGACTGCAGTAAGGATACAAGTCAGCTATCTGGCTGACAACCTGTGCACTATTTCTCAGGATCGCATGGAGTTTATGAAAACAATCCAGAGCATTCTCCAGGCGATTTAATTTCTTGTACGTCAAACCTAAGACAAAAAAACATACATATCTTTATTTGAGACTAAAGGCTTCACAGAGACTTCACAGAATACCAGGATCTATAAAGGGGGGGGGGGGGGTGGGGGGTTATACATATGGATTTAATTTGGAGGAAAAAAAGTTGTAGAATTCCCTACCTCAAATTTGCAGCTTCATTGACACGTTACATATAATTACATCACACCGCATTGTTTAAAAGGGGTACTTTTTTTGGTCTATAGGAATTGTGATTAATATCAAATTGACAGGTGCCTAACCCCCAAAACCCTAACCTGCTATAAGAGACTTCAGACTTCAAGAGAAGTGCTGTGGCTTCTTCACATCCCACCAAGCACAACACAGTTCATTGTGTGTGCTTGGTATTACATATTAGCCTTTATAACTTCAGTAACACTGAATTACAAACAGGCTAAATGACTGATAGATAGACATGACAGGCCTGTGAAGCAGAACTAGCACTAAATGATGTAATATTACTAAAACTGATCAGTAGGGGTACCAGACATCAGATCCCCCACCATACTGATATTAATGATGTATCCCAAGGATAGATATTGCAAAAAAAAAAAAAATGTCTTGAAAACACTTTTAAAGTGTTGACTACTGGATGGATGATATCATACCATTTTGGCTACACTATATAATGGTTTATGAATGCACAGTTTTTAACAACATGCCATTTTCCTATATACAAGACCGCTATAATTGTCTTTAAAGGGGTTTTCCCACGAAGACAAGTTAGGCTGTATCCACGGGATAGGACCTAACTTGCTGATGAGCACAGTGCTCGGCAATCTCCGTCAGCTCCAAAGAGATTAATGGAGCAGAAGGGTCATGCGCGGTTGTCTGCTCCATTAGTCTCCATCAGTCGGACCCCTCCTTTTCGCGATCTGTGGGGGTCTAAGCACTTAGAACCTCACTGATCAGCAAGTTAGGCCCTATCCCATAGATAGAGTCTAACTTGTCTTTGTGGGAAAACCCCTTTAAATATAAACATGTCGTATCCAACAGGAACCTATATGCTTCTGCATTAAATGATGCCATGTATATCCTACATGTAGTAAGTAAGACCAACATACAGTCTATACAGTATAGTTTAAGGCAGAGCCCTCTTACCAAGATTATAGAGTGACTCTGTGCAGGAAGAGTCGTTCCTTAGAGCTTCTTTGTAATATTCAGCGGCTCTTTCATAGTCTCCATTTAGAAAAAGTGAATTGCCTTTATTAGTCAATGCGGATGGATTGTACCGATCAGATGTAACTGCTAGGTCAGCATACACATCGGCCTGGGTATAGTCTTTTTCCTGTAAGAAGATACAGACATGAAAGATGAGGGGTGACTGGACTGAAAATGAAAATCTGAACACAAATCAGTGTGGTGATCACAGCAGAAAACCTTATCCACAGATGGGAAATAACTTGCTGATCGGCGGTAGGACCACAACGGATCACAAGAACGGGAGTTCATTGCAGCCCCAAATGAATTGTGCAGCTGCATGCACTTGCGCTGCTTTCAATCATCACGATGGGAGTAGTACTTTGTCAGCACCGTAGATATGAACAGAGTAGCGGGCACATGTGTGTCCAGCTGCTTCATTCATTTAAGGGTGCAACAATCTCCTGTCATCCAGATCTGCGGGGGTCCCATCAGATCAGCAAATTATCTTATATCCTGTGAATAGGGGATAACTTCATGTAATTGAAATCCTTCATTAACTTTTATTTCTACTAAACCAAAGGCAAAACTATCAGCTGTCATGGCATCCAATGCCTACAAGGCCACCACTATTATTAGAAGGAGAGCAGGTATGAGGGAGATGACACAAAATATAGAGGGAAGAGAGAGAGAAGTAGAATATGTAGGATACAGAGAGACTACTATATAGATCTAATGGAAAAAGTTGAATGGACCAGCCGAACAGCAGAAGCTGTAACTTTATTTGCAATACATTTAAATTATCAAAGTGACATCCAGCAAAACAGGGTGTTTTACTGGATGTCACTTTGAAAATTTTAATCTACTGTATTGCCAATAAAGTTGCAGCTTTATTGGCCATTCAACTTTTTTCATTCAATCACTATACCTTTGCAGCAAGGGGTACTCGTGACTTACTGGACCTAAGAGGTGAGCTGGAGGTTCTCTCTGTCTACTACTATATAGATCGCTGCACTAGCAATTTCCCACTTTTAATGATACACATGTTAAAATGATCAAAGCCTCATCCTTGAAACCTGTAGCTGCTGCACAACTAAGTGTGAGTCCATTCAATTTCTTCTACCAGAACCAATGATTACAAAAATAGAAACTTACCAGTAAGTAAAGGAATGATAGGTTGGTGGCCGCTGCACTCTTCACTCTGCTGTCTTTCTTCTCAAACATTTTTAAAGTTTCTACAGCCTAGAAAGAAAGAAAAGGATAGGGTTTACCACCCATAACTTAGAGCAGAGCCTCCATAACAGGGCGATCACTGGTCCTCTGAGCCTGTCCACCAAGATATCTAAAATACTACTCTACATGATATTATCTCCACAGAGCAATGTAATACATACCATATCATACTGACAAGGTCAGGCAGAGTGAAAGATAAAGAGACATTATTGGAAAATGTACTTAAGATATATGAAAAAAAAAAGTAAAAGTAAGAAAATATTTTAACTGGCTTTAACACAGTTAATGGATATGTCAGAGATGGGCTAGAAATACCCATTTGTGGGGGGAGGAGTGTATATATTGTGACTTGCTCTATAGAATTTCTTCCTCTTTTCACAGTACATTTGTTGATGATGCATGATACCATCTTAGATCCATAGAAAGTTTAACTTTTGAAAGTCAATTTATAAAGAACAAGATTCGAAGGAGTTGTCCAAGAGGAGTCCAGATTAGATTGAGCCTGTCGGACCTTTTCCAGCCACTACACAGTTTGTGAAGCTGTGCTCAGTTCAGTAGAATGTGGCTTTTTGAGAGAGCTCAGAGACAGTTGTACTGGTAGATGTGCCCCAGAAAATACGTGGTTGTTGTCTCCTAGGGAAAGTCATGAAAAATAAAGTACTGTGCTGGACAACCCCTTTTATCTAAAGTGAAAAGATGGGGTTACATCAAATGGTAGCCCTTTTTATATGCACTTTAAAGGTGTAGGACATAACAAAGGGAGCAACCCTGGTAGGTCAAGTCTTTTAATATCTTACATGGACAATCATTTGATTATGTGGCCACATAAAAGGACACCCAGAGCTGTGGTTTATCAGATACAAAATCCCTTTAAAGGGGTCGTACCAGGTTTTCAAGTTATTCCCTTTCCATGGGTTAGTGGAAAACAAGTTGATTGGTGAAGGTCCGACTGAAACCCCCACCAAATCAGGAGAGTAGGAGCCCCAGCAATTTGGAGAACAGCAGTCATGTTCTCGTGATCCTTGAGGGTCCCAGCAGTCGGACCCTCAATGAACAGCTTAAAAACCTTGTACAACCCCATTAAAAGTTTGAAAGATGATATTATAATAGATGTATGTTAATGTCATTAAGCAGAATATACCTGGGTAAAGTTCTTCTGTTTCAGGAAAGTAATTGCCTTGTTGATCTCCAAATCATTAGCCAGCTCTACGTACTGGGATGTCTTTACTGCCTCCACACACCTAGGAACCAAAATCACATGTAATATTAGACTTTCATATAAAAAAATGTCATATATGTGTACAGTTCATTGCTGTGAATACCAACATAAGCATACAGGACTAAAACTGTACTCAAAAAACCGTATAGTCAATAATGCAGTATAAATCTTTATTAATACACATAAGGGAGATCAAAATGGACATTAAAAACACACGTTAAAATCCACAAAAACAAACAACATGGTGGTTGTCAATCCATAGTATACAACACAGAGTATCCAGATATATAACAATGTAACCATATAAATAAATACAGGATAGGGCTGGGCAAAATGTACAAATATAATATCTACCTAACCAGCTGTGCTCTGCCCCAAATAGTATGTGACTGGTGACATCAGCCAGGGGACGTTTTTATTTGAGCTGAGGGAGCAACCTGCGATGGAAACTTTGGAGCGGGAAGTCACCATGGATGTTAATTTGCTGGAAAGCACTTTTAACCAATTGATATCACTACAACACATCAACTCTACACAATATGGGTGGTCCTATTAGGGCCTTTTATTTACATTGTTAAAGTGTATTATTAATTGTCCAACCCCTTTAAACAAGCCAATAACATATGTTACCAGTCATAGCCAATATCAAACGAGGTTTCAATAACGGGTGCGATTAACTTTGCTGCCGTCATGATATATTTTTCAGCCAATGCTTTCCTAATGGGTTGGAAGAAGAAGAGGAAGAAAAGTTAGACGTCAAGGATGGATTAATATATAATAACACACTCCATCAATCTCGTATGTGCCCACCAAAGACATATTGGAAATACTCTGGTTCCTGGTGTTCTCCTCTGGATAAATGGGTATTCTACTGTAAAACATATTTCAGTAAGGGCTGAATATGGGAGCCCCTTACATGGCAAAACTTTAATGCTGAGTTCCACACTAAACTTCAATGGAAGTATCCTACACACAACACCTTACATCCGAGATCCCTAGAGGAGAAAGGACAGAGAGCTGTGACTTTAAGCCACGTAACATGAATTCTTAGATCTGCCTTAATTACTTTATGGGCTATGTAGACTGTGGAAGATGTCTTCCATGGTTGAAAAATGAATGTCAACTTTACTGTGATTAAGTCCAAGACCGGATATCTAGATACTATTAGCACAATGATAAACTCTCAAGAATCCCAGTGTCTGCCATTATATTGACAAGAAGAAAGCCCTGAAATTCTAACCTTACATGTTAGGCCCAGTGCACATCTCAGTTGGGTCTGCAGTTATTTGCATCAGTTATTGTGAGCCAAACCCTTGTCAGGCAACTACATTGCGGTAAGGTATAATGGAAAGACTTTGTTCGACCACTCCCGTTTTTGGCTCCAAAAAACGATGCAAAACACCAAAGACAAAACGGAGGTAAGAACTGGCCCTTAGATATATTTCATGAGATCTTCTTACCTTTCTCGTTCCATTTGATGCAGACTGTCATTTTTAATAGCTTCTATTAATAAATTTGTATGAGGATCATCCTTAAAAAAATAAATAAATAAGTTCAGACTTTTGCCACATGTCTACAGCCACATAATCCTTACAGACAAATAATGCTTGCACTGAACAGCTCAATAAATGGTCGGTAACTTTGCTACAAACTTTGCATAAATCAATAGTATAAGAGACTGCAAAAAACTTATATTATCAGGGGAAAGCCCTTCTTTTTCCAATTACTTGTCTCCCCTCATGTATCAGATTGCATAGAAGTTTGTGGAAGGGGGAGGGTTTCAAGTAAATAAAAGCGTAGCTAGATACCCACCAAACAACTCAACTCAAAAAGACACACATACAGCTTGTAGAGGGTAAAACTGATGGGTAAAATAGCACCAGGATTGTGGTTCTGTGTGCTGCAGAACCAGATATACAGGAAATTAGTGACATAGTTGGGGTTACCAACTCCAAATAAAGATCCCATTCCAGAATATCTCGATTGGTTTTAGCTGCAAGAGAATGATATATGTCTGAAGTGACACTCTCCCTGCAGCACTTAAAAGTGGCTTATTTCTAACAAAAGGGGACAGAGGAGATTTAACCTAAAAACAGGAATTCTAGAAAGCACATTTCATACCCTACCTGTGAGTGCTTTTAGTTAAGCGGGATAAAAGCTGGTGATGGGTTCCCTTTACATAAAAGCAACTTGAACCTTCGAGGGGATGGCCACTTACACCAAACTTTGACAGAGTAATGCCCCTTTCACACAGACAGTCTGGGGATGTACATTGGATATACATCCCCATAAATGGAGCCAGTGCTCCCAAATTATACTTGTCCTGCCAACCATTGATATGGGATTGTTTATTATGCAGTGAGCTGGTAAGACAGTAATGACTGAACTGCTCCCTCCTTCCACTGGAATCCAGCAGGACATAAAAGGGCCATGGCTCCTGATGGGTGATGCTATTAGGGTCTTACACTTACCCTAATGAAGTTTGGAATAAGTGGCCAATCCCTTCCAATGCCTAGTATTCATACACATAACTACCATGCTGTGTTACAGATCCGTAAGCACAATCCTGTAGGACGCCATCCTGTTCTGCGTTGTCCATTTCAAGGTACAATTCCTTTGTTATTTGACAATAGATTAAAAATAAAGAAATGCTTTTTTTTTTTTTTTAAATACACTGTATACTGCTACCTACACCAGGAGAAATATACTTGTCTTCATCATCAATCCCGAGAGGTGCTGCTATCAGCTTCTGGAAGGCTTTCTTCATTTTGTCTTGATCTCCCAAAGCAAAATAACACAGGATTAGATTAAAGCCAGCTTTCAGATTTGGAGATTCGCTCATGATGTGCTCAAAGCTGTTGATGGCGTCCGCATACTGCCCAGTTTTTACAAAAGTCACTCCGATATTCTGCATTATCTTTATCCTATAGCAGCACAGAAGTGATAGATGTTGGACACAATGAAATATATAATAACATGATATTTTTTCTATGTAATATAATATACAAGACAATTATTGACCTCATCTCCTTATGGGCACCAGGAATCTGATCTAGAGCCATGCGATAAAATTTGATAGCTTTGGAGTAGTTCCTCTGTTTCAAATAGATATTTGCCATGTTCACCTTTAGACGACCTGAAAGAAAAAGTAATTTCTTCTATAAATGATTCATTTTGAATTATATTGTTATTTGGATTTTGGCCTTATTAACCATTTTTAGCACAGCGTATGGAGCAGAATTCCTACTATCCAAGTGGTGGAATTTAATTTTTAAGATCCAGATGACTTACGGTAATCATTTTATCCTTTGGGTTAGTACCATCACAGATATACCACTGCTGATCCTGGAAGTCTTATTCAATATTGGACAGCTTAAAGTAAATTTATCATCACAATCCATCATGATGAACCAGGGACACTTACTCATAGATCCAGGAACTGTGACTGTGGTAATCTTCTTATATTTGTTATCCATGGCGACCTTCCTTTTAAAATCGACCTTTACAATTATGCAAATGAGTTTGAATTGCTTTGGGTTTCCAGAGTTCCTCCATGCTCTGGCTTTACAGGCTGTTACACTATCTCACCCTCCCCTTCTACTCTCTCGGCACTTCCCTCTTCCCGATGTAATCTCACCGCAACAGATGAAGTTTCAGCACACAGTGTGAGGGAGATGTGCTGAGGGAGCAGGGGGAGGTGGAAACAACAGGTGCAACAGCCTGTGAATCTGCAGCACCAAGAGGCTCTGTTAACACTGCCAGGAGCCCTTCAGGCTCATTTGCATAATTTTAAAAGCTGATATTAGAAGGAAGGTGGCCTTAGATAACAAATATAAGAAGATTACCACAGTCATGGAGCCTGGATCTATGAGCAAGTGTCTCTGGCTTGTCATGATGGATTTTGATGGTAGATTTCCTTTAATGGGATTTATACGAACCTCCCCTATTCTTCCCAGAGGTTGGAAGAATTTATCCGCTATCCTCAGGATAAACATCTTAAGATATTAGAAGGGTTTTATCTCTAATCAATGCAAAATAAATATAAGTTTCTGTAAGCAAAATATTTTTTTTTATAGATTTTGGCCCAAGATTTGTCATTTTTATCTCATAATGTGACAAAAAAATCATGTGCTCTCTGGTTTGGAAGGTATAAAATTACCTTCACGTAGAGAACAGTCCTCCCCTGTGTCAGGAACATTCCTGTGGCTAAAACACCTAGCGCTTCCAAGCCAAGTAAACACTAAGCCTGTCTTATCCTGGCCTGAAGACCCCAGTTGCCCTGTACAGCCCCTTCCCCCATCCATACGTAGTTTTATATGCAGTGCAGCAGTGTGTATGAACATACAGTGTAGGGATAATGCAGCAGGCTTATCTACAGATCTATGTAAAGTCTCACATATACAATCAGGAAACATGAAAGCATTGTGTGACAGGTGACAAGGTCTGCTACAACTTCAAAACACCTTTCAGTAATATGGACTGTATGACATCCATCTCCACCCGTCATGAGTGGTCATTCCATGTATATTTCTGGCTTTAAAGTGCTACCCAAAAAAATACCCAGCCCAATCTGCAGACATAATGTTACAGGTCATGTAAAATATTGAATATATATACCGTATATACTCGAGTATAAGCCGACCCAAGTATAAGCCGAGGCCCCTAATTTTACCACAAAAACCTGGTAAAACCCATATACTTTTTACTCGAGTATAAGCCGAATTTGGGTTTTCAGCACATTTTTTTTGTGCTGAAAAACTAGGCTTATACTTAAGTATATATATTTTTTTATTTTAAGGAGAAACTTAAGCGCAACTTGCCTAATAATTGTTTGACTTGCTGGTCATTATGGCTTTAGAGCAGTCCTACTCAGGTTGACAGTGATTTCTGCATTTGTGCTTGACTAAGACAGACTGTCAATCATTAAACAGGTTGCGCGAAAACAAAAGGATAGGGGATAAGTGTTTTTTGACTGTTCGGATCCACCTAGAGCAAGCAAAAGTATAGCAAGGTGGCTGTGGGGAAGAAAGGTGGGGGCGGGGAGCAGGGGCTTCATAAAAAAAGAAACTAGTACTAGGACTCATGTCGCGGTCCCCCCATCCCATGCACGTTTGTTAACAGCCTTCCCGTACGCCCACCCATCACCATGTCCCAGCGCTGAATCAGGCCTGTGTTCCCGTGCAAACAAACAGGGGCAAAGTCATGGAGGGACTGTGGCGTGGAACAGCAGGCGGGCCAGGTAAGAACTAGTTTATTTTTTTTTACGCAGCCCCCCCCACCCCTCAACGACTGCGCTATTTTTTGCTTATTCTCAGACAACCCCATTAAGTGACACTCTCTACTGAACTCATTAGCTCAGAGCAACAGGTTCACATTTAGAGAGCTTTTCCAAGTTTCGCAGAATAAGGAATAACATCGATGGAAGACTAAAGGCACTCACACTAATCATGAGAAAAAGGGGGTTTGTTCTCACTAAGCAATGGGTCGAGCATGCATTCTGCCCTCCATACACATTTTATGGAGGGCGTCGGAGTAAGCTGAGCACTGTGCTCAGCAATTTCTGGTGCTCCCCTACTACTGAATTGAGTGACAGGACCCATGGTTGACATGACGCTCCATCATTTAGTGAGAATAGTACCCTGATTCTCATGAACTGCAAGGTTACATTCTCATGGGGGTTTCAGCAGTTGGACCCTCACTGATAAGATATCCTGTGTATAGGGGGTAACAATAAAAATTTAGAACAATGTTTTTAATACAACCTATTTCATTATACAAATTCTGCCCTTTACCACAAAGTCAAGTCAGAAATCTTCATTCAACAGGGTACATACCGGCATGACTAAACATCTTATTCTTCACAATGACTTGGTAAGTATTGAGGGCTTCTGCATACATCTCATTGGCTGAATACTGGGTCGCCAAGTTAAGCAACACCTGTTAAATAACACAGAAATAAATATATTTCTTTTGTTATTATTACACTTATCACTATTTTTTTAAATTGTTTTAGATGCTATAAACGTTATACTTTACATCAATGATGATACAGTCAAAAGTTATTTCCTATTTCTAGTGATGGATATTGCTATCATTATACTTACAGAGTATGTGAGATCCAGGTTAATATTCTCAGGGGATAAGATCTGTTCTCTTTGTCGGACCAAGACTCTCTCCTTCCTCCCAGCTTCCTTAGCTTTCTCCAATGCCTATAGTGCGGTATTATAATAATATACTATACAGCAAAATAATAGAATACATGTATACACTTGGTCTGTAACCACACTGCTCACCTGCTTTTGATCTCCATTACTATTTGCAATACAACTTTCTTCTATTAATTCATTAACCTTCTTCTCCAATTGTCTTATCTTTTCTTCAGGTCTATGAAAGAGAGGAGATAAAGGACACCGGAAAGAAGTAGAACAATGGTTCTGGACCGGTGACCAAATATTTGTGTTTGCCCAGAAGAAGTTTCCCAGAAAATCCCTTTAAAAGGCAATGCTTCTAGGTGGAATAGATTTCATTTTATGTTGTATGGCTTGGGCAGAAATCGGTCAAAATTATTAAGAAGTGTCCAATTCTTAACATTAGTGCATCTTAAGCAGGTCAAAAAAATAATGTTAAAAAAAAAAGTGTTCTTTGGTTTGTCACAATACAATGGCTCCCCCTAGTGTACACTGCGTCACCTTGAAAGGGTGAAAGAATTTGGCAAGAAAACTAGACACAGAACTCCAAGAAAGTGAACAATCAGCACGAGTTGATGTTTTTATAAATCTTTGTAATTTATATCAGTGTTTGTGGCTTGAGGGCAGACAAAGGTCCCATGGAACCCAACATAGGACCCATCGCCACCAAATCTGCCATGGGACTTCTGGTCCCCATCCGGATAATAGTTTAAGGACATCTAGTGAATGTAGAAGTTTGGTTCCAACTTTATTGTACGAAATATTTGGCAATGAATATAGATATATGCTTGTGCTTTATTGTTGAAAGTACTGTCCCAACTTGGGAAGTTTTCCCCCCAATCCATATTAAAGCAAAAACTTTCTAGTTGGTGGAGTCAACATGCTCGGTTATCTGCAGCAGATCCAATAGAAGTGAAACGAATGGCTAGGCACAAGTTCGTCCTGCCATCCACCAGTTAGTGAAGACGAGATCCCCATTATCCTAATTGCTGGGGGTCC
Organism: Engystomops pustulosus; assembly: GCA_019512145.1. Lineage (NCBI taxonomy): Eukaryota > Metazoa > Chordata > Amphibia > Anura > Leptodactylidae > Engystomops > Engystomops pustulosus. Next base: position 12,875,630 of record CM033642.1, on the reverse strand, counting down.
TATTCTCATGATGGGTGTTATTCTCACGTTATCTCCAGACTAACAAATTATCATTGCACTTATTAAATCTGTAGGGGTCCAAAGCCTGGAAACCAGATGGATCAGGTCTCTGGCATTACATCCAGTAGTCACTGTCTGTTTTCAAAGCTCATTCCTATTCAAGTGAATGAGGGAAAGCTGCAATACCAAGTACATCAACAATACAACATATAGCACCGTGCTTTATATGTAGTGAAAAGGTGTAGTGTTTTAAAGGGGTTCTCCCAAAGATAGGGCCTAACTTGCTGAACCGTGGGGTCTCAGTACCGAGATCCCCAAAGATCGCGAAAACGAGGGGTCCGACCGACCCCTTGCTTCACCTCAGACTAATGGAGCAGACGGCCGCGTATGACCGTTCTGCTCCATTAATCTCTGTGGAGCTGACAGAAATGGTTGAGAGCCGCACTCACAGTTCTTCGCCAGCCCTATAAAGATAAATGGAGAAGAACGGTCATGTGCGGCCGTCTGCTCCATTAGTCTCATGAAGCAACAAGGGGTCGGTCGGACCCCTCATTTTCGTGATCTGTGGTGGTCTCAGCACTGAGATGCCCACTGAATAGTAAGTTAGGCCCTATCCCTTGGATAGGGCCTAACTTGTCTCCGTGGGAAAACCCCTTTAACAGCTTATCAGACGAGGTAACAGGTCTTAGACCCCCAGCAGTCTGATATTAATGACCTACTATACTATACTACTGTACCTCAATGTGTCCCAGAAATCCATATTAATCCAAATAATTATTAAAGAAGCAAATAGTAACTCACGTGTCTTCACTCTTGGTCTCAAGAGGAGGAGCAGGACCTCGAGACTGACCCAACGGATCAAAAGAAGAACCTACATAAAAAGCAGTCCTATGTAAATAAGCTACTTGTCCTAGTTTTTCCCCTTTATCCCCAACATAATTGAAATGTACCTCTAAACCCTGCCTTAGTGTACCCAGCCGCACGCACAGCTGTCATGGGTCGAGCTGCTCCATCCTGCAAAACACGTGTACATACATACATGAGACAGATCTACAACTGGATTTACGGCTCATACTAATATCTATAAGCAAAATAGTACTACAAACACAATTTTTTTTTAATATGCCTGTTTGAAATGACTATTATATTATACCTGAACTGCCCCAGTCATTGGTCTTCCCATAGATGAAGAAAGGTTCACTCTAGGCTGCAGAAAGAAAATTAAAAAATAATAGAAATAGAATATTTATGGTCTATGTTAAGAACCGACTGTGTGGATTGATGTGTGCGAGGGTTGGATATAGGACCAAATAACTTTCCAGCATCATATAAACACAAAGCCGAAAGAGTTGGCTCCATCATCTCTACTGGGATTGCGGCTTCCACTAAAAGTGAAGAGTACAAGCGGATGTAGTTATGGCTTCTGACTACAACAGGCAGTAGTGGATTATAAAATAGGCGGGTGGTAGCCCAGGGCCCAAGGAATCTAGGGGAACCAATGGCCACCGAAACCAACCACCATATTTTAAACTGAGGAACCTTCATCCAAAAGTAGCATCAGTTCCTGCTCACAATACACATGTAGACAAGAGCCATTCAGGACCTTTGAAGGTCCTCTAAAGGTCCTGAAAGTGCAGATTGAAAGCAGGTAACACATCCTCCATTCCTCAAGAAGCTGATTCTAGTATCAAATGTTGGAAGTGAATGCCAGACTCGTAAGGGCAATGATATTCATACAGCACATGGCTCATAGCAGTCTTAATCCTCCCCAGGCAACAGGGACACGGAAACAAATGCTTCAGGCTATGTCCCCCCTAACAGCTAATACTTGGAAAAACTGTTCAGTGGACCACTACTTTAACAGAATATACTGTGTGTAAGATCTGAAGATGAGGATCCACAACATTAGATGACAAAAGCAATAAAATACTTACACCAAATCCAGTTCCCAGAGGACGCACAGCAGCAGTTCCTGGTACCTTTGCTGTAATCTTTAAATAAAATACATTAATGTAACAATTATACAAGTAAACCTTACAACACTGCATGGGTTCAGTTTGCCAGGAAGGAGTAAACGCACTAGCCTTTCAATGATATACACAAGGGAAAGGGCTGTCTTGACGAGACAAGCCATTTATGTAATCACAAGTAATTGGTGCTATTAGCTGGAGACACTTCGATATCTACAGAAAGAACATTCTAGTAACAGTGAAGCAAATATCAGCGTAACATACAACATACCGGAGGTCTCCGTCCATGACTTGTTTTAACTGCCTGCTGAAAAGCTGTGTCGTTGTCTAAATCCTTAAACGAAAGGCAAGAAACATATATGAATTACAAAGGATACAAACACATACAATTTCTACTGCAATTTGCATTTTTACAATTTAGCACCAGTTCACACCGGGGTCCAAGTTTTCCTTACAACCTTTGCAGACTTTTTAATGGATACCTTCAGTTATGCTTTCATTGCACCATTTTTTTAGCTATTAAACACAGAAAGTTGAATACAACCTGCTGTGACTTTAAGCCTTATATTTTACCCCTTTATTTAATTGCCAGCCATGTCACATAAAGCTTCTTTACAGTGGTATTTCTCTCGCAGGAGCAAAAGGAGAGAATTATGCAAGCACAACTGCCTCATAGTTCACTGCAGCCATCGAAAATGCCTATGTAAGCTCCAAGCCCCCACTTTCAGCTATTCATGAAAGTCCAATAGAAGTTGAGACACGGGGTTAAGATGCATATGGGTGTCACAAGTGGGAACCACATTCCTCAGACACTGATGGAATATCCCATGGATTTGCCATAAATACACTTTTTTGTCAATTTTACTTAAAGGGATTTCCAGGGTTCTAAACGTTAATATTTATTGAATGAGAGTATTTGAAGAAATGCCCAAAATCTGGATCCTACTACCATGCGGCATCTGTTCTGTAGCAGGTGCAGGTACAATTATCATTGGTATTTATGGCAGGAGATATAAGATTGCAGTTATAATTTCCCTAAAACTGATATCAAAATCTGCCATAGCCGTGTAGTGGAGGAAAAGCATGTAGTGACCCTAAAGCTACAGCACTATGAGAGACCCTGTATGACAGATGATGATTGGCCTGTTCAGGGAGACTGATAGTGACCAGACGTTGCCGCCCTGGTGGTGAGAGAAAGAATATTCAAGGCCCCCCATATCACTGGCTGCTACAATGTAAGTGAGAACAGCCATGGTCTTTGCCACAAGGACTCTGTAAGTTGTGTCCTCATTAAAGTCAGTTTTACAACGTCTAAGCCAGTTGCCCCTCGTGTGTCTTTGTAACCACCAAGTCAGTTGCCTCTATGAGATCTATTTGAGATCAAGTATCATGATATCTCTAAATGTCCATGAGTAATCACCCTGCCAGGACCGTATGACAGTATTCATGAAGCGCTAGTTGAGGATTGAGACCTTAAAGTGCCCCTAACAGACACTGTATAAATATAGTAGCGTTCCAATAGGCGGTCAGGGTCGACACAACGTCAAGAGGACACAAGCAGTGTCGGACTAGGTTTCCTTAGGTCCACCAGAGAAAATCAATTTGGGGGCCCACTTCATTATCCCCCAGGAAATATACTCAAGCAGCCTCCAAATTGTGGTGTTTTCTGATGGACCTCTGGGGTTCAGTATTGGGTTGAGCCAGGGCCCACCGGAGGATCCTCTTATCTTTGGTGGACTTTACCAAGTATGGCTGTCATCTCCCCCTTGGGCTATGAAGATACGATGTGGTCTGGATTGTGTATTGCTGGTGTCTGTTTTGCTTCTGATGTGAGAGCTCTGACGAATCTGCACATCAGAGGTCACCACTAGCCCATCGAATACTCCCATGACATGAGTGGCCAACTGGGATGTCTCCCAGTAGAGGCAATGGTGAGTCCCCCTCTGCCCAGCTATTAGGCGAGGTTATACCTTCTGCTGGTACAGAAACCCAAGAGCCCTACTGCTTTCTACTCATCATTTCCCACCTGGAGACATCTTAGCAGGGTCCGAGGCTTCTAGTAGATGTAGAATCCTGTGAGACTATGCAATACAGGCATTACTTAAAGGGAACCTACCACCACGAATCTACCTATAAAGGTAGATCGGGTGGTAGGTGGATGTAAGGGACGTGAGGAGAGCTCTTTTTAGAGCTAATCCTCACGTCCCCGCTAACTTTTGTGAAACTTTATTAACCCATATTAGGTTAATAAAGTTTCCCAAAAGTTAGCGGGGACGTGAGGATTAGCTCTAAAAAGAGCTATCCTCACATCCCTTACATCCACCTACCACCCGATCTACCTTTATAGGTAGATTCGTGGTGGTAGGTTCTCTTTAAATGGGGTTTCCAGGAATTAAGTAAACCCCCAGGCTGGGTGTAAGAAATAAATAAAAAAATAATTTACCCTGCTCCAGCTTCCAGCGTTGAGGTGATCTCATTGACACTACTAGCTGAGCCAGCAGTTTAAAGGGGCTGGCTACTTTAGCTCATGTTTTCTATAATGTATGTGTTGAGGGCAGTATATTAGGTAATTTACAATAGGTCATTTGATAATAAGTATTAGGTCATTTAAAAGTGTAGCTATTATAGAAAAGTGTATTCTATTATAGCATATAGATATAAACTTCACCTTATAATGTAACAAAATCCTAATAGATAGAACTGACCTCTGTGTCAAAGGTGGGATTGTAATCATTGTAACCAGAATATATATCCTCTTCATCCTCTTCTGTCGCCAGATGAACGTGACGCATTGTGAGATCCGCAACGGAGGAGGTAAAGGCTGGAAACTATGGCAAGTGAAAGAAAGAGATGAGGACATTTTTACACTAATCTGTCAACCATAGCTTACTTAAGGCTGGGAGATTTTGGCTGTGATATCCTATATTCTCAGTGCTCCAGTAAGTGTCATGAATGCATCAGCCATAGAATTGGTGCATTCTCCTAGAGCTTATCGCAGGATTTCTGAGATGAATGGAAAGACAAGTATTGTGTAGGCGCCAGGAGCAACAGCAATGGGTCTAAAGCAGCTCATCAGAGTCATCTATAGGCATGCTTGATAATGGCTCTATGGATGAGCTGAAACATTGCACCTTATTTTGCCATGGGTGAATAAAGATCACCTTTATACTTACTGGAGTGCTGCCTCATTGCATTTTTTTGGGGATATAGGTATGTATAAGTGTTTGGGATTTTATTACGGCACCACAGAGATGATATTTGGAGATCTGGGATATTAAACCATGATTCCCTGTGGGGATTATTATTGCCCTGTCAGGAGAAGCTCTGTCTCTGATTCACACATTAGTGTAAGGCCACCAGGATTCTCTAGTAATCTAAGGTCAATTATAGGGGCATTGGTCTCAGACCTCCATGGGTACGTGCACTGCACACTGTCCATGTATAGCCTTGATGTTACTTTAGATTTCAGGGTTTTTGCAGGGTTAAATACCTTATTTATATAGTACGACACAATGTATAATAAATGTATCATTAAAAATGAGCCTTTATTCAAATTCTCCTCCTGCCGGGTCTCTATAGTGGAACCTAATGGCTCAAGAGTCAGATGCTGGTCACACTTGCGTCACCTAAGCAGGTCATGTCCCGCGGCTTTACAAGCCTCATCTTATGAGATGTATCATCATCTGCAGGAATATCCATGTACATCGTCATGGTGAATGTGATGCAGGGCTACAAGACGCAGCCAGGCCTGTCACATGCTGATACTTGTGGTGCTACAACCGAACTCCTCCACAGTAATATCCAGCTCTATGTTATTACCTGTGGCCAAGTAACGCAGCGTCAATCCGCCTTCAGATACCGCACCCGTTACCGCACATACGTCAGTTGTGTTGTTGTTAACGTAAGCTCCAAGGATATCGCTCCCAGCATGCACCGCACACGGTATAGCTGCACTCTGATTGGTGCGGGCCACCTCACATGATTCTCACCTCGAGGACCCTGCAAACGCCGCTCTAGTTGCCGGGCAACCAGGAGCAAACTGAGAGAACCAATAACATTGGAGTAGGCGGGGGAAATGGATGAATGAAAGCGCGCGAGTAGAAGTGGGCGGGGGAAACGCGTCATGTAGAGAATGTGGGTGGACTCTGGGGGTTGTTTTACCGCCTTTTTCTGTCAGCGCGCGTGTTGTGCGCATGTGTGATGCTGTGACTGCTTTGCTGTCATGTACTTTGTGGAGATTTATAAGAAGTGTCAGAGCAGAACTCTACTAGTTGCCCATTGTAACCAATCAGAGCTCAGATTTCATTTTACCACAGCTGTTTATAAAATTAAAGCTGAGCTCTGATTGGTTTTCATGGGTTACTAGAACAGTTTTACCTCATAAACTAATGATGAATCTCCCGCTCAGGTGTTTATCAGCATGAAGTGTTTTGTGCTGAAGAAATAAGGTCTTCCATAGTATGAGAAAGGAAGTTGGAAAGAGCTTGAAAAATATAAAGTCTTTGGAGAAGATTTATCACATTATGTTCACATTACGTTTTCTGGCTTTTTTTCGGGAAAATTGGGGGCTTTGTGCCTTTTCTTTGCACCCTCTCAGTAAAGGTCATGGCGACTGAGTTTTCTAGTGTGGCTGATTTAGCTTTGGAATTCAGATTTTATCAAAAAGTCACACAATATTGTCTAACACTTTTGCAAAAAAACTCCCTGTGCATTGTGGGAAAGAGAATATAATGGGCTGCTTACAATGCTGAGATTTTTTATAAAATTTGCAAAAAGCTGAGATATGCCAGATTTAACACCCTCAAAGACAAATCAAACAAGCCCCAAAATAAATAAGTATACATAAGGATTTCCAGACTAAAGATAAATGATCCCCTACAGCTGACAAAGTTTGTGATGGAGAAAGACACAAAATGGGACACATTTCTTAGGGCTTGTATGCCTGAAATCTGGCATACAAGCCCTGAAATAGGTGCAAACCCGGAAATTGCACCCATTTCCTCCATTATGCCACCTCCACGCCAAGTTGCGGTAGAGGGGTGTGAAGGGAAAACAGTCAGTGGCAGAGTGGACTGGCGTGGGGCATTTCTGCCCTGTGCACTGCCTATAGCCTGACCCCTTCAGGGGCAGACTAGTGCGCAATTCGGCGGCAGGTAAGAACAGAAGGGTCACCATCATACGTTGGCACTAAGCGATGAAAAATGTGCCTCAATATGTGCACCACATGACCATGGGCCGGTGTTTATCTACAATAAATGAACAACGAAGATAGCGTGCCCAAGGCTGCATAAGCCAGCCACTCCTGTATTCAGTCTACAACCACTGAAGAAAGGCTAGGCCCCGGTGGAGGATGTTGCATATATAATGAGGGGGGCCATGATGGGTGGAGACAGGGTAGCTCTTGACTGCATGGTTGAGCTCCCCCGCCTCAATGACCGGATCTCAAGACAGACAGGATATTAATAAATGTCATTTTGGAAAAAATACATCAGTACATACAAGATATGAAAACATAAGGCATACAGGCAGTCCCCGGGTTACACAAAAGATAGGGTCTGTAGGTTTGTTCTTAAGTTGAAGTCGGAACTGAAGTCGGAACTGTATATTTTATCATTGTAATCCCAGCCAGAACTTTTTTGGTCTCTATAACTATTGGATTTTAAAAATGTTGGGTTGTCAGAAGAATCAGGATTAACAATAAAGCTTCATTACAGACACCTGTGATAACTGTTATAGCTGATTATTGTAGCCTAGGACTAAAGTACAGTAAATAACCAATATCCAGTGGTCCGTTTGTAACAAGGGGTCATATGTAAGTCGGGTGTTCTTAAGTAGGGGACCACCTGTACTTGTCTGCAAAGTACTGTTTGGGGTTTGTAGCTTGTAGTTTTCTGATGTGACAGATTCTTTTTAAATACTGTAATAATAGTGTACCTTTATTTTCTCCCATCTCTTCCCCATTCCAAAACATTGTGAGCCCCACCTAAACTCTCCATTCCCTTCTTGCGGTATAATTAAAACAAAACAGATACATACCTGTTTGGTGTCCTATATTTTTCCGTGCACGGCCACGGTGTGGTGAGACAACGCATGCTCATCACACCGTGACTGTGCATCATAGGCGTCAATGGGGAGTGATAAGTCAGACTGTTCACATTCTTCATGGCTAAAACGGCCTCTAGTGCTGGCCTACATGCGACACAAATTAGGGGTCGTGCCGGCGGACGGTCCGACTGATTCGGACCTAGCGCCGTATTTAACTTTCAAATTGTGTTGCATGCATAAGGTGCATGTTAAAGGTGCATTACAAAAAAAATGGTGAACTCCGACGGACGTGTGCAGGGAAGCGACACATTCATGATTTCTGATGCATGATCTTAGTGTTTCGCCGCACGCAGCATTATACACGGACAATGCACTTTCAGTGAACTCCAGTGACCTGCTAAGTAAATGTGCCCCAGTATGTTTTGAAGTGGAAACGCAACAAAAGCTATTAAAACTACGTTGGACCATGCATTGGGGTATATAGTGGTGATATCAGAAGCATCACGCAAGGCAAATCTTCTACACAATGAAGGAGACTTATCAAGATCGGTGAAAACACTTTGTCATATATTAGTGGCATGGGCCTGGCAATCAATGTGACTTTTGTAATCTATGCCAACTCTTGGACAGATGCACAACCTGCAGAAAATATTAATACATTTGAACTTTTGCACTTGACCTAGAATGACTTTCTATTACTGACAAGATGTTAGACCCACGTGCCCATTGTGTCGCAATGTTGTGTCTGAGCTATAAAAAAAAGGGTCAGTTCAAAGTTTTTTTACTCCATGCCTGATCTTTTTACCATGAAGAACTTTTTAACCATCTCACTATGTAATATATTACAGATTTTTATCATCCTGTGTGTTCTGGGCAGTTCTTTAAAACTTCATTAAACCTGTTAATCTGTGAAAAAGAGTTCAGTGTTGGTGATGGTGAGATTATCTGTGATAATTACTTTTGTGCTGGTTATTTCAAAGAGAAAACTATTCACAATAGTCCCTAAAAGGAATCCATCTACGTACCAAGCGATGTTCACTTCTGTTGTATCAGTTTCATTTCACATTCTGTTGATGCGAGATGTGCCTCATTGGACTTGCATCTAGGTAGGTAAAAATTTTTACATGGGGCCTGCATAGAGACCTGAAGCAAGCCATTTTGGCACCCTAATATGGCACCCAATGGACCTGTAGTTTGTTTAGGGTCTCAAATCAGCATGACAGGTCCTCTTTAAAGCAAATGTATCACCATAAAAATACATTGCACTGTGTATGCAACAAATTATAAGGCAGAGGAGCTGAACAGCCTGCACGGTGGTATGCTGAAAGCATATGCAACATCCCCTACCAGTGCCTGACCTTTTTGGGATAGCCTGGAGGGAGCTGGGGCCCTGACTACTAGAGTGGCTGGCAATGTGGCCGTGTGGGCAGCGATGATCATGAAGCTTGGTATCAAGAGTGGAGGCCTCGTCCACAGCCTGGCAGGTCACAAGCAGGTGGTGTGTGCCAGAAAATGGAGGGAGAGGTTTTTCCCTGGGTCAACCCCAATTTGTAGATTGGGATCCCTGTTGATGGAGGATGGGGAACCCGTGGTGGTGAACAGCCTAATCCAGGGATCACTCAGAGGCATGTTGGTGCAGAATAACTTACAGTTCTTTATTGGAACAGCAAACAGCAGGCAACCGCCTTCAACATCAGCAGACTTCAGGTGGAAGGAGATGTTCGGAGTGCTGGTTCGCAGGAAGGTGGTTGCTCACAGCCTGGATAATAGCTTCAGGCTGGGCTAGTAGAGATGGAGCCGAGTCCAAGTGGTGGACATCTGCTCTAGCCTAGTCTCTTGTGACTGACTAAGGTGTCAGGCAGCTTGCCTGAGACTCCTCTGGTCAAAGATCTCCTGGCCAAGGCTGGACCATGTGCTCCCACCCACAAGAGGTTTTATAACCTCCCCTTGTGAGGTAGCAAGCACTTGTCCAACCAGAACACTCCTCCCCTACAGTAATGACAGAACATGACAGTTACTCATAACCACCCAGACAAAGGTTTTCAGCTAAGTTTACCATGTCAGAGCCCCTGGATGAGTTGCGCTGGCTCACCCAACAGCTACTGACACTGAGAGGGATACTTTCCCAACACCTACCTTATGCATCAGCAGGGTTGTTGCAAATAGAACAGAGTGAGCTGAGAAGATTCTGCAGTGTCCTATTTGCAGGTTGCATGTTAAAAAGAATGAGAATCTAATCAGATTGTACATAGTGTCCAATCTGCTGGCAGCATGTTGAAGAGGAGGAGCAACAGAGAAGATAGGATATTATGTACTTGTGAAGGAAACCATGGCTTTTCGGACCCCTGAAGGGTACGCATGGTCACTTCATTATCCTTTTGGGACACTCCAAGAATGCATTGGTTCTGAGAGGCGCAGGAGGTGATTTAAAGTTATCCACACAACTTCCAGATATGGCACAACAATAAATCACAACCCTCTTCACTAGCCTCAGTGAAACAGAACCTTATCAGCCCAATTAAGCTGCCACCAGTTCTCCTTTAATATAAGCCCGGTCCGTAATGGGATTATATAGGGTGAAGAACCTACCCGGTAGCATGTATATAAGCGAGTCACTGACGTTTGGGTTTGTGGATCAAGATAAAAGAGAAACACAGGTTAAATTTTATATTTAGTTGCCTTAAAGGGAACCTGTCACCAGGGACCTCATTTTTTACTAAAGACAGGTTACAGAAGCCCATTACAGTTAAAGTGCAAATATGTCTTTCTGCTTTCTCTTAGCATTTGCATTACAATATAATTGTGTTTTATAACTTACCTTGCACCCTGACAGAAACCTCTGTAATAGTCCTAGGGGTTGGCTTTGGTTTGGATGCATTTCAATAAACAACATGTGACTTGTCTGTGCTGCAGACTCCTCAGCTCTCAGCCCCCACCTTTGTGCACGGTACAGCACCTCCCTCTCCAACTAATGTCAGCTCACCAGGCTGTGACTCTGTGAAGGATCAGGAGGAGCAAATAATAGGGCTGACTTCCTCAGTCTTCTTCTTGACAGAAGAAGGGTTCTATGCTAAAGAAAGGCTTGGGCTAGCTGTCCCTCTCTTTCTCAGAAGGCTAGTACCCTGGTAACAAGCTAAGAGCCCAGGGTTTACGGCAGAGTATCCCCGTCCCGTCTTCTTCTGCAAAACAAATTCTACAATAGCTGGAATATGATTGGCTTCTCATTATTTAGAGATACACAGTCAGAAATGCTCGTGAATCTTTTAACTATTCTATACAGATACAGTACTAATAAACAAAATGAGAAGTTATTCTGTAGGTCATGAACTTTTGTTTAAAGGCCCATATAGTCTTATGGGCCTTTTCTGTCCCTTTGTATTTTTCACGTTTATTGCAGGTCTGTTAGACTGTTGTGGCTCCAGTATTATAGTTGTACACAAATTAGAGGTTGCACATTACTGTAATATGCCCTGGCACATGGGCCTTGCACTAACTATATATGAAGAAAGCAAACTAGAGAATAATTGTATTAATAATCTTTATTTTTCCTCCCGCCTTAGTCTTGTATCACATATACCGTACTGCAGTGTTATATGTCTCACATTTGGCCCGTGTTATTGTTATTAGGTAACCAATCTGTAATTATAATTCCTCATGTGAGCAGATCGGGACAAAGAGGCAACAATATGTTACACCCCTAGGTGTTAGTTTTATTTGTAACTGGTAATTTATGATTGACTAGGTGTGTTAACTTGTGTGGACACACTATTTAATACAGTACTGCTAGTATTAGTACTACTATGCAGCAAATTTTAGGTTTTGATATGAGATATAATGGAATCAGCTTTTCCTTTTTAGATACAACTTAAAGGACATCTACCCCCAGGATGAAGGACTGTAAGCCAACAAACTGACATACTGGTGTGTGGCCACTCTGGCAGGATCCTCTCTTTTTTAAGCTTCCTATGCCCTGGTTTTTAAGAAAACAAGGCTTTGACAATTATGCAAATTAGCCTGAGGGGCTCCATGGTCCATTAAAGGGGTTATCCGGGTTTTAAAAATTACCTAGGGCCGGGCTGGGGAGGGCTAGTTAAACATAATAAACATGTACTTACCTCGTCCGGCGCCGCTGATGTCCCGCGCCGCGGTCCCTTCGATCTGTGCCCCTGTTTGTTTACAGGGGCACGGAAGCCGCGCACAGGGATCTTCCGGTCCGCGATGTGGACGGCTCCTCCCATCCGTCCCTATCTCTGAGCGTTGTAAGCGCTGGGAGATGGTGTCGCATGGGAGCATCCGGCCAGCCGGAAGCTCTCTGTGCGCACTTGTAATGAAACCAGCGCACAGAGAAGACCGGCCGCGGCGCGGGACATCGGCAGCACCGGAGGAGGTAAGTACATGTTTATTGTGTTTAAATAGCCCTCCCCAGCCCGGCCATAAGAAATTTTTTAAACCCGGATAACCCCTTTAACACCTAAGGAGATGGAACCCTTCATAATTTGCATAATTTTGCAAAAACCACGAAGCTTAAAGGAGAGCATATCCTGCCAGAGGGGGCACACAGCAGTATGTCAGTGTGCTTGGTTTACAATCCTTCATCCTGGTGGTAGACGTCCTTTTAAAGATTACTAGAACTGACAGCATAATTGGATTTTTCTGTTTCTGGATTTAATAATGAAAAATAAGTAAACTAGAGGAATGTGTGAGGCAGCTTTGGAATTGCTGGAGTTTGAGCGCCAGCTTTTTAGTGAATATCGACACAGGACCGCTGATGGTGGTGGAGGGGATTATAAGACTGGTGGTCTAAATGCCAGTCTTAATAAATTCCCCCATTGTGTGAATGTGTCTTGAAACCTGATAATAAGATACTCCAAAAGGGAATGTGACAGCTCCCCAAAATTAAATGAGTTATACCAACCTTTATTGTTATACCTGATCCACAAGATATGGGCTAACAATCTGATCATTAGGGGTCCACCTGCCGATCATAAGCACAGGACTCTCGTTTTTACTCTCTCTGATTCTTGATGAATCAGCAGGTCAAGCACGAGTCTCGAAGCTCCCTTCAGTATAATGAAGCAGAAACTGCAGAACACTGTGGTGCGATATCTCCTGGCAATGAGAGTGTCACGGATAATAGAGCGCTGTGCTCAGCAACTTCCAGCGTTCTTCTAGACATTGAATAGAACGCCAAGACACATTCTCAACCTATCCCACTATTTAGTACGATTTCCTGCATTGCTGGTGTCACCCCTTACGTCTTCTTAGCGACTCTGTCAACATCTGCAAAGAGTTTTCATGTTCCCTCCTTGTTTGCATGGGTTTCCTCTGTGTCCTCCGGTTGCCACCCACACTCCAAAACATACTGGTAGGTTGATTAGATTGTGAGCCCCATTGGGGACCGGGACCGATTTGACAAGTTCTGTGCAGCGCTGCGTAATCTGTGTGCTCTATATAAATAAAGAATTATTATTATTATTAATATTACTCTTTTACACAACATTCTCAAACAACTCTGCTGTCGTGTAGAAAGTCTGCAGGTCTGTAACGCATCCACATTAGCTTGTTTTACACTACTACGGACCAATACTATTACAGAGAGGAGGTATACCTTTTACAATTCTGTAATGCAGAAGTACAAGCGTATTGATGGTAGATGATCACTTCCAGATCTGATTCAGCCGTAAAGCAGGAACAAGCTTCAGGCCATAAAGGGGTTAATTGACTGACTTGGGTGAGCTACTTTTTACGTTACGCCTCTGATACCGTGCCTCTGGTAGGGCTGACCTTAAACCATTGTGAATACTAAATGCAAACCCCTGGCAATCCTGGGCAATAGCCATAAGAGATTTGTATGACATGTAGGTGGGGCACTGAACTGAATGTCAGGAGCCAATCAGAGTGCATCTGTCTGGTTTCAGGCTGGAGTCTTGCAGGACAACCAATCAGAGCAGGGATTGTATGAGACGTTGTGCAGGCACCAAGTAAATAGTCAGGGTTGTGAAACTCTTCGCCTGGTCTAGTACTGGCTGGATCCTTCCTGCAATCTGCACTTGTAGTCAAAACACTACGGCTGACCATGACTGACCCAAAGGAAGGCAGCATTGTCATTATTGGAAGGTAACTTATAGCACGATAGGACATTTGCAATTCATGTGCCCATTTAGCATTTAGTGTTTGCATAGTTTATAGTTAATTAAGCAACATTTTGTTTTATCAGCTGTTGCAGGAATGAAAGTTCCAAATATTGCATGCTGGGATCTGTAGTTCTACAGCATTTGTGCAAAACTACACAATGCTTATCTGCTACCTAACACAGGAATGACGAGGAAAATTATTCTATTTGCATTTTACCTGCAAAACAGAAATTATTTGTGATTATTAGTTCTGTTATTTTAACTGAATTAATAATAATTCACCTAATAATAATTATTTATATAGCGCCATCAAATTCCGTAGCACTTCACAATTCCGAATATTAGATTAAAACTATAATTATAGATTTGCTTAAAGTTTTTTTTTAAATAACGGTTTTGTTTCCAAAATTGTCAACATCCCCCATCTCCAAAAACAGGAAGCAAACAGCTGATCTTGAATAACCTTTGGTGTCCGTGTCTTTCCATCCAGATGAGTAGCGGAAACATTTCCTCTAAATCCAACCTATTCAGCAACTCTAACGAAAAAGTATAAAGTTGCTAATATATTGCTAGGATCTTCTAGGTTCTTTTATGAGGGCGAATGTTCACAAAATAACACATAACTTTCATCCGTTATTAAATTGGTGGTGATAAATATTAATCTATAGTTGATGTGGATGATTTCATACAAAATTATTATTCAATGGGTAAAACATAAAGGTGTTGTCCAGTGGTTGTCCTGACCATGGGATTATGCAGGGTATTACAACTATGCTCCATTAATATCTATACAGCTGAGCTGCAATACCGGCACAGGCCATGGCCAGGTGTGGCGCTGTCTTTGAAAGAAAGCAGATAACTTCTGTAGACTGAACCTTAAACATAATGATGGCCTATCCATAAGATAAATGATTAAAACAAGATTGCTGCAACTCTCAGCAACTCTCATGATCATCTCTCCACTAGGAGATGTCAACAATGACCAGAGGGCCAGGAGGTAAGTACTTTAGTAAGTCCTTTTTTTTTTTCCTTTTCCCCCACTCCCCACTGAAAAACCTGTTTAACTCCTTAGCACTCCGTGTCCGCTATATTAGACGCATAGCGCAGTGACTTAGCGCTCAGCTATTGGACGCAAATGCTTCCTTCTTCTGTGATGTTACCCTGTCTCGCGACAGGGTGACGATTGAATGGAGCAGGGATCACAAGGTGACACCCACCCGCTGACATGACCGGAACAATTTGATTGGTCCTGCAATGTCCACCCCTGAAACTGGCCAGTCAATACAGAATGGCCAGATACAGTAATGTGTGCCATGACTGATCTATGCCATGACTGATCTGTGCCAGGACAGATCTGGCACTCTCCAACGCCTCCATTCTGCATTTGGTTTTGGAGAGATACGTGTGATCGGTCCCGTAGGTACTCTCGTACAATTACTATAAACCTCCCCCATGTTCCGTTTTTCCCTGTGCAGTTTCCGATGTCCAAACCAGGAGTGGAGTGAAAAGAAGAGGAGGAGTAGCACCACTCAGTGATGTGTTCTCACCCATTATGATCCAAACCTGCTTTTGACTTATATCTGAAAAATAGAATGTTTGAATGCACCTTCATACTAAGCCTTCATTCAGACAGGCCATGTAGGCAAGTTTGACCGTGCCGTACATTGGAAAAAGATGGAACATGCTCTATCTTCTACCATTTTTATGCGGGCTGTTTCCTATGTAGTGGGGAAGGGTGAGCAAGTTCACCCCTCCTTCTCTCCAGCGCGCTGCCGTATGCTCGGGTGAGCATACAAGAGTTTGTATGTTCTCTGCGTGTTTGCGTGGGTTTACTCCGGGTTCTCCGGTTTCCTTCCACATTCTTGCAAAAAATAAGTTCTTAACCATATTTGTCAGCTGAAAAAGAAAAACGTTATGCCTCTGAAAAGATGGTGATTCTTAAATTAACAAGATTTTCTGCAAATTAGTTTTTATATACCGGTAGTAAAATTGGGGACAAAATTTTAAAAATCAATATAAATGAGGTATTACCTTAATCGTGGCGACCAATAAAATAAAAATAACATATTATTTTTATGGTATGTGAACAGTAAAAAAATCTTACCAAAAATTTATGATTTTCATTTCCTCTACCAACAAAGTGTTAATAAAATCTCATCAATTAGTTATAGATGCCCCAAAATTATACACCAGAAAAGTGCATTTTATGTGGCAAAAAAAATAAGCCCCTATATATTAAATAATAAAATTTGCAAAATTTGACAATGCAAATCTACTCTGGATTGCGCCTCCTTTCTATTCTATGTCCGGCCTTACCTCTTGCTTTAACCGATATGAAACCCCAAAAGGGTTAACAAGTCCTAGCTATTATTTAGGCCTCTTGCAGTCAATTGAAAGTTGAATACAGGTTTGGCGATTTTACAAAAAATGTGAAAAATGGCCCCCAAATTCTACGCCTCATAACATTCTAGTAAAATAGGTGGTTTCTTGAAATAACCGTCCCCAAATTAAGCAGAAATGTGGGAAATGTAAGTTATGAATGAATTTGGGTGCTATGACTATTTGCTTCAAAAGAAGAGAATTTAGAACTTTGAAAATGGAGAATCTTAAGAAATTTTTGCCAAACGCAAAAGATATCATTCAAATTTTTACACTACTGCTCATAGCTGTGTAAACAGCATGTTCCTTTCTAAACTAAGCAGAATCCTATTGAAGTATATTAGAGAAATATTCACAACACTCTTCTATGATTAAGAGTTGCAAGGACTCGAAACGTGTAAGATGTGTGGATCTACTACTCTCTGATGTTGCCAACTTGTCTGTTACTAGTTTTATGAGGAAGAAATAAAGAAAAAGTTTTAATGAGAATTCATCCCTGTGGACTTGCTGGTTCATTTCAACAAGTTTCTCCTATTCACAACACTCCCCCCCCCCCCTCAAATATAGAAAATGATCTGAAATGACAGCTTCTATTTAAGTCATTAGATACTTTATGATCTTCTCCTTATCTATCAGCTGACTGTTTGAGTATGGGAATGTAAGCTGATTTATAACTCTGCTAAAAGAGGAAAGAAAGGGAGGAAAATCAGACAAATCCTGTTTTTAAAAAAGGAATTTTGCAACGTTTACTTCTATGATCTACACTATTGATTTATTAATTATGGCTAAACCGTTTAGTTACGCTTTAATTTGTTTTCAATTATGCAATAAAGTTATGCAAGGTCCCGTGCAGCAAACAATGTTGTTTTGGTTCTTTCTACTGATAAAAGTCTAAATATTAAACATTTGCTGCACCTATGTTATTGGGGGGGGGGGGGGGGGGTTCTACTGCTGGAAATGTATGAAATTGCTGAGCATGATACTTAGGTATCTCTGGTGTCTTTTATAGACAGTAGATGGAAGTTTTGATGAGTGCTGTGCTCAGGAATTTCCAAAACTCCAATAGTATTGGGATGAGTAGCACACATGCTTAACCTGACACTCCATTAATTAGTAAAAAAGAGGATTCTCGTGATCATGGGGTCACAGCAGTCTGTCCCCCAACAATCTGTGTACTCTGACCTATCCTGTGGATAGGAGATAACAATAAAACATAGTACATCCCCTTTTAATCAGTGCTTATCCTGTCCAGGAAAGCTCAGTGTAAAATCCCCATCAAGAAGGAACAGAAAGTCATGGGGGACATTTATTCATAGAGGTCTTTTGTCTGGTGCTTATTTGTACATGTTTATGTGTTTTTTTTCCCCCCCAGTAATATTCATCAAAGTTTGTTTTCTTTTTTTGCAACTTTTTGTCAAATGTGGCAAAAATGTCTCAAGCTACTGCAAAATGTTGCAAAGATTTCTTCAGCAATAAGTAATAATTTATTTATATAGCGCACACAGATTATGCATCGGTCCCTGTCCCCATGGTGCTCACAATCTAAACAACATATCAGTATGTTCTGGAGTGTGGGAGGAAACTAGAGGACCTAGAGGAAACTCACGCAAACACGGAGAGCACATACAAACTCTTTGCAGATGTTGACAGAGTCGCTAAGAAGAAGTTAGGGGTGACACCAGCAATTACAGGTCCCCAGCACTGCAAGGCTGTAATGCTAACCACTAAGCCACCTACATATAATGACAATGCTACAAATGGTGCATGCTTAATACACAAACCCTGACAAAATGTCTAGGACTTGGAAATTCTAATAAGAAATGTCATCATACAATAGATTCAGCCAGCAGCTCTGCCAAATGTTCCTGAATATGCAGAGTCAAGCAGAGAATCATCAGCTCATAAAAAAAAAAAACCTTTAGGAAAGCTAAAAAAAAGTATTTTAGTAACCTATTAGTAACCTTTTTAATAACCTTTCAGTTACAACCTAAAAACAGCCCTGTAAGTGATGCTTGACATTGTTTGCCATAAGAGACGTCAGTAGTGAGCTGGATTGTTTTTGCGGCTTTCTGTGCAAATATTTTTTTTAACAGAATTGCGGCAAAATGGCGACATTGTCATACCCTATGCAAAACATCTGAAAACTAATGACAAATCGTAAGTAACACTGAAAAAAGAACTTGGCGGACTTTGGAAAATGACAGCAAATGATACATTTAAATTTACATATTAGGGTATAAAAGCGACTATTGGGGCGTGGAGTAGCCGGACATGAGGCTACACGTCGGGGCTACCATGCCTCTTTTCTCTTCCTACCCTGATATCTTCGAGCTGCGCGTCCTTGTCCGAGAAGCCGGCGTTCTGCGCATGCACAGAACTCCGGCTTCTCGGACGAGGGCACACAGCTACGAGGAGCTGCGCCCCGAAGATGTCAGCATAGGAGGGGAAAAGAGGCTACTGACGTCTTAGCAGGCCTTTATTCATAATGCACCTTAAATCCGGTGCGTCTTATCCTCAGAAAAATACGGTACATTAACCCTAGCTGGTCTGATCCTTCCTACCATATACTGCAATACTAGTGGATTGCAGTATATGACATTTTTATGGCTTATTGTAGTGAAACTGCAGAAACCGGACAGCCTCGGGTCTAATGAAGACCCAAGGCTGTCATGGCAACTGATCGGCGCCCCTGATGACCTCAGGGGGAGCGATGATCGGAACAAAGATGTCACTGGGAGTGTTAATACTCGCGGTCAGTGTTAGCACCGACCGCGGGTATTAGCGGTGGGTGTTTGCTGCATTATGCAGCAAACCCCATTTCTGTATGAAGAGGGATCAGCCTGTGAGCCCTCTTCAAACAGCCTCCGCACCTCAGTTCGTGAAAGGGTTAAATGCAATACTTTCTAGTGGACCAACTCACACTGGTTTATTTTTTAAGACTATCTGTCCCTTTCATTATGGATGGAAGGATGGATAACTCATCGACTATGGTTTGTGAGGATCCGTGAATAAAGAGGTACACAGGATACACAGTAACCATCACATTGTTTGTTCTTGTTGTTAGCATTCATGCCCTGGGCCCGTGGACTTTAGTGATAGATCGAAGTTCAATTCGTAAAATAATGTTTTTACCAAGTGTTGGAGTTTAACTTCAGTTAACTTAAAGAATATGTGATGTTTTTATAAAATGCTGGTTATTCACGGTCAAATATAAAGGAAAATCAACGAGGGAAATTATCTTTTATGATTAAACCATTGCTTACCAATTACAACATCTCTTGCTAGTGCCGAAGCCTAAGAAACTGCATGAGTTCATGGAGAATGTTTTGGAATAAACCTTATGGAGAGACATTGTTTCCTGTTTTAAAGGGAACCTGTCATCAGACATAATAAACCACTACCAGTATGTTGTCAAGCAGTTGAACAGCTTCTAGATCATGTTTTTTTCATGACCAAGCTTGGTGGGATCATCCAGAAAATTAATTTTGAAGTTAGATGTATAAAGTCAGGAAGGGGCGGAGAGTTTCACAAGTCAAGCTCTCACTACCTCTGAACACCTCCTCCCACATGATTGACAGCATGTGCCGGACTTTAGGAGATCTGATAAATGATGTCCCTGGACCATCAATTACAGTGAACGGGGCATTTTAAGGCAGGGAAAGATTAACTTCAGTATTAAACTCTCCGCCTCCTTGACTTCATAATAATAATTCTTTATTTATATAGCACACACAGATTACGTAGCACTGCACAGAGCTTACCTACCTACCAGTATGTTTCTGGAATGTGGGAGGAAACCAGAGGACTTGGAGGAAACCCACATAATACATATGTACTCTTTGCAGATGTCGACCTGGATAGGATTTAAACCCAGGACCCCAGCACTGCAAGGCAGGAGTGCTAACCACTAAGCTACCGTGCTGCCCTATATAAAACCAATTTACATCCCACTTCAAAGTAGATTTTCTGGATAAAGCCACCACACTAGGCCATGAAAGAAACCTCATCTAGAAGCTGCTCAGCTGCTAGACAACATACTGCTAATGGTTTATAAATTAACATTCTGATGACAGGTTCCCTTTAACTATGCCAAAAATCATGCATTTTGTATCTTTCTGAGGGCAACTAGATTATTGATCTGTAGGTTGTGAAGATCACCAAACCCTTCACTTAGAGATGAGATGAGTTAATTCTTGGACTACCCAATGCCACCTCCCCTTTATATGGCAGGACATTAGAAGATTATTGCTGGACATCAGCTCCTGCCGGAGCAGCTCCAGCTGCCACACATCGTACCCTGCGACTGTAATTGCAGTGAAGGACCCCACAGTTGCAGATTTAGTGCACTGCACTACATAAGTAAAAACACACAAATTCTTCACCTCCATGCTAGTGATGGGTCGTTTGCCAATGGCTCACTAAACCCCGCCCCTAAACAGCTCACCACGCCCCCTTTAACCCCATAAAATCGGGTTTAAAGTGGAGTGGTATGGGGGGACTGATTGGCCTGCGGCTCCCTACTATATAATTAATAGGGAGCCGTTCAGGAGCCAGAGGAGCTGGCTCTTCTTAGTGAGCAGAGCCTAATAAGCCAGCTCACTAAGAAGAGCCGTAATTCCCATCACTACTCCACGCCCATACCAACCCATTCTGCAAAACTAAACTAATATTAATCCCATACAATGAAAATCTTTAAAAAAATAAAGGAAAACGCTAAAATTGATCCATCCATCACACAAAAAATTATATTAATTGCAAACAAAAAAAAAATCTATGAACCCCAAATGTGTCTTTTTGCAAAAAATAAGCCCTCGCCCAACTATATAGACAAAAAACTTCAAATTTCTGGAGCTTCAAAGGTGGCGATGCAAAAAGTTTTTATCCCTCAAAATGTATTTTACTATGCAAAGGAAGGTCATTAAAAAAAATACTATAAATTTGGTAGCACTGTGTGTGTATTGACCCACGGAAAAATATTAATATTGTAGGACAGCGGCTGGAAAGGTAATAGATGGTGTATATATTCCTTTCAGGTTACTTCCATACCTGGGGTAAAGGGTTAATGCACTGACCAGAGACTGCACAGCCCTAATTACCAAGTGCAGCTGGGAGAAGGGGTTTTATCCCAGCGCTGCATCCTGGGCTGGAGCTCTGTGTGAGAGACATTGCTCTGGAAGGCTTGCCAGCCGTGTGTCACTAGCCGCTGTGAGTACGCTGCTTTGCTAGAGAGGGACTTACCGATGTACAGGTAGTGCTTAGACGAGCCCGTTTTTGTTTCCCCGCTTTGTTTTATTTTACTTGCCTGTAAAGCTGCATTGTTTTGGCTGCCAATAAAAGCCGCAAGGAAACCGCATTTCTGCTGTCAAGCCTGTCTGTGTCTCTGGACTTTGTCACATTAAAACTGACCCCGCTACAATATGTAATTGCGTTCGATAATATAAGCCGAAAATTTGTAAAAACAATATTGGATTTGCAATTTTTAAAAAAAAATATACTGCACAGAAAGTAAATAAAAATTCACAAGTACGGCATATGAATCCCAAAATTGTGCTATTAAAAACTACATTTTACCCCCAAAAACAAGACCCCATACAGCTGGAGTAACCGAAAAATATAAGTTATAGCTTGTTAAAGGAATTGACAAAGGAAATAGAAAATGGCCCGGGTATTGATGTGGAAAACGGGTGCGGAGATAAGGGGTTAAAGCGTCTCTACACTTTCCCGATCCTCTATTTCCATCACTGGATAAAAATGTTGTTGTTTTGATTTGTTGTATTTTTTTCTCTCTTTCAGTGGTCTCATTGGTCGTAGTTGGGCCATGGTGTTTGCAAGTGGAGGCTTTAAAGTCAGACTGTATGACATTGTGAAAGAACAAGTGACCGCTGCTCTGCAGGATATACGGTATGATACTATAATATTACAGGCAGGTGACAGGCTGCCATGTCTTGCCATGCAGGCCATTAACGACCAAGCAATTAATGAAACCAATATTCATTGCAGTAATTGCTGCAGATAATTACCTATTTCTTTGCTATTCATTCAGCAGCCTTGGCTACTAGATGGGGATGAAAGGTTAATCTTTGCAAAGGGTGCAAAGAATGTTTCACCATTGCTTTACACATTTGTGGAAATATTAAAAATAATATAATTATTTTTAACCCTTAAAGGGTATCCCACTAAACAAGTTAATCCTTATCAACCTTGCTGATTGGTGGGGATCTCATTGATGGGACCCACACAGATCACAGAAACGAGGAGGTCCTATGGGGTCCGAGGTACTTAAAGGGTTTTTCCTATGAGCTAAAGTTAGGCCCTATCCATGGGATAGGGCCTAACTTGCTGATCAGTGGGGGTCCCCCAGAGACCCCCAGAGATCATGAAAACAAAGGGTTGGTCAGATCCCTCGTCGCTCCGTCAGATTAATGGAGCAGACCATTACCATTCTGCTCCATTAATCTCTCTGGAGCTGATGGAGATCACAAACGGACCCCTCGTTTTTGCGTTCTGTAGGGGTCTCAGCACTGAGACTCCCACTGATCAGCAAGTTAGTCCCTATCCCGTGGATAGGGCCCAAATTTAATTCGTGGAAAAACCCCTTTAAGTCGGATGCCTCGTTCCCCGAGGTGAGTGGATCTAGACATCTATTATTATTATTATTATTATTATTATTATATTATTAATATTATCTCTATGGAGCTGCAGAAATTTCACTTTTAAATAGTATTTATCCTTGCACAGGCAGGAATGATCATCAAGAACTTTTGTTGGATAGAGATTAGCCCACATTTATCAAAACCAATGCAAACTGCCCTATGTGCAGAGGGCACCAGATTTGGGATTTATGGCGCCCGTTCTCCATGAATCTGGCACCCCCTGCACTACCCCAACAGACTGCACCAACTTTTCTTTTTTTGGCACACCTTTAACAAAGGCGTGCAGGACTTTGCATGATCAATGTGTAGCACGGTTCAATGGTGCACAGGTGCACAGGTACATGCCACAAATTTGTGTTGCGTCCAGTATAGTGCAGCTCCAAAACAAATGAGTTGCGTGTGACACAAATGTGGTGAGTACCCCTCTTAAATACATGTGCAAGCTGAAAGCGGATGCAAAGTCCAACAGAAAATTGCCAGAAAACTTTAGTAAATGTGGCCCAGAGTCTCTTGTTAGCCCCTAGGAGCCCTTTATTATTAGGGACTCATATTGGAAGATCTTTGGAACACTGTAAGATCTTTTGACATTTTGGCAGTTTAGTCCAAATCTGGATCCCAATAATACAAATGTGAACAGAACCTAATATAAAGTATTTTCAAAGTGAATAAACCTCTTAATACAATTGGACTATAAACTGCTGTGTGTTCTATTAATTTATGCTCCGTACCTTTTGGATCTGTGGCTGCCAGGACATATGTGTCTGTGCAGGTGCTAGGGCATGCCTGGCACGCCTCACTGGAATTGAACATATGCCATGAATTCCTGCCTCTTATCTAACGTGACAATGCAGCATGTGAGGTGCAAGAAATCTCCCTAAAGGCATCACGTTTTGTTGTACATCAGTGAAACCATTTAAAAACTGAATATGATTTCCTTCATTTTTATAACCTCAAAAAGTTTCACTTTTTGTGCAGCGACTTTCACGATCACTTCACTCTTAAAGGGAACCTATCACCAGATTTTACCACATTAACCTACCACCCCCCTCAGGCTGAAAATCTAAAATCCCCTATTAACCTATAAAAAGAAAATCTCCTCCAAAGCCGTGTCAAAATGAGTCATATTTTGCCTTAAATCAGTCATGTTTAGAGGCTGCATGGAGGAGTCCCATCAGATGCACCTATCTTCAGTTCTATAGTAACTAGTAAAATGATTTTGGTGTCACGTTAAATATCAGAATCTCATCTTTCAGAGCACACAAGGCTTGTTGTTCTGTGAGATGTAGTGATGCAGGCAGCAAATAGTTGGCAGATTAAAGATTACAACCTCATTCATCAGGGCATGTGGTTCTGTGACCTATAGAACCAGAGATATCCTGCTACTTTTATTCATTATCTGAAATTGTGGCCCTGAATTGTGTAAATCCTGAAGGTGCACTGCCCCTTTAAGAAATGTGGTCAACTTTTTAGAAAAATCTAGATAGAGTTGTTATTGTGCAACTTACGCATCAGATTAGTAGGTATCGTGGGTAAAAAACGTGATCTCACAGAAGAGAAGCTCTTTCAAGAGAAATTTTCTCCCCTATTTCCAATTAACTCTTTGCATACTTTAACCAAATCAGGTTTTTATAGCCTGTGAGACTTTAGCCCAGGAAACCTGAAGCCGGCTCTGAGCATGTCCCATGTTAAAGGTGCACCAAAAAAAGTGGTGCACTCTGTCAGAACAGTACAGGGAGCACCAGATTCATGCAGAACGGGTGCCAGAAATCCTGAATCTGGCACCCTGCGTACCATACACAGGCACACTACACATATTACAGACTGCACTGCTGTAAATAAATGTGCCCCAATATGATGGGAAAAGATGGAGGGCACCTACCAGTCTTCCAATACATACTCACAAACATGAACGAAGTGCATAATGTTGGGGGGATAATGTGTGGGGTCGCCTAAACCAGCCAGTTTAGGCGTTTTCTGTACCTATCTCTGTGTATGAAGTGTATAGCCCTCTGTACCTATCTATCACTATACAATTTTGTCCATTAGAGGGCAGCAAAGTTATGTACAAAAAGAAATCCCCATTCCCTTGTATACTGTATCTCAGCTGCTCTGAATGGATCTGTACTGTATAATCATTCCTGAGGAGCAGATTGTGGAAATTAGTAAGATTACAAGGTTGTTGAGCTCCCTGTAATTACAGACGTCTCCCTGTGCTTTTCACATGCTCAATATATAAAATAGAAAGCACCAGAAAATTAGGCAAAAGTGCATCAATGGTGGAATTTGTCTCTCGAAAAGTATTTACACTGGAAAGTCTAGTCTAGTTCATATATAGGAGATGGGCTGCCCTATCATTACATTTATGTCCCAAATGTGTTATGGGCTTTGATCATTTAGAAATAATCTTCTGGAGTGGCACATGAGACAATTGACTCATGTTAAAGGGGTTGTACCTGGTTTAAAGGGGTTTTCCGCTTTTGGGTTTGGTAGAAAGCTGTAGTTACCCTTTGTAGGTTGTCCTTGAGTCGTAGGGGTCCTTGGTGCTTCAGCTCCTCATGGCTCTCGGTGCTGGGGCCCTTTGGTGGGTATGTATTGGTATTATGCTGCCCTTTCAGGGTTTCTCAGCAAATCTGATAAAACACTTTAACCCTTTTGTGACCAGGGGTCATTGGTATCTGAATGTCCAGGTCAATGTTTGCAGTTCTGTTCTGTTGTTCTTTAAATGATGATAATATCTTTGGAACAGTTTTGTGTATTGTAACATTTTTTACTTATATTTTTTTTGCATGACACTTGATAGGATATTTTTATTGAAGGGGTTGTCCA
The DNA here is from genome assembly GCA_019512145.1 of Engystomops pustulosus. Classification (NCBI taxonomy): domain Eukaryota; kingdom Metazoa; phylum Chordata; class Amphibia; order Anura; family Leptodactylidae; genus Engystomops; species Engystomops pustulosus. Next base: position 12,849,623 of record CM033642.1, on the reverse strand, counting down.
ACTCTTTTCAAGACCCTGCAAGTGGACTGGGGAGGTATTTTTAAAAAAACAAAGCTGTACTCGCCTCCTTCCTCGCTCTTGGTGTTCCACGCCGCTGTCTCTCCAGGCTGTGCCCCTCAGCTCCACTAAGTTACTTTTCTGGCTAGCCACAGAACAATGGAGGAGGCGAATACAGCGTTTTTTTTAAAAAAATGTAATTTAAAATTATCATTGTGGCGCATGAGTGGAAGAATTTTGTGGGGGGGCTGCTAGTTTACTGGTGTTAAAATCAGGTGACGTTACCTTTAAATATGATCCCCTATTCACTGAATTGCTTGGGATTCCAAGTGTAGGGATACACAACTTTCTCATCTTGAGGGTTTCCTGCTTGAAAACACTTTTTTTTTTTAAAATATTTTTCGGTAGTTATAAGGATCTCAACCTATTTTAGATGTGAAAATTCCTTAGATAACCAGACAATGTTTTGGCAGACCCGTTTGTGACCCATGATTTTAATAGGTACTTGCAAAGACCAAGAGGTCCCAAAAAAAGCTGCCATTGAAAAATTCCATTGTAAACATATCCTGAATCTGAGTGTATGACTCCATACAGTAGCAACGTATCTGGCACAGCCTGGCACTACACAGTGACAAAGTCTGACAAAGTTCTGTTTATTATTACTTCTTCCTGAGTTGATGTAAAGTAAATTCAAATATCACCCCAGTAAAATAATTGATGTCTAAGAGAAGGGTAAGTGAATATTAATAATAATAAAATGTACTCTGCATATTAGGCTCCTGTTCCAGCAGTCACAGATCCACAGTAGCTGATTGGCTGCAACAATTTTTTTATGTTTACATTTAACAGCCAATAAAAATGATCTTTACTTTATGATTCTAGTAATTTTTTTTGCTTCCAGGAAGCAGATGGAAGAACTGCAAAAATCTGGAATGCTAAGAGGAAATCTGAGCTCTGAGGAGCAAATCTCTCTGATTAGTGGCTTCACTGAGTTAAAGCTGGCATTAGAGGGCGCCATATTCATTCAAGTAAGTTAAATTTGCTTAATTGTCAATGACTTAGTAAGATCCATCATTTGTCAGGGAGAGCCAGAAGCCCCTTGTGCACATTAGACGGTTCTTGGTTCAGCCAAAATTCATCAAATTTTTATGTCTACCTTCTAAGGCTCTATGCACATTTCAATTATTCTGTGCATGCAATGGGAACATCTCCAAATAAATGCCCTTAAAGGGGTTTGCCCCTGAAAGAAAATTCTCAGAATTTAATCCCTTAGTGATGTTTACACAATAAATATGATTTTAACCCCTTACTTTGCAATTTTACTGATTTTAATTGCTCTTTTTGCTCCTATCATTCAGTGATATTTGGTGTAATATTCAGCAGTGTAGGCAGGAACTAGCTGAGCAGACACTTCATGATTCCTCTGTGCTGTGAGATGCTGTGTGCTGACAATGTGCTTAGATTATCAAGGTACAGGGTTTATCTACACTTTCATTTAGCTTCTGAACATTGTACTTAAATAGCAAAAGAGATATGAGACAGATCAGAGTTATGAGCTGGACATAACACATCACGGGGAACATATATTAAACTTTTGGTTTGCCTTTTTCTTTACTTTTTAAAACTTTGCGTTTATTTGTGACTTTTTGGCGCTTAAGCCAGTCTCTCTTAGAAGTTTGCCATTGTCTAGTTCTCTGCAGTGATCCCTGTGAGTCCACATGTGAAAGTTAGGACTTTTAAAAAAAAAAAAAAAAAGGTTGCAAAATTTGGAGAAAATCTATGGCTACCTCTAACCAGGTGTAGAAATTAACTTGGAACTGATTGCGACTTTTGGAGACATTTTTTGACACTTATTTTAAAAAGTTGCAAATGTACTATAAACCAAACGCCACATGTATTAATAAGTAGAAACTACTAAGATACATCTGACCAGCAGAAAAGCCAAAAAAAGTCACAAAAAACAGGCATTGCCAGACTTCTGATACATGTGCCCCAATGACACACTTGGCTCTACTACCTCTCCTAATCAATAAAACACACAATGAGCATTGCTATGTCCCCCTGTCCCCTCAGATACAGAGCTTAGCAGCAGCTTTAAAGACGAGATGTTCCAATAGTCTTTGCTATGCTGATTTTAAGCATGCCTTTGTCAGCATTCTGAACCATTTCAGTACTTTATATAAGTATGCAGCATTGCCGGAGAAACGTCTGATCTCCAGGCAGTCGTGTCTCTAGAACGAGTCACGTATTTCCCTGCTTCCCGCAGCAGCGACAGTCTAGCTGCGGCGCGTGGTAGCAGGAGATCATTTTGTGGTCTGAGCGATCTGGTCCATCAACCTCGCCTGACTGCTATATACCAACATTGTCTACATTACACATAATCCTAATGATGTGAAATAAAATTATATGTCGGGACACATTGGGGCTCCTCTACTAAGGGTCAGCGGACTGCACTATAGTCGGATATTCAGATGATATCCAATTTACGCCGCATTTAGCAGGGGATTTTGGTGCACGGACCGGCTTTCACGCGACACAAATCGGGGGGGGGGGGGGGTTGGCGGTCCGTCAGACGATCCGACTGATTCGGTTTAAGTCCGGGAATTAACATTTAAATTGTGTCGCAAAACACGCACTTACATGCACTGGGAAGAAGATGGTGAACTCTGGCGGACCTCAGCGGGGAAGCGACACATGTAGGATATCGGGCGCACAATCTTAGTGAGACGCAGCACAGTGTATTATCGTCAGAGAACACAACTCGGGGAACGCACAGGGATGGGTACATGCCCCATTGTTTATGCTGCGCATTTATATACATGGATCAGAATAACAGATGCATGTTGGCATAAGAGGGGATATTATTGTTATTTTTAAAGGGGACTCCCCTCTCTTTCCTGAGTCCCTGTGTGAATAATACAGTAAAGAGGCAGAAAAAACAGGTCTGTACTGCGCTGCTCGGTGGATACGTTTTTTTCAGAATGCATGAAATGAATGGACAACGCATTTTGGGAGCGGACTTTTCCCTTCGTCAGGTCCAATAATATGCTCCTAGATGCTATAAATTTCTATCAGCGTTCAACCCGGCTCATGGACATCTCAAGACACTTACCCTGCCGCTTCCTCGTTATTTGATACATTTTATCATATCCTCAGCTGACGGAAGGTCCCACTAAGACTGACCCATACATTAATATGGGAATCCCCTGGGATAGAAATTTATAGCATCTAGGAACATATTATTGGACCTGACAATGGGAACAGTCCGTTCCCGAAACGCGCTGTCCATTCATTTCATGCATTCTGAATAAAACGTTGTATCCACCGAGCAACACAGACCTGTATTTTCTGTCTCTTCACCGTAGGGTATCTATCCGCTACCCGCCAGTTCCGGATACCAGGTCATCTGCAGCAGCCTCTGGACAGCACGTACTTTCCCTGGACTTACTGGGAAAAACGACTTTTCACATGTTGAACAAGTGCAGAGTTTTAGGACAAATCACCGTTTGATGTATGGACCCACATCAGAATCCTGAGGACTAGCATTGGTTTTCTGCTGTGGGTCTGTAAAAAATCCGAAAAATTAAATTCATACATATCTTTAGTTGTTTTTTTTTCCCTCCTTTTTGAGCTTTTCTTAAAGGAACTGAAGGATACAAGATCTTTACCAACATTCTGAGCGTCTTGAAAGTATTGAAAATGTTTTTGGAAAAAACCCCAGAAATCAGTGTGTTTACCTTTGGTTGGGTAGGAGGTGTATATAAAGAACAATTTGTAACACATAATTTAACCTCATCAAACGTCTTTGACGTCTAACATAGACAAGTAGGGGCATATGCCATGTTTTGCATTTTGTAATGTGCCAGCTTGTGCAATAAAATTGCACAAGGTTTATTTTGTCAGAGCTTCTACCTTAGATGCCTTTTTGTGTGCCAGTTCCTGTTTGCTTTACTTATTGCAGTAGATTGTGCTACTGCAAAATGTCGGCAACACTGACTAAAATAAGTTTTATTGCTATAATAAATGGGTTAAATGTACATGTTCCCCTGAAAAATCCAACAAAATCTCAATTTCTTCCCATTTCTTTGATATGAAATTCATTTTGAATTTTACCCCTCCTGTTGAAATATGTCAAAATCTGCACATTAATAAAATTTTAGCATGGGGTTGGTTAACAGCATGAGGGAGGAAAGAGGAAGAGCTAGCAAAGCAGGGAGCAGATAATGATGATGATGATTGTAGCCTTGTAATAGACACCCCTGTGACTTGATGCAGTTTGCTGGTAGGGAGGCAGGTAAACTTTTATATACTTTTAAAAGCAAATATATAAAAACTAATGTTAATTATAAAATCAGATTGGGAATTGATTCGCACTGTTTCTATTCATTATGTGACTTATTAGAAGTTTGTAACTGCTTAAAGGAAACCTTTCATGCACGTCTAGCCTCCCCCCAAAATGAAGGTCTTACCTCATTTACTCTAGTGAGTTGCTCTGTATGATGATATTGAAATGAAACAGTGGCTCCTGTGAATGATAAAATTACCCCCACCCCCTCCACTTTGAAAAACTAGTCTACTAGCTAAAAAGTTTCCTTTACATCCCCATAAAATCTACTTTGTTATGTTATGAGACATTAGAGGGGGGGGGGGGTGTCCTGCTCAGTGTGCCCCTCCCATCTACTCCTCCCCATGCCTCAGGGTGTGGTCACATGTAGCGTTTTGATTCAGTTTAGAAGCGGAATCAAAGCGCACAGGGGTGTGTCATGGCCTGATTGCATATGCATTTCTATGTAAGCAGCACCCGGTGTCTTGCATTTATTTTTAAATTTGTATTTTTATTGAAGGAGTTTTAATAATACAACATATAAATCCACAGCGTATGTATTTGCATATAATATGCATGGAACATTATAAGAAACTGTTGTTGAAAACCGTTTAACATCGCATATATTATATCACATATATATAAACCACAAGTTGTGATCTGAGATAGTTGGTTCCCAGTAGCGTTGCTGTGAAGTGGGTATCTCTGTGGATGGGACCAGGCAACCAAGTGGGGGGGGGGACATATGTAGAAAATAAATAGTAACAATGCATACAAAGAAATAAAGGAGCTAAACGGAGGGGGAACAGGCATGGACAAGACGAGAAACAGAAAGGAGTAGGGTATCAAGGAGGACAGGCCAAAATCAAGGGATGTCAGGGATAAGACAATAGGTGTCTTGCATTTAAACAGGGTGCTGGTTACTAATCTTATGCATTTCTATAGAAACTATGTGAAAGGGCCGTGGCATGCCCCCAGGTGCTTTGATTCCACTTCTAAACAGAATCAAAGTGGTATGTGTGACCACATACTCATGCCTCCTCACTATACAGCACTTCCTGTCATGTGACCAGGGTGATCAGGTTATCTACGGTCATTTGCCCTTTTCATTTTAAAAATCTCCATGCCTCTGTAGTTGAATAAGTTCTAGTTCCATACAGCAGCATGTCCTAGCAGTGAGGCCTGTCAATTGGCAACAGGGAGAAAGGGCAATGCCTGAGATTTGAAGAGACACAGAGCTGTCAGTCAAAATAAAGGGGCTTGGTTCACTGGCGACTAGGGAGAAAACCAGAGTCCTAGCTTGAATAAAAGAATCAAGTATGCTCATTTGCATATAAAAAAAAATGGCTGTTATTAGGGACAATGCCTCACTGGCATCTTATTTTAGGTGATATGAGGAGTACTTGTAACCCTTTACCAGCAGGCATTGTTTGTTTGGGGGGGGGGGGGGTTTGAATTCTGGTTGTAGGGCTACTTTTAAGGGGGTTATCCGGGTTTTAAAAATGACTGAGGGCCATTTAAACATAATAAACATGTACTTACCTCCACTGGCGCCGCCGATGTCCTGCGCCGTGGTCCCTTCGATCCGTGCCCCTGTTTGTTTACAGGGGCACGGAAGCCGCGCACAGGGAGCTTCCGGTCCGCGCTGTGGACCCATCCGTCCCTATCTCTTCCGGTCCGGTCCGCGCTGCGCTGTGGACCCATCCGTCCCTATCTCTCAGCGTTGTAAGCGCTGGGAGATGGTGTCGGATGAGAGCTTCCGGCCAGCCGGAAGTTCCCTGTGCACCCTTGCAATGAAAGCGGCGCACAGAGAAGACCAGCCGCGGCGCGGGACATCGGCGGCGATGGACAAGGTAAGTAGATGTTTATTATTTTTAAATAGCCCTCCCTAGTCCTGCCCTCAGTAATTTTTAAAACCCGGATAACCCCTTTAAAGGCTGAAAAGTTGTATCACTGGATAAAACTTGCATTTGGTTGCATGTCTTGTGTACCCCTCTGCATACATTATGATCCAACTTGTACAAGGAGTGTCAGCAGGTGGGTTCTGTCCATCATCTATTATTTCCTAGAACAATGGACCCAGCTTGCTAGTAGAGCCTCAATGATGCCCCAGTCCATATAGGAAGGTGCTGCTTATGTTGTATTGTCTCCTGAGCATCTTCCCTGCAGGATATGTAGTAATTACCATGATTGCTTTGTATTAAGGGAAGATAATGGTTTGAGGAGTTGTAGCTATAAAGCACGGAGAAGTGATGACACAGGCTGCTCTCATTGTAAATCCTTTCCTGCCCATTCCTGAGGTGTGGTATAAGTAGCAGAAATTGCAGCACTTCTTAGAAATTTCTTTTTATGACTTCTTCAAGTAATAACTTGTTTTATCCAGGGGAAAAAAATGGCTTCCAGACTAAGCAACACATGCAAATTCACAAGCACGGGACGAGTCGCTGTACCAGCTGATGGCGACGCATATTACATAATGATATTACTTTGTGTCATGTGTCACGTTTTTTATTGCCTAATAAATGAATAATCATTCTTAATAAGTGAGAGCAACAAGTTTTGTTCAACAAAAACAAAGCCTTATAAAAAATAACATCCCAGTGCCAAATAAAGTTAAAGGGGCTCACTGGACCCAAAGTAACTTTGATACTGATCACCTACATTGTCCTCAGGAGAGGCCAACGATAACTGGTTTTATTGTAATGTATGAATATAAAACGACATTAAGACTATAAAGAATTCAGTCCATTGTACATAGAACAAAGCTCCATACGACAACAATCAAGCTAAACATAAAAAAAACATACATATCAGAACCAATAATATATATAAAAAAAACCATGTTCCTCACACATATACACACAACATAGGAGCAGACAATGGGGAAGGGCAAGAGTAAGGGGGGAGAGATTGGGAAGCTAAGCAGTTGTATGTGTGGTCCACTAGGTCCAACCAGGGATTTGAGACAAGGAAGAATTTGTCCATGGAATAGGACAATGATGCAGTAAGATGTTCTAGGGTACGGATATCTCTCATTTTGACCTAGTCTAGGGGGGAGAGCTGGTCACCTCCAATATCCGGCTGTCAAGGTCTTGGCCGCAGTGAGGATATGCTAAAACTAGGCGTTTGCCCATCCTTTTTTAGCTGGACACCAAATAAGTAATGTAGTGTTCTAAAATAACTGAGCGCTCAATACGTGATTAGGTCAGAGACCTGACCCCAGAATGGTTGTATAAACAGAAACCCCCAAAAAGAGGCCAACTGATCAGTGCAGGTTGCAGGTGTTGGACTACCACGGGCGTAACTTGAGGGGGTACAGAGGTTGCGATCGCACCCGGGCCCAAGAGGTTTAGGGGGCCCTTATGGTGTCACTTTCTCATATGAGAAGACTTATTATAAACCATACATTATAGTCAGGGGCCTGGCACAGACTTTGCACTGGGGCCCATCAGCTTCTAGTTACGCCACTGTGGACCACTGCTGATCATAGACTGAAAGCCTAACCTGAGGATATATCATCCGAATGGAAGCTGCCCAGAGGTCCAGAAAATCCTTATCATTATACATAATACATAAAATGAGCAATATATGGAGAATATATAGTAGGATAAAAATGTTAGCTGGAACATATAAAAGATAAAAATGTAAGCTTTATTAGTTGATCTGAAGTATCCCTTGGTTTTCACTATACAGGATTTATATCAATTGTCTGTTTTTGGCTCCCGTTACTATAGGGCACCTATCTCTCTAGGACACATCTCTCTTATCAATATGTTTAGGCTGGAAAACCCATTTAATGGTATAGTGTACAGTATAACTCAAATGGCTGCCTGTCTACCAACCTTACAAAGATGTACAACATTGGTTGGCACTTAACATAACAATTGCTGTATATAGCAACATAGTAGTTACATATACTGATAGCCAAAACACAAATACAGGCAGTCCCCTACTTAAGGACACCCGATTACAGACAACCCCTAGTTACAGACGGACCTCTCTGCCCTCTGGATGCTATTACTATAGTCCCAGGCTGCAGTGATCAGCTGTAAGGAGTCTGTAATAAAATTTTATTGATAATCCTTAGTCCCATTACAGCACAAAAAAAAGGAGAAAATCCAATTGTCACTGAGGCAAAAAATGTTTTGTCTGAAGCTACAATTATAAAATATACAGTTCTGACTTGCATACAGATTCAACCTATATTTTACGTAACCTGGGGACTGCCTGTAAGGTGATTTAAACCTAACAAAATAGGAGCCATCAAAAAGAATACTGCATAGGCCAAGAAAATGCCCTCAGTCACCATCGAAAACCAGACCAAAGATTGTATTGTCTAATTGAAGTTAGATATTCGAGCTAGTATGAATGTCTTTGGTCCCCAATCTTATTCTGAATATGTTGTAAACTGTATAAGGCAGTGGTGGCGAACCTATGGCACAGGTGCCAGAGGTGGCACTCGGAGCCCTTTCTGTGGGCACCCGGGCCATTGCCCCAGCACACCAGACAGGACTCAAAGGAAATTCATTCCTAGCAAGCAACTTAAAAGCATACTAAAAGATGATGCCTTTCCAGGTATATTTTGATACTTCCTTCGCTACTTGGGACTGTAGGAAGAGGAAGAATGAGTAAACAGGGATGAATTGTCTTTGGAGGACCTCCTGTTGGCCACAATTTTCTCTGTGTACGGAGGGACACTGGAAAGAAGCTAAAATGATGAAAATTTTCCATCTTTCTACTGTGTTGCTGTCCTCAGGAGGCCAATATGATTGAAAGTTGTTGAACAGGGAGCAATAAGTTACTGCTTTAATTTTTGATTGGCACCTCGCAATAAATAAGGGGGGGTTTTGGGTTGTAGTTTGGGCACTCGGACGCTAAAAGGTTCGCCATCACTGGTATAAGGTATTGTGTTATAAAAGAGTATGCATGCCATGTTTTTTTAAAAATCTTGTTTATATTGGTTTTAAATGATCTAGGCGTGTATTGGAAAAAGTGAGACGAATGGCAGCTTACCAAAAAATAACTCAAGGAAATATTTACTTTGTATACCACTTTGGCATACCTGTGTTTTTTTATTTTTTTAAATAATAAATTTAATATAAATGAATGGGAAGTCTAATAACCAGGTTGAATTCTATACTATACATTGCATTAGAAAGTGAAAAGAATGTTTCACTTACATGTGAATCCACTCCAACTAAAAATGAAGCTTACCATATCATAGTCTTCCTTCATCATGTATTGATTCCAATTGCAATTTATTTTAACCCCATCCCGCTACAGCCCTTTTTCGTTTTTGTGTTTTTCATTTTTCACTCCCCACCTTCAAAAATCTAACTTTTTTTAAATTTTTCTGTGTAAAGAGCTGTGTGAGGGCTTTGTTCTGCGTAACAAATTGCACTTTATAGTGATGGTAGCTAATATTCCATGCCGCGTTCTTTAGAGTTTTTTTTCCCGCTCCCAATGCAGTGAAATTGGTAAAAAAAATGCATTTGCACTGTTTTTTTGTGGGCTTGGATTTTACGGGATTCACTGTACACGCCAAATTACATGCCTACTTTATTCTTTGGGTTGGTATGATTACGGGGATACCAAATTAGTATAGGTTTTATAATATTTTCATACATTTTACAAAAATTAAAACCTCCTGTACAAATTTTTTACACTTTTTTTTTTTTTTCGTATTTTGCCATATTCTGGCGCTAATAACTTTTTCATACTTTGGTGTATGGAGCTGTGGGTGGTGTCATTTTTTTGTAACTTTTGACATTTTCAATGCCAGCATTTTTAGGACTGTATGACCTTCTGATCACTTTTTATAGAATTCTTTTATATTTTTCAAAATGGCAAAAAAGTGCCGTTTTCGACTTTGGAAGCTATTTTGTGTTACAGCGTTAAACACAATAAAAAAACGTTAATATAGTTCGATGGATCGGGCATTTTCAGACGCGGCGATACCTAATGTGTTTTGATTTTTACTGTTTATTTATATTTATATCAGTTCTAGGGAAAGGGGGGTGATAAGGTTCTCTTAATTATCTTTTTTTTTTTTTTTTTTTTTGCTCTTACTATTTTGCAGACCCCCTAGGGTATGTTAACCCTAGGTTGTCTGATCGATCCTACCATATACTGCCATGCTACGGTATGGGGATTTTCCTCCTCATTCACTCCTAATCGCACATTGTAATGAATGGGTTAAAACAAGACCGCCTCATGGGACCTCAATAATGGACAGGTCCCATTTAAAGTGTATCTAAACTTTTGACAATTTTTTTTTAAATCAAACATGTAGATTCCATTTGTAAACTTTGTAATATACTTTATCAAAGAAATATGTTCCGGTGTTCTTTTCCCACAGCTTCTCTTCATTATTTAAGCAGTTTGTGTAAATCAGCTCTGTATCTCTGTACACCAGTGACAGCTGATTATAGATGTCAAGTTGTTATTGTTCCTAATGACTTAACTCTATGCCAACAGTACCTGGATAGTCTAATCTCCCCAGAGACATGCCCTAGGTGTGCAAAGAGTAAAGCATTACTTGTCTTATCTGTCTGAGATGGACAGAGCTCTCAATGCTTCAAGTATACTGCTCACTACAGGAGAAAGAGCAGAAACAAGGCACAGTATATTGCAGTGCACAGTATATTGCAGTATATTACGGTGTTTGCTATTATCACCTGCTCTATTCATTTTTTACATTAAAAAAGATGCACAAACATTGAATCAGTTTTAAAATTTCATTAAAATTTTGGCTAAGGAAAGCAATATCAAAGAAGAACATCATAGTATTTGTAAATCAAATGTAGAGATGTTAGTAGAAGCGGTTTGTGACTTTGGAGAACATACTAACACATCTAAACAAATACTAGAAAAGCAAAAAAACAAATGTATTTATTGTCAAATTACTGGTTCGGGTGACTACGCAATGAGATTAAACAAAGGAAAGCACTCTAAGTTTTTACATGTTGTAATAATCTTTTTAAATGATCTAACTATTCAGGAGACTAGAACACCTTTAACAATGTTTTATTCACAATTATGAGAATTTACTAGTATTGAAGACTTTAATTACCAGATTAGGCCACTTTTACCATTTAACGCTCATTAAAACTTGGAGTTACTAAGACTTCCTGCTGTTGTATTATTCTGTCTCGAGGCTTCCTAGAATTCTTAAATTCCACGTCTGATGGATCGAAAATCTTGTGAGTCCATAATGTGAGAATTATCCCAAACTCAAGCTTTCATACAGACTCCCATGCAGAGGTGTAACTTAAAGCTGTATGCTAATGAAATCCTGCCCCAACCATACCTTAATACTTATAGTAGTTCCTATAAGGTGCACAGAACTTGTTATATCCCTGGTCACGTGATGTCACACAGGTGCACGGCTCGTTATATATTCCTGGTCACTTGATGTCACACATGTGCGCGGCTCGTTATATCCCTGGTGACGTGATGTCACACGGGTGCACGGCTCATTATATCCCTGGTGACGTGATGTCACACAGGAGCACTGCTCGTTATATCCCTGGTCACGTGAGGTCACACAGGTGCGCGGCTCGTTATATCCCTGGTCACGTGATGTCACACAGGTGCGCGGCTCGTTATATCCCTGGTCACGTGATGTCACACAGGTGCGCGGCTCGTTATATCCCTGGTCATGTGATGTCACACAGGTGCGCGGCTCGTTATATCCCTGGTGACGTGATGTCACACAGGTGCACGACTCGTTATATCCCTGGTGACGTGATGTCACACAGGTGCACGGCTCGTTATATCCCTGGTCATGTGATGTCACACAGGTGTACGGCTCGTTATATCCCTGGTCATGTGATGTCACACAGGTGCATGGCTCGTTATATCCATGGTCATGTGATGTCACACAGTTGCATGGCTTATTATGTCCCTGGTCATATGATGTCATTTATTTACATTCATAATAACTTGAATTTTGTGCACATTTTCCTGTACTTTAATGTCTATTAATGTCCCATGTGCTCTAGTGTATAACCTTTCCAAAGCTAGCAGTACACAGGGACACATACAAAAATGGCTGCAGTTTGGATACAAATCTAAAATTTAGCTAAATCAATCTTACCTGCAAATCTGATCTTGCATGTAACTCTGTCAATAAGGTAGTGGGTCGTACCAATAAAAGCAACTGTGTAATCTAGAGCTCCACTTTTGAGCAACCTTTGTCCACTCAGTGAAGTGTAAAAAACAAGCATTTGCAGGATGTTGTCACTAGCACATTGCCTTTGTCTTAAAGAATGGAAATTTTTTATGACATCCCCACCCCCAAGACTAATTGTTTATCAAACCCTAGACTTATGTATATTGTACGCACTTTGCTGCAGTTAAGGAAATCTACCATCAAAATCCATCATGACTCATAGATCCAGGCACCGGGTCTATGGTATTCTTCTTATGTTTGTTATCCATGGCCTCCTTCCTTCTAAAATCAACTTTTTGGAGCAGTTTTAAATGCAGAGATCAAAGAACACAAGAGAGTGATGTGCTTCATGTCCAGCTACAATCCTGGAAAAGTAAAGGCATGACTATAATGGCTGCTGCTCTATAACTGCAGCTTTCTATAGGTTTGTATGGATAGAATTGTTGGCAGACTGATGTGATGAAATGATGTAAGCTTGGATGATGTGATGTATGTTAGTTTCCCAACAAGTAGATTTTCAACCTCTTCACGACAGAGGCCAACCAGTCCATAGGGAGGGTTTTCAAACACTTCATCATTATGCAATTGGTAAATTTCACATGGAAGCCCTGGGTTGCTCAAGGTCAGTGATCTTCTATTTTATTCCATCTTATGGCTTCTGAGGAACATGTAATTCAGGAAATGATCATTCATAAAGTGGACATAAATTAGGAGTATGGAAATTGTTTCATATGTTTATCTGTAAAAACATTGTAAATGATTTTTGCAATTAGGAGGGATTTAAATGACACGACTATTAAAGGGGTGTTCCCATTTCAGAAAATAAATCTTATTGTTTGCATATTTAAAAGTTATACAATTTTCCAATATACCTAATGTATCAATTTCTCACAGTTTTCTAGATCTCTGCTTGCTGTCCTTCTATAGAAAGCTTATATGTTTGCTACCAGTGGAGAGAAATCTGTCCATGGTCACAGAGGTGCACGGCTCGATAGTCTCACAGAGAGTAATCAGAGCTGTGTGATATAACGAGCCGTGCACCTGTGTGACCATGGTCAGATTTCTATCCACTGGTAGTAAACATAGAAGCTTCCTATGGGACAGCAAGCAGAGATCTAGAAAACCTTTAATAATTGATACAGAAAGTATATTGTAAAATTGTAGAACTTTTTATAAATACAAACAATTAGATTAATTTGCTGAGATGGGAATACCCCTTTAAAGTTCCACCTATTTTAGAATTGGAAAAGGTTTTTGAAATTACAATGCAAGCATTTAATTTTATCTAAAGGGGCTATCGGAAAATTATTAGAATTTAGCCAAAACCAGTTATAACCCTTTAAACCAAAAAGTAATTCCAACATCCAATGAAGATAATGGAATGGGCTGTGTTGATGATGGAACCGCCTGTCACCCACCATTAACCTTTTTAATTAATGTTGTAAGATGTGAAATGCTTGCAAAACCCTTGGTAGAAAGCAATTCACACTTGTTCAAGTTGTTGGCCACATGTAGAAACACACAAAAACAGAGCATTGTGAAATGATATTTACTTTTAAAGATGGTCATCTTACACCACACACTTTTGGTTCAACAAGTCATCTCTGAAGAACTCCGCTGCAGTTGCCAAATTTTGCCATGTTGTAGGTGTTCGTTAGATGTTTAGGTCAACATTGAAGCCCTCTTTTCTCCAGATCAAATTGTTTCTGTCTTGATATATTTTACCCACCTCCTTTTTATTACTGGTTTCTATTCTATTACAAAAGTTGTGCCATAAAAGACACTTTTCTAACTGCCATGGATCGACAATGATAAATGGTAAAATGGGAAGGAAAGCGGGTACGAAGATCCACTTCCGTGGGTTTTCTAGGTCTGTCCAGAGGTCTCATAAATGGGAATTGAGAGTTGCTAGAGTTTGTGCACTGATTCTGCACTGTGGGTCCCAAGAGTTTACAGCGTATCCTTTTTTTTTGCAACAGTTCTTGTGAGCCAAAACGCAATGACCCACATATTATATTGTGTCTACACCAGTTTTTTTTGTCTAAGTTTGCATGAAAAAAAATTGTCTTTTGGAGCTTGTGTGTGTATTTATTGATGGAGATTTATCATACGCCTGCACTCCTGGGCCGGCTATGGTAACGGTCATGTCCCCCTTTGTTGCACATGATACATCAAGAGGCTTGGGCCTCTTGATGTATCTGGAGGGTGGCACGGCCAGCTAACCAAACTACACTAGTCCAGTTTTTCAAATGAGGGCAGGCACCACCTGCCCACCCCTTCCACTGGCTGCTACGCCCCTCTATACCCCCTTCACATGGCGTGGAGGTGGCGTACTCGCTATTTTAGTCTGCGCAAGAATTTACAATTGTTTCACTGCAGTGATAAATCGCCCCCATTATTTCCACGTGCCTCCATTATGTCACAGTTGCATTTTGTCCGACACTTTTTAAAACTCTGCACTTAAAGGAGCGCGGTGGTGTGCATTCTTAACTTGCGACACATTTATTACTGAGATTCAACATAATTCTGTTGCAAAAGCATAAGGCAAATGCACCAAGAAAAATAGGCGCAGCTATATTACATCCTGATGATGATGAGATAAAAGTAGATGGTGTAACGCTATTAAATAACATGTCGCAACGTGCACAAAGCAAGTGAAAACTAAAACTAGTTTTATATATCTGGACCAATTTGGAGAGATCAGGCACTGAGGAAGGATTCACGCTTTGCTGTGTATTTAACTGCTGTTTCCAGCTCACAATAACTGATGAAAAACTGATGAAATACAGGCGGTCCCCTACTTAAGAACAACTGACTTACAAATAACCCTTAGTTACAAATGGACCTCTGGATGTTGGTAATTTACTGTAGTTTAGTCCTAGGTTACAATAAACAGCTATAACAGTTATCACAGGTGTCTGTAATGAAGCTTTTTTGTTAATCCTGGTTCTTATGACAACCCAACATTTTTAAAATCCTATTGTCACAGAGACCAAAAAAAAATTGACTGGGGCTACAATTCTAAAATATACCATTCCAGCTCCCATTTTCACAATGACTTATCAAATCAAAGCAAAATTTGTGCAATTCACAAAAAAAAATGTGGACTTTTAGATGCAAATGGCGAAGTATCATAGAGATGGCACAGTATTAAATGCAATGAACATCTGGCATCTTTCGCTATTGAAGAACATTCAAAGGAAACCTATAAGCAAAAAAAAAAATAATTTTTAATGACAACCTTTTTTATCATCATCTTTTACCCATGACATGGAAAAGTAGATGGGACCTTTGTTTATAACGTTATGTACCGGGAGTATCACTCCACGTGATGTTATTCTTGGTTTTAGAAGTCATGCTGTCATTCCATGAGTAACAAAGACCTCTTTCTGCAAATCCATATCTAGCCATCTATTTTTATCGATTTATTCCATGCAGATGTGGTTAGCAGTGTTTTTCCAGCAATTGAGTAATAAATCTATTGACAACATCTGTACGGAATTTTTGGATGTTTTTATTTTAACCAGTTACACCGGTTTCCTCCCACACGCTAATTTATTTGTGTGCGTGAGGAAAATTAGCAAGCAAGCCGCATTTGGTACAGGGAGAGACGGTAGGTGATAATGTAGGGAAGGAATAATTAACAACAGATTAGTACTAGAGGTTCTTCTTCAATGTGTTTGTATACATTTACACAAGTTCAAGTTTTTAACCCTTAATGCCAGTGCGCTCTTTAACGCTGTTCCATTTTTTTTTTTTTTGCTCCCCTCATGTAAATGTAAATAATTTTTAACTTTTCCATGTAAAAACCTGCATGTGGGCTTGTTTTCTGCTTAACAAATTGTACTTACTAGTGAGGTATTTAATATTCCATGCCATGTACTGGGAAGCTAGAAACAAGCTTCAATTGCAGTAAAATGCAGGCGGATTTGCACCATTTTCTTGTGGACTTTCACCATGCGATCCAAATGACATCTCCTCTTTAATCTTTAGGTAGGTAGGACTACAGTATACCAATTTAATATAGGTTTTATTAGGGATTAATAGATTTTTTTTAATTAAAGGGGTATTCCAGGAATCAGCATAATTCTTATACAAATGGGTCCTTAAAAAATAAGCTTATATGTAATTAGTTATTTAAAATTTTGCTCCCGTTAGCAGAAAAAAGGTGATGACATAGACCGTAATGGAGAATTAAAATGCTCCCGGCCCTTTAATCAGTCCGTTAATTTCCTCCACGCGGTCCGTTGCAGAGCATACACAGGACAGAAGATGGCCGCTGTCCACATGTCCACATCACATGTCCTGTACCTGCCTGGGCAGGGTCATGTGATCACCACTAAGTTTGGCTGTAGTCGGTTGGTTGCAGTGCATCCAGTATGGCCAGTGTTGTGGTGATGGCAGTTACACATCATTACTATGGTAACCGAGCAAGAAAACCTGTTAGATCATCACTGGTAGCAGAGCATAAGAGGGAGGAGGAGTTACTGAGAACTAAAGGATCTTGGGACTTGTAGTTTCCAGTGGTAGCCATCCTGGTGATAACTTTAGAGAGGCCATAAAATTTTGTGAATCCTAAAATCCAACTATTTAAGCTCCATTTTGTGACAAATGACATTAAGTTTTGTTACATTCATTTATTTATAGCATCATGGGTTTTTGTATCAGACGTTCATATTCCCGGAATACCCCTTTAAAACCTTGTGTACAAGAGACATTTGAGCACTATTTTCCATTATGGGGGTTCACTGCCGGGTATTACTGTTTTCATAGGGACGCAATAAAACTTAACAATATGCCCGTGGGCTCTCTCCATATCCCCTTAACGGCACCTGTGACCTACTGTTAGATTGCGCATTGTTAAGGGGTTAAACAAAAAAAAGAAGTGAATCATAAAAGTTAAAGTATTTGAATGATTACTCTACTTCTCCTGTTTTTATGTTTCAATAAATCCACTCCCGGTCCTTTTTCTTTTTTTTACATTTCCATTTTTCACTTTGTTTCCAAAGCTATAACTTTTTTAAACCTTTTTAGTTTAGAGAAACATATGATGGTTGTTATCTGCGGCACCAATTATACTTCTTAGTTAGGATGAAATGTCATGGGAAGCTAGAAAAATTCCAAAAGTGGTAGAATTGACAAAAACATGCAGTTCCATTGTCTTACAGGCTTCAGTCCAAATGACACATTCACTTTAATTTTTTGGGTCAGTATGTACAGTATAAGAGATTCATCAATCACATATTGTTTAAACTTCTGTGCATCACCATATTCTGACATCCCTAACTTGATATACTTTATAGCGAGATAATACATTATTATAATTTTTTTTTCCGTCCTCCTAGGATTTTTGAACCATCAGGGTTCATATTTCTCAGCTGTATTCAGCTTGTGAGCCCTCTTCTTTCAGCTTTGAAAATATTGTAATGTAATTGTATGTTGCACCTCATTAAAGGTTTTAGATTCGTCCATATGGTTATTCAAGACCCCTTATGAAGCCAGAATGTAAAGCAGCTATGTTGGTGCAGCGTCCATTCTGGTGAACTCAAGCGATCTTTGCTGTTTATCTGGCTGACGGTCCTGCTCCAGTTTGTGGTGGACAGAACTTGTATTGTATGGTGACGCACACAATTTCACTACATGGCAGAAGCTGAATTCCCCATACACATTAGATGGAATCATGGACTGACCATGTAATGTGCATCCTGATTGTCCCCAGTGTTAAATATTGATGGAATCCTTTTATTCTCAGGAGCAGCTTATTTCCATTAAGTTCAACCAAGGAGTTCTAGTTAAGAACTCTCGACTTACAGACGACCCCTAGTTACAAACAGACCTGTGGATGTTGGTAACTTACTGTACTTTAGCCGTGGGCTACAATAAACCGCTCTAATAATTATCAATGGTGTCTGCAATTAAGATTTATTATCAATCCTGGTTCTTATAAGAATCCAACATTTTTTAAAATCCAATTGTCACAGAAATCAAAAAAACATTTGGCAGGGGTTACAATTATAAATATACAGTTCTGACTTGCATACAAATTTAACTTAAGAACAAACCTACAGAACCTATCTAGTACGTAACCTGGGGACCACCTGTATTCGGGAAAGAGAATTCTGTTTTTTGTGTTCTGATATAGATGCAGTAATGGATTATAATATGGGTGGTTTGGGTGGTAGCCTGAGCACCAAGCCTTCTAGGGGGCTCATGGTCACCCTAACCACCAACCAAATTTTATTGTAAGAAGGACCTTGACCTATGAAATTCTCATACATCTGTTCCTGCTCTTAATACACTTGTACACAAGTGCCATTTCAGGACCTTTTGAAGGTCCTGAAACCCCAGATTGAAGGCAGGCAGAAAAGACACATCCTCCATTCCCCCAAAAGCTTGATTCCGGTACGATGTAGCCCATGGCATTCTTAATCCACCCCTGTATATATGGTATATACAATTGTTACTTTATGATGGACTCCTAAGGATCATCAAGTCCACAGGATTAGAGCAGCTTTTTGTAACTAGCGATTTAACCCTTTCTCAATGATGGCCAAAAGCGGTAATTATTTATAAAGTAAAGGGTGGTTTTCAGGAGACATCCCCTTTTAATAAGGTATATCCAGTTCTCTATGCTTGGTAATCACTAGTCACGGGATATAAACAGAGAGGCTTGTTTACTCACTATGTCACATATTTGGACATTTTATTGCATGCACCCATATTAATTGGAGATGGCCAAAGAGCCTTCACCTGATAAGTAAATGTCTTCACTTGTTAAATCCAAACATTTTTTGACTATAAACATGGAACCTTTAATCTTGTTTTAAACATTTGAGTTTTTCTCTTTTATCTAGAATAAATATTAGACATTGGTGTTGATAGACCTGTCAGTTTTTATGGACGTGATCACTCCTTTGTGAAAAGACAAGCTTCTGGTGCCCAATCTAATCTTCCTGGCAGCCACGATAATCCATGTATAATCTCACAGATACACAAAATTCTCATCTTGTAAAACTAAACTGAGTTTCACCTTTAGTAAAATTTCGCTTTTAAGGAAGGCCTCTAAATTTAATTTGGATTCTCTCCATATTGTACATATTGTATATTTTAAAAATTGTAAAACAGAGATGGGAGTTGACTTCAAAAAAGTCAATAGGATGTTTATAAGGGGGTTTATTTCTTATGTGTTCATTAATATGGGCTCAAATTGTCCCTCACATGCTACCTTATTAAAGGTCCCAAAAGACTTCCTTCAAAATGGCTTGACCTCTTGTTAGGTGAGGCTGACTAACCACATGACATTCACATTTGGCTGAAGGTCCTTCTGAATATTAAATTTGATGTGTGGTTTGGGTGGCCATGGACCCCCTTGAAGGTTTGGGCCCCCCGGGAAACTGCCCAAACCGCATGTATTATAGTCCACTACTTGTATGTATGTTGTGCTTTAGTATTACATTTTATGTAGCTAGACATCAATGATGTCCTCATCCTGTCTTATCACATATTACACAAGTGCTTTGTCAGATTTTTTTTTTTTACATCTTTATGTGTCTTAAATTGAAGTTATAAAATAACATAAATGAAAAAATACTTATATGCAGTGTCATACACCGCCCTGTGAATGACCAAACCAAAAATTATGAGGGGACATGATTAATTCATATAAATATATAAATGGTCCATACAAAAAATATGGTGGTAAGTTGATACAGATTAAATCAAATCAAAAGACGAGGGGGCACTGTCTCCGTCTGGAGAAATCAAGCTTTAATCACTGGAGGCAACAGGGTTTTTTTTACTATGAGAACTGTCAATCTGTGGAATAGCCTGTCTCAGGCGCTGGTCACAGCAGGGACAGCAGAGAGCTTCATGAAGGGTCTAGATGCCTTTTTACACCTAAATAACATTGATGGTTATGTTATATAGAATTGTTTCCCCTAAATCCCTTCCTCATCCAATCCCTTCCCTTCCTTGGTTGAACTTGATGGACAAGTGCCTTTTTTCAACTGAATAAACTATGATACTATGAAAAATTCTAAAGATAGAATTCTGTAAGTTTTGTAGTAGCCAAATAAATATTCAAGGGGAATACATTTTTAAGGGGATAATTTATTTTTCAAAAAGGTATATTATAGCTGAAATGGCGAGCTGAAGGTGACCAATTGTTTTGTTAATTATTTTATGTTTTATCATTTCACATGGAAAATCTTGTATTTCATTTCTTTTTGTGTCATGAATTTTCCCAGAAGAAAGAGAATAGTCTTGGTCTTGTCTACTCTTTCTGAAGTTAAGCAGCAGGTCATGACGTTCTCCGTACAGTACAAGACTCGCATAGTCAGTAAGGACATGGTGCCCCTGATCGGGATGGGTGATTTTTGTGCCTGACAAAACAGGTTGGAGTCATCCAAAAGTACACAACAATTATACCTGTGTAAATGAACCTTTCAGCAAACAGCCCATTCATGCATCCTGGATAATCAGGGCTGCTTGGGTTTCTTTCAACCTTGAGTTTCTTACTTCTGGTCTGCATATGATCCAAGCTGCGGAGCATTGCCTTTCACTATTCGCTCACACAATAGGCCCTTTCTTTGGACTTCTTTTATGACTTTGCATAGATGATTCTTTTGATGAGACCCTTGACCATTTGGATAGAAGCAGTTTACACTCGCCGACTACAGACTTGATGAGAAACGGTATACAGACAGTCCCCGGGTTACATACAAGATAGGTTCTTTAGGTTTGTTCTAAAGTTGAATTTGTACATAAGTCGAAACTGTATATTTTATCATTGTAGATCTAGACAAAAAATTTGCTGTAACAGGACCAAGGATTATCAATAAAGCTTCATAACAGACAACTTACAGCTGATCATTGCTGTCTGGGACTATAGTAAAGCATCCAGAAAGCTTCACCAAAGGTCACAGTGGGCAGAGGGGTCTGTCTGTAACTAGGGGTCGTCTGTAAGTCGGATGTCTTTAAGTAGGTGACCGCCTGAAGTACTGTCTAGTGAGAATTCTCAGATTTCTTTCTTAGGGTTTTACAAAATTGATTTACAGCAACTTCCTTCTAAAGTAAACCAATGTGTTAAGGATACATATTATATGATTTTATACTTGAGAACACTTTTCCATTGGTAGTGCGAAAGCAAAATTGAAAAAGCAGGACAACTAGTAATAGGCTGAAGGGCTTGTCCTGTTTCCACAATCATGTCATTTTTTTACAATGAAAATTTTCTCGATCTCTTCTTGATGTAATTCTACAGGATGCTTCATCAATTTCTTTCTGTTGTCACACAGGTGCACGGCTCATTACATATCTAGTCATGCGATTTTACACAGGTGCACGGCTTGTTATATATCTGGTCATGTGATGTTACACAGGTGCACGGCTTGTTATATATCTGGTCATGTGATGTTACACAGGTGCACAGCTTGATATATATCTGGTCATGTGATGTTACACAGGTACATGGCTGGTTATATCACACAGCTCGGATTACTCTGATTTTATGAGTCCTGCACCTGTGTGACATCACATGATCAGGGGGCAGTTTTAATTACACAGGGAGTAAACAATGAAGCTTCCCATAGAATAACCGCAAGAAGACCTGTAAAAAACTACGAGGAATTTATTGCATAAGTGTACTAGGTAATTGTTATACAAAAAAAATTACATTTATTTTCTGAAATTAGACAACTCTATTCATTTTTCTGGAGCATCCTACAAAAAAATGGATGCACAAAGCAGATGGTTAGATGGTACCAAAATAAACAAAGAGTACTTGCTGAGCTCCAGCTTCTGGTTCCCGCTATGCTCTTAAACTTTGTCTCTGGCACCTTCAGCATGATGTGCCGGGGGGCTTTGTGACCAGCTCTGGCCAATCTGTGGCATCCTTGGACCGTGTAAGGTCACTTGTAACTCAAAAGGAAGACATATCTTATGGTCCCAAATGGCCACTTATTGGCTAAATTGGATACCCCCAGCGCTTCCAGCCAGACAGTGTTACCAAAGTCCATACCTACAATGCAGGAGCAGAGTATGTACACTTTGTTCTCGTTTGCCATCCGGCCTGTCCTGTAACTGGGTTTTTCATTTAGGGCTAAGGATTAAAAGGTCATATGAAATATTTCCAAGTAGAGTTTATTGTCATATGGAAAATAATGAAAGTTTAGGTAGATTTTAAAAAAGAGTTGTTGGATGATATCAATATCTGAACAGACTAGGTAACAACATCAGGAACCTAAATGTTTTTGAGCATCAATGAAGCAAATGCAACTGAGAGGATCAATAATTTAATCACAGGTACAGTATATGAACAGGATGTAAAATTTTTGGCACCACTTTTTATATTGCTTTACCAAACCTGTAACTTAATTTCACTTGCTTTAGCAATATCATGTCTTCGCTTTACTATAGTACCACTTCATATTGCATATGTCTGAGAAAAATCTCTGTACCAGGACTTGAAGGTTCATCTAATAAAAATAATTGAGCTTCTGGTGATTATGTTTTTTATTGTTTTTAGGAATGCGTCCCAGAAAATCTGGAATTAAAGCTGAAGATATTTTCTGACATAGATCGTTACGTCAACGATTCAGCCATAATAAGTAGCTCGACGTCTTGCCTCTCACCCACAAAAATGTTTAATGGACTCCGACATGTCAAGAACTGCATCGTTGCACATCCTGTAAGTCCCAAACATTTTGAGTAGTACAGAAGATAATCCCTGTGATTTTTTTACATATATTTAAATGGTATCATTTATTTTAATAGTGTGTCTAGGAGCCAGAGAGCTATGGGATCATGGGGTATTCAATTCAGCTTTTTATCTACTGCCTTATATTAGGTAGAAGGGGATCTAAACCTTCCCGAACCATCACAGTATGGTTTAATTTGTCCATCTAGTGAAAGATTTCTAAATTTTTACAAAATGTTTTCTTATATTTTGGGAAACTAGCCAGCTGATCACTGTTCGACACAGTTATGTAAGCATTTATTGCAACTTTGTAGTTTCCAAGATGAACAAGCAAAAGAAAAACCTGCCATTTGGCGTCCCTAATTTTTCAATGTTATGAGACGTTGTGACATTGTGCTTGAGATGTAGGTTAATTATAACCCTTAACAATCTCATTTAATTAAGTCTTGCATTTTAAAAGTGTCAAGGAAATACTGAATGTTAGGTCATAAATTCTATTCAAAGCATAGACAGATAAAGATCGAGAGTCCTCCGTCGTCCGTGTTGGACTGGCGCCCCAGAGCTTTAAAACAATCTTCCTAGGCTATAACCCAATAATAGACCCTAGAGTACAACAAAAGACAATCCAATTTGGAGGCTACTCCGATGTATTTTTCAGCAGTTGATTGAAGGGGAGCCCCCAAAATATAATGATCTGGGGGGCTCAAGAAACCCCAGTCCAACACTTGTATGTTGTTCTTGCCTTTTATTGGATAACTAAAAACTATATGATAATTGCAAACTTTGGGGACTACACTGGTCTCTTTATCAGGCACAGTATGAGACGAAACACATATTTATACATAAAAGGACAGATCATTACTGTGTTTGATGATATGAAACTATGAAATGAACTATCAATATGAAGAGAAAACCATTATAGCAGTAAATATTGCAGTGATTCAAGATTGTGAAAGTTTTTATTGTTTTCTGATTAAGATTTGGTCTGTGGCTTTAAGGACCCCATCAGGGCTTTGGGGCACCTAGTAGTCTCAAAAGATAGCCAACCAGAGAATATGATTCTCAGACCCCACTCTCCTTCCATACAGAATATATACTTCAAATTCCTTGGTGTTGTACACAGAGATCATACTATTAACGAGGTTTAATAGGTTTATTATGAATCAACACATCTGTTCACATTTGCTACAAGGCGCATCTTCATAGGGTTGTCTTCATTTTGGAGTTTTTTTTTTTATCATCATGGCAGGGCTTGGACCTAGCAGAGGATCCTCTAGTGACTTTGTCAGAACTGGTGCAATGAATATGGCCCGCTGACTTTGGAAGCTATAACTTGTCTCTCTTACTACTTAATAGGTGAATCCACCATATTATGTTCCCTTGGTTGAATTGGTTCCCCACCCACAAACCGAACAAGTCACAGTGGAAAAAACGTACACTCTCATGAAGAAAATTGGTCAGTCACCTGTAAAATTAATGAAGGAGACGGATGGGTTTGTGTTGAATCGACTCCAGTACGCTGTGATTAGCGAGGCATGGAGACTTGTCCAGGTACAGTATGTGCACAGTAGACATAGTAGTGTATGATGTAACATTGTGTATTGTACTGTGCTGATGTAGAAGCTATAAGAAATCATGTATATAAAGTAAAATGTCATCACAGGCAAAGACATACAAAATTAAAATAAAAATGTAAATAAAAAAAGCATTTCATGCAAACTCTACTATAGCTTAGTTGAAAAATAAAGAAAAAATGACCCTCTAAATGCGTTGGGACAAAATTAATTGTAAAATGGTAGTAAAATATGATTATAAAATTCATATGTTCCCTAAAATTGTACAAATGAAAACTATAGCTTGTTCCACAAAAAACAAGCTCTCACATGCCTATAAATTTTTTAAAAAGTAAATGTTATTCAAGAATAATAAAATATTTTCAATCATATATTCAATTTACATTATATATTTACACAAAATAAAGCTACTAAAAAACGTAATTTGACTGGGTAAAAACTATGCTCAATGCTACATTGATGGAAAAAAGAAAAAATTATGGATTTTGAAAGACTGTATGAAAAGAAAGGTGTGTTCAAACTTAAATATTACATGTAGAGATTGTGATTGATTGGGTGCTCGGGGTTGTAGAACTGGTCTCTCTCATTTACTTGTGCATTATCCAGTCTTTGTTATAGTAGAAGTGGCGACTATTATTATGATTACAGGCGGTCCCCTACTTAAGGACACCCGACTTACAGACATAAGTTACAATAAGTTAAGATCGTTACAGATGGACCCCTCTGCCCCCTGTGACCTCTGATGAAGTCTCTGGATGTTACTATAGTCCCAGACTGCAATGATCAGCTGTAAGGTGTCTGTAATGAAGATTTATTGATAATCCTTGGTCCCATTACAGCAAAAAATGTTGAAACTCCAATTGTCACTTGAGCAAAAAAAAAAAATTGTCTGGAACTACAATTATAAAATATACAGTTTCGACTTACATACAAATTCAACTTAAGAACAAACCTACGGACCCTATCTTGTACGTAACCTGGCCTGCCTGTATTGTAAATTGTTCTGTTCGTGCATGCACTTACAGATACATAGATATTCTTATTTAATCTTTTCCAAAAACTTTCCAAAAAAGAATCTTGCTTATGCTGAAATATATTCATAAATTTCCAGATAAATATTGGCATGACATTGCGAATATGCTACTTCCTCCCATGGATGATTATGTAGATGAATCATTGCTTTTCTCTGTTATGACTTGTTTGTAAACCTTCCCGTGCAAAAGGAAAAGAAGGAAAACCTGTGGAATGTCCAACATTGGTCAATGAAATGAACACACGCTAATAATACTGATATAGTGTTCTCATGCTGTGAAGTCCCATCTGGCATCAAATACTTTCCTACTATCCTCTTTGCGTGGCACTCAGTCTATGTGCCCCTTTAGTGCTCCTACGTAGTAAGATTACTTTCTTACCACACCCCAACCTCAGCTCCTTCACACAATATGATGACCCACAAAACAATGCTATTTATACCCTCCTCATACAATATGAAGCCCCTCTTAAAATTAATCACTTGGAACATAAGTGTTCATTGTGCAATTAATGTAAATCTCTGGGCAATGTGTAGATCTAATTTGCATGATGTTTCTGTCCTTATCTGGATCTTAATGGGAACCTGTCACCAGGAATTAAAATTTTAGCTGGTGACAGTTTTCCAATAGCCTCTGCAATGATGATCTGAAAAATGCCTTTGTAGGCATTCTGAATAGTTACAGTACATTTTATAAAAGTAGATTAGACATTACAGGCGGTCCCCTACTTAAGAACACTCGACTTACATACAGGGGCATAACTAGGAGAACCTGGGCCCCACAGCAGACTTCTGAATGAGGCCCCTTTGCCAGGTAGTCTTCTTATCCCATGGTGGTTAAGGACAAAAATGTGTCTCAGGGACTACAGACCACATGGTGGAGGCAGACAGCAGGAAGCTAGAGTTGAGAGATTCCTAGTCCTGCTGTCTCCTCCTTGTACAGTTCCCAAATCAGCTGTGTATTGTAGATGATTTCACTGTTATGTACATATTGTGCACTTTCACCATTCTTTAGTGTGTTAGGTCGGATGCTGGGGCCCTCTGGTACTGTGGGCCCCATAGCAGCCGCTATGGCTGCTACCGCTGTAGTTACGCCCCTGCTTACATACAACCCCTAGTTACAAACGGACCTCTGGATATTGGTAATTTATTGTACTTTAGTCCTAGGCTACAATAAACAGCTATAACAGTTATCACAGGTGTCTATAATGAAGCTTTACTGTTAATCCTATGGTAATCTTATGACAACCCAACATTTTTAAAATCCAATTGTCACAGAGACCAAAACAGTTCTGGCTGAGATTACAATGATAAAATATACAGTTCCGACTTACATACAAATTCAACTTAAGAACAAACCTACAGACCCTATCTTGTATGTAACCCGGGGACTGCCTGTACTTGACTCCCTGCCAGCACCATCCAACAAGTCATGAAGGGGATGGGGCGGTCACTTGGAGGCCTGAGTCCCCATCTCCTCAAACTATCCACCCCTCCTACTCCCTTATCCCCTTCTCTACCTCTTTTCCTGGGTTACTCTCCCAACTAACCACGACCGCTTGGAGTGACTCACTGGATGGGGCAGGGAGTAGGGTAATATCTTTTATATTTCTATAATGTACTGAAACCATTAAAAATGCCAACAAAATCATCACAGGGGTTGGGTTTTGGTTTGGATGCATTTCAAACAACAACTTGTGACTTGTCTGTGCTGCAGACTCCTCAGCTCCCAGCCCCCACCTTTGTGCTCCTGTACAGCTCCTCCCTCTTCTCTAATGACAGGTTCCCTTCAAACTCATCATTTCAGAGACTATCGGATCATGTAACCAGTTAAAACCAGGTTCCATCTTTTAGATGTTTCGACCATGTAAATCTGCAGACAGGTTTACAGTATTAGGTAAGGGCCCTGGAGAGAGGCCCAACCACTTATGATTACACAGATCTCCCGGGCCAATAACGAATACAGTCTTCAGTTTTGTATGGCCAAAACTTTAATTACATAAAACGGCATAAATTTATACAAAATTCATAGTTACCCAAAATATGTAGTGTAATATAATTTCTATAAATCTGTGACTTTTGAAACAGGATGGGGTGATATCACCGAGAGATGTGGACACAGTCATGTCTGAAGGACTTGGAATGAGATACGCTTTTCTTGGACCCCTGGAAACTGCACATCTCAATGCAGAAGGTAAGATTATTGTTTTAATAGAGCTGAAGCATATAGTACAAAGCACTCAGTACTGCACATGTAACGTCATTGAGTGGTTAATACCTCTCATTACACACGGGCAGCGTTATTATACAGGATTTTGCTACTGCATTAACTTCATTATACCCAGATATGAAGATTTACTTGCTTACCTCCACCCACAGTAAAAAAAAAACAAAGTATTATGAACCTATTTTACAGTGTATGATTGTAGGTATGTTTACTTGACTGTTTCTTAGGCAATAGGCCTCTGCCTTTCCATAAAATATGAGTAAGATTAATTATCCCATATTTAATAGATGTTAATAGCATTCCCTGTGCTGTCTGTATTTTTTATGTTACTGTGTAAGCCCATCCTGCGTGTACAAGGTGAGTCAAAACTCCAAAGACTTCCTTCTTTTCAGAGTCAAAAGGGGAAAATTACATATCGGAGTAACCCAGCAAGTAATAGGTAAGGGACCTATCTTGTAGGCGAACCAGAACATGGCCGCCATCTTGAACACCCCCATATTGGATCAAGGGCATGTTTTTCAAATGGGAATATGAAGATGTAGCGTATCTTAGAAGACCAGATTTACAATTTAAACAATCTGATTTGTAATATCTCTTGCGGTTAAAAAGTCAATACAGGAAGATGCAACAATAACTGGGAATGTTTCCTGTCATGAACAACTATCTCACGTGTTGTCCACGATGCTGAACACAGAGCATGAGAATCTCTATGTTGATATTGTTCAACCCACAAAAGTTGGTTCCAATCTGATTGCAGCAATAGATTGAGACAACCCTGTGATAAACTACATGACCACCTTCCAGGTGGAAGAGCTCGTCCTTGATCCAGTATGACAGCTTTAAGGATGGCCTTTTTGTTTTGGCATGGCCTGAAAGAGAAGGCCCCCTCACCCCTTACTTCCTATAGCCGATACAGTATGCCATTTTCCATGTAATTTCTGAAAAAAAAAAGTGTGTTGGGACTTTTGATGTACCCTGTAGATCAGGTGTAGCACATACACCCAGGGCCGGCACCAGCACTTAGCGCACCTGGGCAAGTGCCAGGGCCCACATATGGCTGTAGATAAGGAATCCATGGGCTGGGAGTGGCTGTATTTAATGAATCCATAGGGGCGAGGGCGGCTTTATTTAAAATAACCATGAGTGGGCTGTTTGGTATGATAAACTAGGGAACAGGAGATTGTTTTCATTTCTGAATTTTTAATGCCACTACACAAGTTCACTGCAAAGGGGCCTACAAAGGCTCTGTCCACAAGGGGCCTACTAAAACCAGGAGCCGACCCTGCTTACACCATATAACTGAGAAGAATAATTTCTTGTTCAATTGCTGACAACAAGGTTTGCAGTAAATCTTATATACAAAAAAATCACTCTTTAGAGCATACATTCACATAAAATGTTTTAGTTTTTCCTCTGAGCCATATGTAGTAATTGTTAGTTTATAACACAGAACTGAGGTAAAGGCTACATGCTTTCACCGCTCTGCTTTCTTGCCCTCTGTATTCTGCTGTCAATTCCGTGATGCATCAGCGCAGATACACATGGACAGTACCACCTTTGCTTGCTGGTAGGACAGTGCAATTACTGTATCCTCCTTATATTCTCCTAAATAAATTCATATTCATACTACTGATAATAAATTGTATTCCATTTGCTTAGAACGGACAGCCCAGCTTTATAATTCACTGCGTGGAACAGTCTATGTAAAATGTAATCATACCTGAACTTTGAAGAGCTATAGGGCAACCAATAAATCCACTAAGGTAGAAAGAATGTCACCAATAGCATTGAGCGCACCCGAACAACAAAATTCGGCACAAGCCACAGACTGTTAATGCCCACAATTGCTGCAGGTTTGCCACAGGGTGCCGTCATTTTGGGGAGAATCATCATTACTTGATGACCTAAGTGGGATTGACGACCCACCCCAAAATGGCGTCACTCTTCTGCAATCATTTAAATGCCTCTAGCAACTTGTTAGTTGCTTTGACAGTCATGTGTCTGCACCTGTCAAATTTTAACGGGTTCGCTCATCACTAGTTACCAGTCGATATTTGTTCAGATCTGGATTATATATTGTCATCATTGTGGTGTCATTTTGTCTGCCATGCTGCAAGCTGCTCTTTGACCGCTACGTTGTAAGTTGACCTAGTGAGAAACTCCTGTACATCCTATGGGACCTTTTGGTTAAAAGCTAAATTGGACTGAATACTAAAGACGAATAAGACAATGAGAGCACCAGACTCTGGTGAGACAGACATCTGAGCTACATTATTATGGTCTATTCAGCACTCGGAGAGGGAAGAATCTGTCCTTTATTTTGGCAAGATTAGCTGCAGAATATCTCCTAATAGTAGAACATGATAGTAGTGTGAACAGAGCCCAGCGCTGATGTTGTCTGTGATCCAGGTACAACTTCCCACAGCTTTTCATTCATGTAACTAAGAATCACTGACAATCATACTGCAGGATTTATTTCTTTAAGAGAACCCTTCACAACCTCGAAAACTTTACATTCCACTCCACTGGCTCAGGGGCAGCTGTTTATTTTTTCTCTTACCCCACTATTCCCAAATCAGTGCTGTAGCTCTTGGACCTAATATACTAATATTACAAACAGCTCTGTGGTCAGGTTGATGGTGCCAGGGTTTCTGCTCCAGCCCAGGATCTCTGAGTTGACAGTAGATAAACCTAATTAGTGTATTGAGTGCCAAACTAATGGCACAGACTATCAACAAATCTTGTAGTCATTATAAGTAACTAATATCACCCAATTGTTAATCTACCGAAAAAAAGAGATGGATAAGTGCAGGACTACATTTAGGCAGTTTGTAGTCTGTAACTATGGAAAAAAGTTCTGCATCGGAGCTGTGTCCTCTGAATAATTGAAGATCTGAAGAACTTCTTTTTTACATGCATTCAAAATGCTATATAATTGTGCTGTCCATAACTTGCAGTAAGGACCAGGCATTGCTTTAAGCAGTATTGCTACCCCCTATTGATGTACAGTTTGGACTATTGTAGGATATTATTTATTTAAAATGAATGTCACGAATTATGAAATGTTTCAGGCTTTAAAAGCTACTGTGAACGCTATGGAGAAGGTATACGACGAGTCTTGGCAACTTTTGGACCAGTTCCGACTTTTTCGGGTGAAGTTGCAGAGAAAATTGACCAGGTATGTATACAGTGTTTTCTTTGTGTAGATGTACAAGATGTACAATTGTATCTAGTTGCCTGCACAGTCCAATGGAAAAATTGACAAGACTTCAGTAAGTAGGGTATTTATTCCCTTGTTGATAATGAGTGTAGTTAGTGGCTTATTAGTGCCACTTCCACTTCACAGGTCAGTAACGACACAATCTTTTGCATTTTGGCCAATTTACACCGCTGTCCCATTTATGTGAATGAGCAATACTAAGCATGAATAGCCAGTGTTGCTGAGGTGTGTAAATAATCTCTTCAAACAGCTGATTGGTGGTGGTTTCGGGGCAGCCGGGTGGATGATTGATGGCCTATGAATAGCTTTATAGCTTTTCTAAGCATTCTGGTAAACCCCTTAGGTGCTGCAGGAGTGAGTTGCAAAATTAAAAAAATTGTTTTGACTCCTGGTTCCTTAGAGGGCCATGGATTGGCCAAAGCAGGTCCCATGACCCATTTCTGGAGGGTGCAGGTGCTGAAGAACAGAAGTGCAGGAATCGGAACAGGGTTATTACCTTTTTTTTTTACCCCCAAGAATTGCTGGAAAATCCCTTTTACTAGTTCAGTTCAAATACAAACTAATACAAATATGATTTTAGCTGCATGTTAAGGTCATAAAAATGTATGAAATGGACAACAAAACCCAACAAAAATGAAATAATATCATACCAATAAAAACAACTTACCCTTCAAAATAAAACACTCCGTGTATGGTGACCTTAAAAAAGTAAGGAATATTTCTGAAAACAGATATTTGTTAAAGTAGTACAATGTAACCAAAAACTGTAGGATTACATAAAAATCTAATAAAACTACCCAAACATCAAAAAGACATAATGTAAAAATATTTTAAAAATTTATAAAATATAAATAAAACGTTAAATGTGCCCCCTAAATGGTGCCATCTGAAAATCTCCATATTCTGAAGTATACACCGCGATTTTATAGGTTTTTTTTTTGCGAGGGCCTCAAAAAGTAAAATGAAATGACCACATTATTTTCTTTCCTGTGCAATACGACAGCACAAGTTCACACATTTAGCTACAATAATCCCAGGTGTTAAACGGGAAGCTGCCAATAATGTTCATGGGTGGATGAGAAGCAAAAGATCTCAGCTTCTCGTAAGTTGTCAAACATAAAATCTGGCACCTGCGCACGTTTGTTGTTGTGAATAAATTTAAAAGTTTAAAGGGGAATTAGAAAGAGAGACATGACAGTAAGAGTTCTTGTATGGTGACTATGCTTTGTACCACAGTATTCTTCTGATACATGGCAAGCTTCATCAGATATCTTAACTATCTCCCCTCCAAGCCACAATGAAGTTTAAAGGACCTTATAGAGTAGTTTACGGAGGCGCCAAAGCCTTTTCCTAAGTGACCAAAAAAGTTGTTATAACGCAGGAAAGCACAACCCGTATTTGTGCACCCCTACCTGCAGGTCCCAAAACCTTTGCAGCAAAAGCTTGTGGCAAAGATGAAATATAACATGTCCCACCCCGGGACTCGCAACATGTTGCTGGAAAGGAGCCAGGTAATGTAATATAAACTACTATAAACTACTGAAATGGTTCAGAATGCTCACAAAGGCACCGCATAGGCTATTGGAACTTGTCACCTGCTAAAAATCACATTCCTGGTGAAAGGTTTCATTTAAATTATCCTCTGGCCCCACTGATCAACATGGATTCAGCTTGAAATTAAAGGGTATATCCAGGTTTTCTCTTCTTTAAATGTAGACCACAAACCAGTGTCATATCAATTCAAAGAAGGTGCACACCTACTATAAGTAATAAGGCCTTTTCTAATCAAAAAATGTCAAAACTACAAAATAAGTTTAGATCTATGCAATTAAAAATCTGCATCACATTTTAGTGACATTTTCCCTAAAAATTTAGTTGGAAAACATCCAGATCACATAAAGCAAAAATTTTATGGAATTTCTGCAGGGACATTCCAATACCAAATGTAGCTTAAACCACACAAATCTGTTTTTCCTGTAAATACTGTATTTTTTGCAGGATTTTAGTGAGAATTTCAATCTTCGCATTTTACAAACTGTTTGGGTGCGTTCACACAAAGATATCATTGCGAGAAGTTGCTTCTTCTTTTTTTTTCTTCACTCCAATTCTTTTTTGGACATCAAAAACTGAACGTGTGAATGCACCCTGCAGAGTACAAAGGATAATGAAGTGGCACCTCAAATGTCTTGATTTACACTGGTGCTCATTATTCAGTATGTTAATACCTGGTAAATCTGATGATGACTTTTGGTCTTGTCAACACTTGTCAGACCAGATTCATTGGAATTCACCAGCTCCCTGCAAGTATGTGTTCGTGTTTAACAATCATGTAAATTTTGTAGAAACTTTTCCTACCAGCCTTGAGCTGTTGATACAGATGAAATGTTGCCCAGGTTGTTGCGTCATTCTGCTGGACGTGTAGCTACTCATGCATCATTTCTACATTGTATGTTACAGTCAATAGGTTTGGGCTATATCTATTGAAAGCCACTTAACAAGAGATGATTCAATCCATGTCTCATTTTTTTGTAGGCATTCTGGGAAGAGCAGACTGATAAACCTGATCAGCTCAAGACACGAAGAGAGTGGAGAGATGCGTGTCTGAGTCACCTTGCCAAGCTGAAGAAAGAAACTAAAAAGAATTGATTTACATTGCAATGGGTCACGATGTTGTTCAGTACATGGCCAACCCTTTAGCTCGAAAACATACATTGACTGCCAAAAAAGCATAAAAAAGAAAGTATTTGTCTGGGTTCATAATTGTATGCAAAAAGAGACTGGAGTGATGGTAGAAGCCAGAGGATAGGACAAAAGTAAATCTAGTAAAAAAAAAAAAAAAATTATGAACCCATTAATTACAACTTAGGTTTTTATGATTCCATACTGTATGTATTAATTCGCATTATGCCTGATTTTCAGTGTGAATCTATTTACATGACATTCCTGTATAATATTGGCTTATACAAATGGACCAATCTCCAAAAATACTTAAAGGGTGTCTTCACTGGCAAAGATTCCATTAAGACAGAATGTAAAAATAACCAAAAAAAAAAATCTGACTCTTTTCTCTAGTTTTTTTTTTTGGGGGGGAAGGGGGGTTGCACAACAACTTTTGTACATTGACTGAATGTGTTTGGTATTACAAGATAGTCCTTGGCTATATGTGTAATAAGCGCAAATGGAGGTCATAGAGTTGGTTCCCCAATTCGATCTATTAAATCATGACAATCGTGTCCACGGGGCATTGCTGAAGTTTGTAAATGTCCTGAGGTGTGACTAGTAAACCTTGTGGACCCTTTTCCCTCTTGTCATATTTGTCACTTTTATTACTTCCCTATATCATCCTGTCTTGAAAATTAAAGTTTGCTAATCCCATTCCCATAGCCGCACCAATGGAGAGTTGGCCACGCATGGAAGTCTATAGGAGAACCAAAAATAACCGAGGAAATTAGATTTTTAATTTTCTGCACTACCATAAATCGGATGTATACGGTAGTAGTCATGCACACTTGTAAGAATGAGGTCTTCAAAACCCTGTTCTCAAGATATCCTGCATTTCTAAAATAACCCATAAGAATACCTCATGAGAGGTCTACACCTTTAAGTGGCCAAACTTCTGGACTCTTCCCAGCTTCACCAACACCTAATAAGCACACACTCTCTCTCCATTATACTTGGCCTACAAATGCCAACCAAAAATAACCGAGGAAATTATATTTTAAGATTTTCTGCACTACCATAAGTTGAATGTACAGTGGTCAGGCAAGTGCAGCAAACCATGTTTTCTGCCCATCTGCAGGAATGAGGACTACAAAACCT
This sequence comes from Engystomops pustulosus, assembly GCA_019512145.1. Classification (NCBI taxonomy): domain Eukaryota; kingdom Metazoa; phylum Chordata; class Amphibia; order Anura; family Leptodactylidae; genus Engystomops; species Engystomops pustulosus. Next base: position 12,814,563 of record CM033642.1, on the reverse strand, counting down.
TGTTCTCAAGATATCCTGCATTTCTAAAATATCCCATGAGAATACCTCATGAGAGGTCTACACCTTTAAGTGGCCAAACTTCTGGATTCTTCCCAGCTTCACCAACACCTAATAAGCAAACCCCCTCTCTCCATTATACTTAGTCTACAAATGCCAACAAGTAAACTTACTTTTCATGGCCCTTACCTATTGGTGTGAGTGGTTTGGTAGAGTGAAATTTGCGGACTACCTGTATTGTGGATGTCTTGGATCAGTAATTCAACTTCCTGTTCTTCTAGTTGGAAATTCTAAACCTGATACATTTGCGGTGATCCTAATTCTGAAAATGGCTGAGTAGGTGTTTTTGACAATCTCTGCACTGAATTGTGCAATGACCCATGCCACAACTTTCTTAATGTTTTGTGGACTTGAGGCTAAACTCTTCTACAGCCAACATACTAGATATTTTATTAACCTTGTTGAATAGCTAATCATTCCCTCCACCTTAGTATGTAATTGTACTGTATAGTCTACATTAAGACTTGACTATGAAATAATTGCCTAGTCACCTGAAATACTCATCTTGATATCAGTTTAATTGGGGTCAGTTAACCCTATTGATCAGCTTTTGTAGCAGCCAATGCGGAGAGAATCGGACGCCTCTGTTTTTTGCGTTCTGGTTGAGAAAGGTAATTGCAATTCAGCTCCCATTCAAGTAAATAAGAGCTGTTCTGCAGTAATCAGGTCTGACCACTACACACAGAAAGGAGCTATCTGCTTCCTGTTACATTCTCTATGTAGAACCTTTGACACTGGGCGGAGCTTCCTCTTGTACTCACTGTTGTCCCCTGCTGGTAAGGGTATGTTTCCAGGGCCATAACATTCCTATATGGATATTGTTTGACTGAAGAAGAGGTGGGAAAGCGAAGTAACAACTGCTTTCAATGTTCAATGTTGACTTCTAAATTGAAGTATTGGTATTGCTGTATTTTGTGTATTTTGAAAAGTTTCCTTTCCCAATAAAAGTTTTTGTGATTTTTCTCCTGTGTTATCAAACATTTCAATCATATGTGTTTTCATCTGTACATGCTGTTCGAAATATTAGACTTTTGGTTCTGTGATCTATCGCAACAATCTAGGTACTATAGAACCGATGATGGAATAGCCTCCCGTCTTTATACCTTATAGGATGTTTGTTTAAAGGTGTTCTCCACTTTCAGCAAATAATTGATATTGTTTGTTTAAAAAAAAGTTATACAATTTTCCAATATAATTTCAGTATCAATCCCTCACAATTTTCTAGATCTCTGCTTGCTGTCATTCTATAGGAAGCTTCAATGTTTACTTCCTGTGGTCCCTGATTGTGTGAAGTCACACAGGTGCACAGCTCGTTATATCACACAGCTCTGATTACTGTAACGAGTTGTGCACCTGTGTGACATCACATGACCATGGACTGCTTTTTATCCACAGGAAGTAAAGAATAAAGCTTGCTGTTGAATGTCAACAAGCAGAGATGTAGAAAACTGTGAGGAATTGATACAGAAAGTATTTTGGAATAAAACTTTTAATTTACACAAACATATCAATTACCTGCTGAAAGTGAACTACCCTTTTAATTGGGTAAATCTGTTGACTGTGTCTCTTTTTAAGTACTGTTTTGTGCAATAACAATTATTCCCATTATAAATGATTCCATAATGGATCATTTCCGTATGGGAAACTACTGCTACAATGGCAGATTTGCAGTGTAATTCAACTCTCGGGTATATAATCCCTTTGTCAACTTCTGTTATACAAAGATTCACAACACCTGTTGTACAAATATGTTTGGTACATTTAATACAATAAAAAACATCCACGGTGAGAAATAAAATGTGATTGAAATTTTTGTTTGAGGTGGAACTGTAGAAATTCGACACAATTTGTGTGAAAAAACTACTCGCCATTATTTGTCTTACTTACATAGTTATAAAACTGAGTGAATTCTTTCTAAAGTCTAGCCCCTTCCCCCAGTCAGTCCCATATATGCAATTTAAAAATTATGTTGCACTGTTGGATAAAGGGGTTTTAAAGGAAACCTATTACCACGGATGTACCTATTAAGGTAGATCCAGTGGAAGGTTCAATTTACCAAAGAGGCTACTGGGGCGTGGAGTAGCTGTAGCTGAGGCTACTGGGGCGTGGAGTAGCCGTAGCTGAGGCTACTGGGGCGTGGAGTAGCCGTAGCTGAGGCTACTGGGGCGTGGAGTAGCCGTAGCTGAGGCTACTGGGGCGTGGAGTAGCCGTAGCTGAGGCTACTGGGGCGTGGAGTAGCCGTAGCTGAGGCTACTGGGGCGTGGAGTAGCTGTAGCTGAGGCTACTGGGGCGTGGAGTAGCCGTAGCTGAGGTACTACATGCTCCAGTCACCTACCAAGCCATCTCCAGTGCGCAGCTCCTCATAGAAGAGCACTCGTCCATGAAGCCGGGTTTTGCGCAGAACTTAGCTTTGCTGAAGATGGTTTAGTAGGTGGATCGCAAGAGGCTACTGGGGCGTTGAGTAGTCGCGCCATGTAGCCTCAGCTGTGGCTACTCCACGCCCCAGTAGCCTCTTTGGTAAATGTACATATTAGTTCAATTATAAACAATATGGGGGACTAAAGGATAAGCCCTGAAAAGTGCTATCCTACTAGAGATCTACATTAATAGGTACATCCGTAGTGGTAGGTTTCCTTTTAAAAGGGTTTTCCAGGCTAAAAATATTTATGACATATAACCAGTCATGCCACTAAACTCAAAAGACTAAACTTCCTTTTCCTTATACTCTATATCGGCTTATGAGAATAAATTTGTGAGTGCTGGACACCCACAAATCTGATATTAACCAGTTCAGCACCAAGTTCGTTAGCACCTTCAGTTCCAAAAATAATTTTGAGGGTTTATTTGCACGTTTTCTTTCAATGGCTCTAAGTTTTAAATTTTTTGGGGGGTTAGTGATAACATACTTGAAGCATTTTTTGGGGAAGAATTCAGAATTTATACTGTTTTTTTTTTTTGGCCCGGATTTTTCTGTTTAAACAAAATTTTAGGGTTAAAAGTTCAATAACTAGATTTTTTTTATATATTATAGCTTTTTCTGACTGTAGAAAAGTGTTACACCAAAACAGATTTTAATTTTTATAATGCTTGTCACATTATTCCGCAAATTTTGATATATATATTCAATGTCTATTATAGGGTAGCTTGGTGTATTATGGGGTGGCATCGAGGGGTGAACAAAGATTTGGTGTATATTTTTGTAATGCATTTTTTTTTCTGACTGTAACAAAGTGTTACCCAAAAACAGACATTTTAATAGCGTCTGGTGCTATATTTTGCAAATTTTACGGTAAATGGGTGAGGTTGAGGGACAAACACCTTTTTTAGGGTATATTTTTTAAATTTACTGGTTTTTTTTTTATTTAATTTTTTGTTATACATTATGACTCTTAAAGATCAGAATAGACCTTTTAAAACTCTTCTTTATTTATTTTTTTATATATTTTTTTTTTAGTTCGCTTTTCCAATCTAACTGGGGTTGCTGTTGCCCAGCAGCAGCCTCACACTACTGGGATGATCACATGATTACATGTATTTTCGGACACATCGAGACTGCTGCCCCTATTGTCTGCACAGCACTTGATCCATGAGAAAAAGAGAAGACATGTTTGGCAAGTACTGTTTCTGTCTTGTCCCCAAGGGTCTCCTACAGCTGACCAACCACTGTCGGGCGGTCGCCTAAAGCCCAAGCCATAAATGTGCTATGGTGCTGGCTTTAGGAACAGGGACCACCTCAGTAAATATACATGGGCCGTTCCAAAACCACACAAGGATCTGTCCTAGTGATATATTAATATTTTTCTCCCAGCACAACCCATTTGTTTATTTGCATATATGTGCCCAACATTGTTTTTTTTTCTCCTGTACCATCTTTCTACATTCACTCTCTTCTCTGTTTTTCTCCCCAAAATGTTTTAAGAATAAAAAATAATTTGAAGAACAGCACTGACTCAGGTTTAAATAAAAAAAATGTTCCAATGAACAAGACAGAAGGGCTCATTTTATTCATGATCCAGTGTTTTTTTCACATTCTATGAAAATTCATGGAGTTCTAAGTGACCCATACATGTTAATTGATGCACATTCTGCTCATTGTAATTAGAGATGTTAAATACTGAAGTGTGAACCCCTGGTGCTTACTTATGGCATGTACGTTTTTCTGGGCCCCTATAAACTTAAGCAGTGTTATAAATGTAGATTGCAGTCACACTTCCCTGTCACTCCTTAGGCACTTTTCCTGTTTTCTTATGCTTCCCCATGTAGTTTCTCTTGTTCCATGATCAAACATTGTATACTGGGAAGCTTCCTACCTTCCTATGTTAAGGGGGTTTCTGTCTAACTTTCAGATCCCGAAATCTACAAAATTCTTCACTACAATGAAAGGGTGATTCACCCTTCTCTCATCAAGCCAATTTGTAGAATGTATCTACTTCTAAAGGGGTTGGCGCCTTTATCTCATGTTTTTTGTAATGTGGGGGAGGAGGGGGGGTATTAGGTAAGTTGCCAAAATACATCTACTGATAGTTCTGTGCGGTTTTCTAGAGACTAATGGAGCTGAACAGTCATCTGCTCCATTAGTCTGACTGAGCGACACAAAAACGAGGGGTTTGATCTGTGGGAGTCTCAGCACTGAGACCCACACTGATCGGCAAGTTAGGCCCTATCCCTTGGATAGGGCCTAACTTTTGTTCGTGGGAAAACCCCTTTAAGTTTGTATTCATGAATGCTATCATAGGGTCCAGTACATTGAACTGTAATTTGTTTATTGGGAAATAAACTAATATCCTACACCCCTCACTTACACACGCATTACAAAAAATGTAAAGTAAAGTGGCCAACCACTATAAGGCTCTTCCTCTAATTAACTCATTGGGGGAGATTTATCAGAAGTCTCTTAGAACAGAACTGTTCTATTTGCCCATTGAAACAAATCAGAGCTCAGCTTTCAGCCATTTATACAATTAAAGCTAAGCTCTAATTGGTTTCCATGGGCAACTAGAACAGTTTTAACTCAGAAACTTATGATAAATCTCCCCAATTTTCTCTATATACCACACATTGCCCTCTCCTCCCAAGCACCAGAGTAATAATTCCCATATGTATGGGCCCATATCAATGAATTAGTCCATGTTCTATGCAATGAATTAACTGATAGCACAAAAACAATGGGGCTCATTTACTAAGGGTCCGAACGCTGCACTTTTGCCGAATTGCCCCTGGTTTTTGGCGCACGCGATTGGATTTTGGCACATCTGCGCTGGCTTGCGCGTGACAGAAATCGGGAGGCAGGCTGTCGAACGACCCGACGGATTCGGACAAACCGCAGAAATTAAAAAAGGATTTGTGTCACAAGATCAAGCACTCACATGCACCAGGAAGAAGAAGGTGAACTCCGGCGGACATCTATCTAGCAGCGACACCTGCTAGATATTGAGCGCACGACCTTAGTGAATCACGCCGGACCGAATCGGACAACGCACCGTGGGATTGCGATGGGACTGGGTGAGTAAATCTGCCCCAATGTTCCTGTAACAGCTAATATATACAACAAGTAAAAAGTATTTCCAGAGAAGGCTTATGGTGGGTGAGGACCAGGTCACAACCCAAAATTATGATGCAATTTTTTTGCAAAAAATGGGCCAAATAGGAATCTGGTTTGGTTTGCTACATCCACCTATTTTATCCGGAAAGAGGAAGCTATAGTCACGGGATGCATAATATGGGACTTGCAACATCTTCAGTTGAAGAGAAACTTAATCACAAACATAATTTACATTTTATGAATAGAACAGGAAGCGCAAACATTTAATTTGGGGCGGATAACGTGCCGAGGACACTTTCTTGCATATTGTAATTAGTCACTGACTGACTTTACAGACACAACAAAATTATATTAAAATTGTACGTGTTGGAAGTTTTGTATCAGACAAATACATGAAGAGGGCAGGATTAGGTATATTATGCCTATAGCAACCAATCACAGCTTTTGATTTTCAAAAGTGATGTAAGAATTTAAAGCTGCGATTGGTTGCTCTGCAAAAGATTTTTCTTTAAACAATTTCACAAATTTCGATTTGAAAACTTCGGGACTAAGGTGGGATTTCAGCCACAGAATTGTGGTCTTTCTGCCGGTTGCATGGACTTACCAACGATTGTGTGAACTGAACTCGTTGGGGCATATTTATTCTTATTTGCCCATTGTAACCAATTACAGCTCCCCTTTAAAATATTCATAAGCACTGCTAAAATGAAAGCTGAGCTGTAATTGGTTCTCATAAGCAACTAAGCACATTCTTACTTTTAGACAGCTTGATAAATTTGCCCCATTGCATGATATTGAGATATATATTAACATATGTCACATGCTTATGCTTATATTGTGGCATATGTTTTAGCCTCCCATCTCAGTTATGTATAAATATATCCTTTGGACATATATCTAAAAATCTTTTTTCTTGGCGTGATGTGGTTTCCAAGAATTCTGGAAAACCCCATGGGACAGAGGTGGCCAAAAAAGAAACCGTACTCTGCTCTTGCTTCCAATTCCCAATTCTAGTTTGGACAGAAGTTCCAGGGGGTCACCGGACCTAATACAGTCAAGGAATGGCTACTTCTTACCCTGGGACTTCACTGCCCAAATTGTCCCCAGTTCCAAAGCTGGTCCCATGACCACCTAGAACTTCCGGCCAAAGGGAAAAAAACGGAAGAAATGGAGAGTTTCAGGAGTTCCATCCAAAAATTCCTGAAAACCCTTTACTAGAGCCTCCAACACATTTGATGGACATACGGATGGACATGAGGCTAGAGAAAGCGCTGAACAGCACGAAACGGCTGTCGCCTTGTCCAAACCCCCTGCTCCTACCTCTATCCGGATGATGAAATAAAGAATATTTTTTTAAACAGTGAGTGGCCACGTTTCCCGTTCTTTCTATTATTTATTGGACTTGTCTCGTGCTAAAACGCAGAGCACCACCTATATGCTTCTATGTATGACTAAGGTCACCTCTGGACGCCATGCAAAAGGCATCTAATATCTAAACGAAAGCTTTCCGATAGTGCCCCTTTATTTCTGTTCTTTATGGATTGATGGACATACTATTGAACTCTTAGGGCTTTTCCAAACTGGTGTTGTTTTCCACATCCGTGGTTCAGTGATTTACACGGATTTTCATGGATGCCTTACTGAGCCATTGTTTTCAAGGGTTGTTTTAACATTTGGCCTTTTTCCTTAACGGTTCCATTCATGGAAAACATTTTGAAATCACGGGAGGAAATAGAAGTCTATGGGTCCGCAAAATGAAAACGGATGAGAGGTCCGTTTTTTTTTTCTGATGAGGCCGGTAAACCAGGTGTTTTTGTTTTCTAATCAATGTTAAACCTTCAGGTTTTTTTGTGGACACAGAAACAAACAGAAGCAAAATGGACACAACAACCCCAACAGATGCACAACGGACATGCAACACACACACCAGTGTGAATCTGCCCATTTTAAACTTTCTAAAGAGTCAGCAGTTTTCTATGTAATTTTTTTTAACTGTACAAATAAATAAACCGTATAGGTCCAGTGTTACTTAATGCCACATTACCACTTACTCATTTACACACTATTGTCTCATCATTTAACTTCTAATTACTAAGTGTAGTAAAGCATGGCCAGATGACAAACATAAGGCTGTATACTTGCATGTTGTCTTGCAATCCACTAAAGCCTGACAAGTCAAGTGTTATTGTGTTGTGCAGACTTCTCTGTTGACTTCTATTGTATTTCACTAATCTGCCTCACATACACAAACCTCTTAGATCTCTGGATTCTCTATATCTGATGTGTTGGCCTGTTTACCTAGCAATGCATGTAAATAGATGAAACCCAATTTCCTGAATATCTATAGAAAAAATCTATTGTGGAAGAGACGCTATCAATATTTGTAGTTGTATTTGATAACCATGATCCCTAAAACACCTCTTTAAATTACAAACCATCCTTTAAGGAACAATGACACCTGACCCCACCATAACAGCCTGCAAACAGATGAGTATTGAATGCATCTTAGACACAGTTAAGATTGTGTGTTCACCTTAGGTGATGTAAAGGGGATTATGATGTTACCACCAGATTACGCTTACTCCATTATCAAATTCTTGGAATTCATCATGTTCTTGCTGGAATACTCCAGATCATCCAATATATGATGCTATACTGGTTCTATTTGTTTACCGGTTCTGTATGATGTTTCCTTTTTCAATTGAGCCATAATTAAAGGGAACCTGTCGTCAGGAGCCATTTTTCTGGCTCCCCCATGTCCCCATAGAGAATAGTGTACACATTGCCAAAGAGGTTTTATAGTAAAAGTGTACTTTTCAGAGAAAAACATAAGTTAGATGAAAGTTTACCTTTCCGTATGCAGAGCTGTGTCCCTAGTCCCCTGGTAGTGGCCAGTGAGGAGCGGTTTCTCCCCCACCCTCAGGACACCACTCTGACATGCAACGTTATACATGTCTGCCCCATAGGTCCTCAATGGCCACTCCCAGGGGACTATGGACACAGTTCTGCATACAAAAAGGTAAACTTTGATCCAAGTTTTTCTATAAAAACTCTTTGGCAATGTGTACACTATTCTCTCTGGGGACATTGGGGAGCCAGAAAAAAGGGCTCCTGATGACAAAATGGTACATAAATCTGTACCTCTCTATTTCTTTGATGAATGCTGGGAGTAAAACCATAACCTACTTAATACTAACACTAGCTCTGTCTTGTGGCAACTCTTGGCACATCCGTAATGTCAACATATTTGCATTGGTGAACTTAGAACAGATCAGCTGCTAATTAGGCAATTTATTAATTACAACTAATTGCTGCTTTTACTGAAGTAGTCAACATGGTAGCACGTCATTTTGGTTGTAGAGGCATTGGCATGTTATTATATAACTAGTACATAAAACAACTACAACAAAAATTGTAATGCAACTCTCATTTTTTAGGGAAAGTCCTACCAAAAATTTTTTGTCAAGCGGTAAATATGAACCATCGATATATTGACTGAACAGCAGTCACTTACAACTCGCTTTTACACAGGGCATCTCCATTTGTAGAATTAGTAAAGACAAATTGTTCTTATTAGCATGGGCGTAACTAGGAGAGGCAGAGGCCTATAGCCGACTTCTGAATGGGGCTCCCCTTCCCTCTTAAAAATATACATATCACTCTCATATATACACACATTTATATACCTATATTCATAAACATACAGTTCTTCACTCACACACACACACATTTATACACTAACACCCTCATGTATGGAGTATATACACATCAAAGATACATACACATTTACATCTGCACATCCTCCATAATTTAGTGTCAGGTCAGATGACCGGGCCCCCTGACACTGCGGGCACCATAGCCCACTGTAGTTAGGCTTCTGCTTATTAGGTTGCATCAAAGACACGCAGTGACATTGTTGTGGTTGGCGTGTCTACTAGAACCTGTCATTAGTGGCCACGATCACTTATTGCATAAGACACAACATCACTCCATTTTAGTAAACAAAAAGGGGGAACCAGAAATCAACCAATGGCTTTTTCACCTACTTGGGATAGAGGTGGCATTAAGGGGGAGTGGAGTCTTTTTCAAAGCATGCATGCCCACCTCTTGTATACAAAAAAGGGATTTCCACACATTGCCAAAAAAAAAATGACTAACTCAGATTTGGGTATTGCTTACTACAGTCACCCCTAATCATGAAATAGGGAAATTAACAGTACAGGCAGTGTCCACGTTATGTACAAGATAGGGTCAAATGTTTGTTCTTAAGTTGGATTTGTAGGTAAGTTTAAACTGTACATTTTATAATTGTAATTCTAGACAAAAATTTTTTTGCCCCAGTGACAATTGGAGTTTCCAAATTTTTTGCTGTAATGGGAAGCAAGGATTCTCAATAAAGCTTCATTAAAGACACCTTAGAGCTGATCATTGCAGTCTGGGACTATAGTAACATCCAGAGAGATTCATCAGAGGTCACAGTGGGCAGAGGGGTCCGTCTGTAACTATGGGTTGTCTGTAAGTCGGGTGTCCTTAAGTAGGGGACCGCCTGTATTGGGATTTATACAGGACATTGTGCAGCCAGATGCCTACTGGCATTATTCTGCAGTATATTGTTCTCCCACACACAACAAAGGTTTCCCATGAATATCTCTGCCAGAGTGCAACAATTCTTTTGTATTTGTGAGACCAGATGGTATTCCAGTTACACCGAACGATGAGTATGTATGAGCACAGCAGTGCCCTCCAAACACTGGTTTATTTGGTATTTCCACTTGAGACCTACAGCCATTTCCAAATAATATCATTGTAAAAGTCCTGTTAAAGTTCAGTATTTTTGTGTTACATATTTCATGTGTGAATGAGACCTTTAGCAAACTGGTAACGACAATATGAAACTAGAACTAGTAAGGTAACCTTTATAGAGGAACCATGGAGGTATTTTGTATTCTAGATGCTGTTCTGCATAAAGAGGCCGATTCCCTGTCCCTGACATTTCATCCTCATAACAGCTAGTCAATATCCGTGTCATGAAAACTCCTTGGCGCGTAGAAGTAAATAAGAACGGGAAGCGGAACAGATGGTCTTTGTGTCCATACTGTTGAAAGATTAGATAATTGTGAGCGCATCTCACTGATTCTGGCTCGGGTATAATAACCTGGATGCCCAGGAAGAGACATTTGATCTCCGGCTCTGAAAACAGATGACTGAGATTCCCTGCAGCAAAGACAAATGGTGGATTGAATTGATGGATACAGTGTGGAAAGTCCTTCACTATTGTTAAACATCTTCAAATCAGGGCATTCCAGGCCTTCTTGGCATAAACATCTCATACAAGACGGTCACATTGCTATAATTAAATCTCAGATAATCCTTATAATAGAAGTTTTAATCGTAATCTAGGAAACACTTTTAAAATTACATCAGGATTCATGGCATAAACAGATTATTTTGTCATAATCCTGAAGAAGGGACTAATTTTACATTTTATCTAATAGAATTAATTTTTTTCAGGCACCGCGGGTAGTGGACCCCCGTAATGACGTAAGCCGACACCTGGGAGCAATGTCTAAGTGGTACTTGGTTTTCACCAGAGCCCGCCGCAAAGTGGGTTGGGCTTCATGTGGCGTGGTACCACCAGGTTGCTCCACAGGCGCGACTTGTCCGCAGTGGCGACCTAGGCGTAGTACTTGGTCATAATGCAAGATCCTGGTCAGGGAAAGGCAGGAGGTCGAGACAGGCAGCACAGGATCAGAGTCGGGGACGTAGCAGAAGCTCAGGACTGGCAGCACGGGATCGAAGTCAATAATGGAACCGGGGTCCCAACGGGAATTCAAAATACAAGCACAGGGCATAAGACAAAGCTTTTTCTAAGGCTGTGAGGCACAAAGATCTGGTGGGGGGTGCAGGGAGAGATCGGGTTATAAAGGATTCTAGGAATGGCCAGCACCAATCAACGTTGTGCTAGCCCTTTAAACCTTCCAGAGCCGGTGTACGCAAGCCCTAGGAAACGGGGACACACATGCATTGCCACCGGAGCTGGCGCAGGAACGGGTACAGGTGAGTGAAGCAGAGGGAGTGCTGGATCATGGAGAGGGGCACAGGTGAGCCCGCAACACGAGACATGGGTCGCGGGAGCACCCGTGACGGCTTTTAGGTCTAGATTTCAGTCTAAATATACACAGACAATACTGAAATTTTATTGTTGTGCTGTAAACTGCCAGTAACACATGTTGTACGTGTTGCTTCTCTTAACAGGGTCGGCTCCAGGTTTCAGTAGGCCCATTTGCAGTGAACTCCTTATAAATAAGGGAATTATAAAACTCAGTTAAAACTGAATTAAAAATTCTGAAAACTGAAAGTTTCCTGTTCCCTAAAATATTCCCTAGTTGATGATATCAAACAGGCCCATTGTGGCTATTTCATGTAAAGCCCTCCTTACCCCCTATGGACCCCCTATGCCTGGGTTCTGGCACTTGCCTGGGTTTGACCAGTGCTGGCGCCGGCCATGCTTCTTTACATCTCTGTGTGAAGTTCTGCACGTAGTGTACAGAATACAAACGTGACAATATTCTGATAATTGTACCCTGTATAAAATCCGAATAATTTTCCCTGATTATCTGGAGTTTATAAGATGCTGTTGAACACTAAATGAGATTTCTCGTATATATCCATCATCTATTTACTAATGAGAATAGTTAATCCCCATAGTCTCCAAACACATCTCTTCTCTGGGCCTAAGGCTAAATAATGAGGAATATGTCTTTGTTAGTGAGATTGTTATTTCTTAATGACTGTAATATCACCAAGAAATTATAATGTTATGGTATGGAGAGGGGCATGATGGGGCTTGAAAGATGCATCATTCCTGCAGATAAATGTGCTTGTTGTGTCTCAGATTAGGACAATAAAACATTCAGTCATTTCAGTAATCCTCATTATATGTGCTGGGTGTTGTCTAATGGACCAAAAAGAAATTGTATGTTATACATCCAGACTTTAATGGTATTGTAGATTGTGATTTATTGTGGAGGAAAGTCTTAGAACATTCTGATTTATTATTCAGATTGTCCTATTATTATTTTGCTTTCAGGGAATCCCAGATTATTATGAAAGGTTCCATCTTACTAGTGGTATCTAGGTAACACAAAGGATATATTGCAACCAAAACCACAAATTTAGGTTATTGATATTATTAATTATTTATAGAGAAGCATTAATCCTATGGTTCGGTACATTAACTAAGGGGTTCACACAAATTACATTAAGGTGAAAACAAAGAAAAGATACAATAGAAGTACAAAAAAGTGGGAGGAGGACCCTGCCCGTGTGGGTGGCAAAGAGACCAAAGAGAAGAATGATGCAGTAGTCCAGGTGAGACATGATGAGGGCATGGACTATCAGTTTGAGGAACTATTGGATATCCGGGTTGAGGAAGTATTGGATACAAGAGATGTTCATGAGTTGGAGATGGGAGGTTGGGATAAAGAAGAGTCACAGATTACTCTAAGGCAGTGACATTTTTGGACCTGGGGACAGTGTGAAGCTATCAATTGTCATGGACAGGTTTGATGGGGGAAGGGTTATGAATTTTGTTTTGTCCATGTTAAAATTTTAAGCCTAGACCAACTTATCTACTGTGAGCAACTCCAAATTTCCTCAACTGCAAATGTCGGTAGAGAGTCGGATCGCCATGTTGGATTTTATATGAAATCTAAGTCAGTTCTTAGTATTATAATGGATGTTGTTGAATACAGACTTATCCATTGATAAGGCTTGATCCATAAGAAGACAAGAAGTCCTACAAGGCGGACAAAAATCTGAACCTTTGCATTTTAAATGCTCAATTTTGTACTGTGAATGGGCAGCATTAGTTGACCCTCTGCAGAATCTAAACCAGAAGCATCAATAATTTTATCCTGCTGAATTTTTTTTTCATCTAAACCCCTACCATCCACCTTTACACTATATCTGGTTAACAAAACTATATATTCCAAGGTTTGGGGTCCCTGAACTACCAGCTGGGGTTTAGGCTCCCAAACCTTATTACGGTAGATTATCAGAGTCGATGGCCAGTACTTCACTTGTGCTTGATGTGAAGCAAGATGTACTGACCCGACTTACTGATTTCCAAAGTGGACACCCTCCTCCTTTACCTTCTGGAACCTCAGGTATACAGTCACAAACAAAGGCAAGATAAAACGTTTTGGGAGCCTAAACCCCAGTCACACATCTACTGACAGGTTCCCTTAGTACAAACATTGAAGGGTTTTTCTAGCTCCAAAACTTAATGACCTTTCACCAGGAGAGGGTGTAACGCCTGATAACCCCACCTTTCAAAAGTCTCAAACTACACCCGCACACTATTAAAATGAAGAAAAGCGTCAGCACAAGTGTGCAGTGATATGCTTATTATTTCATGTATATTGCATATTTATTCATTGCTCTTAAGGTATCACTTTCCTGCTTGATAACAGGTATAGAAATACTAAAGACATGTTTTGTTCCTTAGTAGCTTTCATGTGCATTTCCCTATTAGTTGTTAATGATCTCATGTGAACGGATACAAGGGACTGCGCAACACTTGCTAATCGGCAGGTCGTTTGCATATTAGTACATCGCCTCTGGTCAGGGAAAGCAGCAATTTCAAACAATATCACAAATCTAATTATGCAAATCAGTCACTGTATTATATTAGTCACATCAGTCCTTTTCATCAGTTTAGCAGAAACAAGGAATGCTCTCCTTTTAGAGACAGAGTGGCCAAACTACAACCAAAATCTACTTATTTACCGTGAAGTGCCAACATGGCAGTAACCTGTCCTTTCACATCGTTCAATCGTATCGACCCTCTGAGGCCACCAATACAGTTGAAAGAGGAAGGGCAAATTTAGTAGCTTCTCTCCAGAGTCTCTCTGTAGGGAAAGAATGGTGGGTCCAGCAGGATGAGCTCCAAAGATAATGCAGTTTTTTCAACACCTTCTCACTTTTCCAAACAAAGTGTCACTTAAGATGCTTGGGACTGCAGGAATATTTGGTCCTATTAGGTGAACTCTGTCCTAGGGCAATGGATGAGTGCCCACAGAAGTGGCTCAGAGCAGGTCCTCTTCCTGCCAGCGTTTGTAGCTGGAGCCTTCCCATAGCAGTCAAAAGATATGGACGTCAAGATATGGTCATCCATTTGCGGTCCAAATGTGTGGATCACTTATTATGTAACACATATGTGTTCAGGTCAAACTACTGACATCATTTTCATCATGACATGCAGATGACACCTGGACCGTATTTAGCAACGGATTACACACTGATGAAGTACAGACCGCAAAAATGAACCAAAAATCCATTGTTTGTGGCCTGAGAGCAGCATGTGTGTCCAGGTAGCCTAAAAAGTGAGTGCTACTCGCCATCACTAGCTAGCTGGAAATGGTGCAACAAGCTAGCGTTCTCTTTGACATGCTTAAAGGAAACCTACCATCACAGATCTACCTAATAAGGTAGATATGATGGCAGGTCCCTGTAATCTATGGCAGCTATGTCCTTTTTCTGTGCCCCAGAACTTCTGTGCCCCAGAATCTAATAAAAATGTTTTGTTACATGTATTCAAATTTTCTTGAGAGGCTACTAGCCGTGCCATAGAGCGGGAGCTAATGCTACTCTATGCCCCAGAAGCCTCTTTCACTCCAACCTACGGATTCTCTTCAGCGTGCAGCTCAATGTAGCTGTGAGCACTTGTCTGTGAAGCCACAGTTCTGCGCATGGGCAGCAGCTCCAGCTTCACAGACGAGTGCGCGCAGCTACAGCAACACAACCTCATCTTCAAACCCGGAGCTACTGTGCATGCACAGAACTTTGGCTTCCGAGAGGAGTGCACACAGCTACACTATTAGGTAGATCTTTGATGGTAGGTTTCCTTTAAATTGGTATGTTATAAATACATATGACTTGAACTTATAGTGCCTTCACACATGCCACAAAATCAGTGCAGCCTGACTACAGGAAGGGGACAGTTGACCCTTGTTCTCAACATAGGTGTGGGTCCCAGAGGTATCCAGTGGATATTTCATTAATTTTAAACATAAGAATACCCCTTTAAGGGAGCAGAAATATGCAAATTAGGCTTACTAATTACTAACCCATGACCCACAACACAGATATGCTAACCAGGTGTCATTTACTTTACACCTGGGTTAACTGTTATCCACAGCAACAGTGTTCTACCCTCACCTGGGTCACAAACAAACTAAACATATGTTCTTGTAGGTCATTTGCCCCCCCCCCCCCGTTATAAATGTAAACACATCTTCATTTACATATATGCAAATACATATTTTAGTGCCCCCATGGACATCAAGGTCGAGTGCATTCTTTTACCTAGTTTCAACACCTGCCATAATATATAACAGAAAAAGCTAAGAAAAAAGATTGGCACAAACTTTAGTGTAGTCATTTTTAAGTTGGTCAGGTCACGTTAATAAATCACATTTGGATGTGTGCTCACTTTCTTTGGGTTGTGAGGATAAACACAACCACACTTAGAGAATAGACGTTAATCTAGTCACTGGAATTCCCTTTTGGGGTGCTGCTGGTAGACTCCACATTGGGCTTTGTAGTCAATGTGGTCCTGTGCTTATAACTAAAAGATTGTCACTGATGACACTCCTCTGATGCTGATGGGCCCCAGTGCAAAGTCTGTGCCAGGCCCCCGACTATAATGTATGATTTATAGTAATAGTCTTCTCATATGGAAAAGTGACACCATAAGGGTCCCCTAAACCTATTGGGCCCAGGTGCGATCGCAACCTCTGCACCCCCTAAAGTTAATATCTAGATAATAATAAGCACCATAAATATTTAGAATTTTGAATTTCAGACCTGAAACGCGTCTCCTTACAGTAACGCAAAAGAGGGCACACTTGATGTGATTGTGAAATAAAATGTAAATTGCATATACAATGCAGTCCCCAGGTTACATACAAGATAGGTTCCTGGGGTTTGTACTTAAGTTGAACTTGTATGTAAGTCGGAGCTTTATTTTTTTTATAACTGCAGCTCTAGACAGTGTTTTTTTTATGTCCCAGTGACAATTGTATTTTCAAAATTTTTTGATGTAATGGAAACAAGGATTTTCAATAAAACCTCATTACAGACACCTTACAGCTGATCAGTGCAGCCTGGAAGTAAAGTATCCAGAGATCTTCACCAGGGGTCACAGTGGGCAGAGAGGTCCGTCTGTAACTAAGGGTCGTCTGTAAGTCAGGTGTCCTTAAGTAAGGGACCGCCTGCAATAAAATAAAGTTTTATAATATGCATAAAATATGCATAAAATACGGTACAACATACAGATGTACAACAATCCATAAAAAGTATAATTTATGTGAAACCAGAATTGCACACAATGATCAATATTTTAATAATATCATACTTATTAACTGGCATAATGAATTTATAACAGGTAAACCTTCTATTAAAGGAGTAAGTAATAATGAACGTTCCAGGATAGGCTATAGTATAAGAGCCACACGTTGCAGACCTCTGGTCTGTAGCATCAGAAAAAGTAAAAAAGTTGAAAATATCTTTTGTGGATTCACTTTTTAATACAGGTTTTTAAAAGAATCACATCTTCATTCCAAGCAGAAGATTCCGAACCTTGGCAAACTTCCATCCTGTCCTAATACCAATCAATGATCAACAGAGCCTGGTGCACATAGGTTAGGATGTAGTAACATCTGAAAAACTTTTTTTTGCTGTGTTTGCACATGGGAGGAGCTGGGGAGGCAGCAATAAATACTACCTGTCTGCCAGTAAGGGCTCAGATTAGAGAGTGGAGGTGTGACCTCCTACCTGAGCTCACAAGCAGTACTGCACTTGCTCTGGACTGATACTAGACCTTACGTGTGGGAGAGCCCTACCAGTGCCCAGGGCTGTGGGCACGGCATATTGGACACATTAGCCACACATCTGTGCAGAGGTGAGTCCTTCTATAATCTTCCTTATTCCATTATATATTATGTCAAGTATCATGTGCAATCTCTGCATTCCACTACGAGTAACTAACCCAAGTGTGTTATATAATTATGTTCTCATTAATTCTTCCGAAGATGGGGAAGGATCTAAAATGAAGAGGTAGCTTATAGTATAGGGTTAGTGACTGTTTTATTCTTCACAGAATGAAAAATGAGCAGCTACTAATGGTCACTGGTAACCTGTAGTACCTGTAGTACCTGTAGTGGGTGGTGGGAATAAACCTTGAGACTTAAAGGGGTTAAATAACATTCCTGATTTCCTCCAAAAAACAGCTCCTCACCTGACCTTGGGTAGTGTGTGGTATTGCAATTAAGCTACATTCATTTCTATACAGCTGAACTGCAATATCAGCATAAACCATAGTCATTTGTTTTTAGAAGAAAGCAGCCATGTTTTTAACCATCAAGCAACCCCTTTAGAGGGAATCTTTCAGGGCAATTTGGGACATTAAATCACCCACAGCTCCTTATGGAAGAGTAGTTCAGTGTCCCAAATCGCCCTGTATGGATTTTTTATGAGGTCACATTTATACTTACTTTCATCCGGAGCCTGAATGTTGCGGCAAGCGTAGAACACCCTTGCTTCATCGCGCAAGCACTGTAGGTCAGACACGTGCGCAGTGAAGCCGGGATATTATCCCAATCTAACTTTTTACAATACAAGAGGAGATGCCAGCGCAGGATCTGCAGATGTGAATCCAAGGTAAGTACAGGCGGTCCCCTACTTAAGAACACCCGACTTACAGACGACCCCTAGTTACAAACGGACCTCTGGATGTTGGTAATTTACTGTACTTTAGCCCCAGGCTACAAAAAACAGCTATAACAGTTATCACAGGTGTCTACAATTACGCTTTATTGTTAGTTCTGGTTCTTATGACAATCCAACATTTTTCAAATCCAATTGTCACAGAGACCCAAAAAATTTAGCTGGGGTTACAATTATAAAATATACAGTTCCCACTTACATACAAATTCAACTTAAGAACAAACCTATAGAACCTATCTTGTACGTAACCCGGGGACTACCTGTATAAATGTTTTCTTTTTTTAATTGAGGCCACCGAAACCTAATATACAGGTCAATTTGGGAACCTAAGCCACAGGTTCAAATGGACCTCTTGTTTGTTTTAGAGTCCCAAATTGACCTGACAGTTTCCCTTTAAGTGTATCTTTTTATCATGCAATGATAAAGTGTTTATATTTTTGTCAACAATTATTCTTCTGAACAATGGCTATTGTCCTTTGGGATTTGTCAGAAGTATCTGGGAGCAGAACTGTTATAGTTGTCCAAGGCAACCAATCCAAGCTCAGCTTTCATTTTCCAACAGCTGTTTATAAAATTAAAGCTGCGCTCTGATTGGTAGAACAGTTTTACCTCAGAAACTTCTGATAAATCTCCCCCTAGTTGTCTTTACCTATGTACATTGAGGGTGTACAAAGCGCTGTTACTTGCACAAGACCAATGGTCAAATGTGATCCGTAATTCCAGATATTTGGATGGATGTGTAATGTATTAGGGGATTCCCAGAAAAAAATATTAGTGACATATCCTTAGGACAGGTCATCAGTTTCAGTTCAGTGAGGGTCCAACTCTCGGCACCTACACAAATCAACAGGAAATAGTATTAGGATAAGTGATGCAATAACTTACCAAGCGAATTACAATATGTTTTGTAGAGGTTGTGCCTCGTATTATGGCTCAATCCCATTAAGATGACTAAGAATGAGCCGCATCATGACAACATTATGAGTGAACGTGACATCACTGGCGAAGAAGAAGAAATGTTACCTGTGTGAGCACAATCGCTGCTTCATACAACTGATCAAAGGGTGATGAGATTCGGACAACTGATCTAATAATCATCACCTATCCCATGGATAAAATCCAGTTGCCCCCCATTACTGCTGTAAATACCATACAAAATCATTAATGCTATTACAACTTGGGGGCCTTGTCACTCCTTATATATTTTCTTAGAACATTACTTTGTGCCCTTACACTGTTGTTCCAATGAGAAGTTTATGAATAAATTGACCAGTGGGTGTTACCTGTCCATACAATCTAATTAGCGATGGCACCAGGGCCCTGGGCTGTATGAATATTACAGACCCTACAAGTCTGGAATCACTTCTTACATATGGTGCTAGAATCAGCTTCTTGGAGAATGGAGGATGCGTCCCTTCTGTTTACTTTCAATCTGTGGTTTCAAGACCTGTAGAGGACCTTCAAAGGTCCTGAAATGGCTCTTGTGTATTAAGAGCAGGAATAGATGTATGAGGATTTCATGAGGGGAAGGTCCTTCTTAGTATAAAATTCGGTGGGTGGTTTGGGTGGCCAAAGGCCCCCTAGAAGGTTTGGGCCCTGGGCTACTACCCAAACCGCCTATACAACACTCCACTATTGGATGGCACTTTTAACCAAAGATTTCTCATAGGCACGGGCAATGTTAAACACTCCCATGAACTCTCTATGAGATGGTTGTAATAGGGTAGGTAGTCAGTGGTTTTCTATCTTAGGTTAAGTTTTTATCAGTGTACAGGGAGTCCCCGGGTTACATACCAGATAGGTACCATAGGTTTTTTCTTAAGTTGAATTTGTCTGTAAGTTGAAACTGTATATTTTATAATGGTAGATCCAGGCGAAAAAATATTTTTGCCCCAGTGACAATTGGAGTTTCAAAGTTTTTTGCTGCAATTGCTCCAAGGATTATCAATAAAGCTTCATTACAGACACCTTACACCTGATCATCGCAGTCTGGGACTATATTACAGCATCCAGAGAGCTTCACCAGAGGTCACAGGGGGCAGAGGGGTCCGTTTTTAACTAGGGGTCATCTGTAAGTCGGGTGTCCTTAAGTAGGGGACCGCCTATATTTGGGAACTTTCAATCCTGGGGAAAAAGTAAAACTAAAACCACATTTATCTCCAGTGAAATTAGTCACACAAAGTACACATCAGGCAGTTAATAAAACACAGGGATGACCTTTGATACTATCTGTTAACTTGGCTCTTCAACTTTGGGATTGATTTAATAACCACAAACAATATGTATAGTGGATATTGTTAAACAAACTCATGAAATGTTATATAGTTTTCAAATTTACTTAATGCATTGGCTCCATATGGTTTTCAAGATCTCTGCTTGCTGCCAATTAAAGGAGAGTTTCATTGTTTTCTCCCAAAGAATCTGGCCTGGTCATGTGATGGTCACACTGATGCTCAGATGTTTACAAGGTGTATACTAATGTATGCACAACTGAGATCCGGCTAAAACCTGTGACTGGGACCATCCGCCTAAAGGGGTTCCTGAGATAAAGCAAATTTCTCATTTAAATAATTTCTAATTTAAATAATTAACCTGTGAAGTGTTTTTCAGTAAGCAGACATAACCATCACAAAGTGGATTGTCTGCCCCCAGCTCTGTACATTGTGTATTTTGGTGGGGGGCTGTGTGTTGGTTGTCAGACACCAAACAATCTTATACTGATAACCTATCTAAAGATTAAAAAATCCTTTCAAATTGCCCATTGCTGCATTCAAGTGTCCCCACCAAGGTTTGTTACTTGACTACAATGTTGTCATTGTTTACCCATGTGAATGCTAAAGCCAATCATTGGTGTCAGTGTTGTATGATGCGAGACCCCTATTTGGCAGCAGTCTTGCCACAGTGGAGAAAAGAGAAAAAATGAATACAAAAAAAATTCCTGTTAAGGGTGAATTCTCTGCAAAGGGTCTCCAGTACTGAAATGCAAATACACCTCTGGTTAAGACATTTACATAGAAGGAAAGCTAAATAATAATATCGGCTATAGTTTGTGAGTCCAGTCAAGTCTGTAAAGGGGTTGTCCACTTTAAACGAATAATTGACATTGTTTGTGTAATGAAAAGTTATAGGGGCACATTTACTTACCCGGTCCAGTCGCGATCCAGCGGCGCGTTCTCTGCTATGCATTCGGGTCCGGCCTGGATTTATGAATGTAGTTCTTCCGCCGTCCACCAGGTGGCGCTGCTGCGCTTAAAGTCATCTCATCGCGCCGGAATTCACCACCTCGGACCAAGTGAAGGTGAGCGCTCCCCAAGCGACACTTTTTCGGTTTTTAAATGCGGCGGTTTTTCCGAATACGTCGGGTTTTCGTTCGGCCACGCCCCCCTATTTCCGTCGCGCGCATGCCGGCGCCGATGCGCCACAATCCGATCGCGTGCGCCACAATCCCGGGGCAATTCGGGTACAATCGGCGCAAATCGGAAATATTCGCGTAACACGTCGGTAAAACGCGAATCGGCCCTTTAGTAAATGACCCCCATAGACTTTTTTATTAGACTTTCTGTATCAATTCCTCATGGTTTTCTAGATCTCTGCTTGCTGTCATCAGTGGTGTAACTAGGAGTGGCAGGGCCCCATAGCAGGCTTTGGGCTTCGGCTTGGGGCCCCCATTCCCACTTTAAAATTATACATATTTGTATACTTACACATTCAAGTTACAATCACACATTTGTACACTTATGCACATATGCTCATATAGAGCATATACACACACACATACAGTGACATTTACAAACACACAGCATATATACACACATACAGTATATGCAGACGCCATACACCGTATACACATACACCATTTACACATCACAGATGTAGCATATATACATCACATATATGTTATATACATATTATGATGTACAAAGTGCAGCATAATATGGATATAATGATGCACATCCTCCACTCTTTAGTGTGTCAGGTCGGATCCTGGGGCCCCCTGACACTGTGGGCCCCATAGCGATTGCTATGGCTGCCACCACTGTATTTACACCCCAGGCTGTCATTCTATAGGAAGCTTCTATGTTTACTTCCTGTGAATAAGCACTGGTTTCTGGTCACATCACACAGGTGCACGGCTCGTTATATCCGTGATCATGTGATGTCATACAGGTACAAGGTTCCTTATTATCCTGCTCATGTTATATCACAGAGGTGCATGGCTCGTTATATCCCTTTTCCTGTGATGTCACACAGGTGCACAGTTCCTTATATCCCTAGTTATGTGATGTTGCACGGCTCATTATAACACACAGCACTGATTACTCTCTGTGATTTAACGAGCTGTGCACCTGTGTGACATCACATGACCATGGACCGGTTTTATCCACAGGAAGTCAACAGTGAAACTTTCTATAGAATGACAGCAAGCAGAGGTCTAGAAAACTATGAGAAATTAATATAAAAAGTATATTGTAAAATTGTATATTTGGTCCAGGTGGAGAAGCAATACGATAACTTTAGATGTATTTGAAGGTTTTAATGTGCTGACAGTGTTGGGGGCCTGTTCCTCTGATCATCTAACACTCACAACAAGTGAGGCCCAATAAAATAATGTATATACCAATCTTTTTACCAATTAAAAACTTCTAATAATACTTTATGCATATCTTTCAGGAACCAATTTCCCACAACATGGATTGGGGTTCCCTTTACAATGTCATTGGAGGAGTCAACAAACATTCCACCAGTATCGGCAAAATCTGGATCTCCGTGCTTTTTATATTTCGGATTATGATCCTGGTGGTGGCTGCAGAGAGTGTTTGGGGAGATGAGCAGTCAGACTTTACCTGCAACACTTTACAGCCCGGATGTAAGAATGTTTGCTATGACCACCACTTCCCTGTGTCTCACATCAGGCTCTGGTGCCTTCAGCTCATCTTTGTGGCCACCCCAGCGCTCCTCGTAGCTATGCACGTGGCCTATGTCAAACATGGAAAGAAAAAGCAACTACAGAGGGAAGGAAAGTGTGATGAAAAAATTCTGAGAGAACTAAAGGAGGGCAAAGTTAGCATCAAAGGCACCTTGTGGTGGACATATACCACCAGCATCGTGTTCAGAATTATATTTGAAGCCGCTTTCATGTACCTCTTCTACTTCCTCTACACTGGATTCCATATGCAACGTCTGGTGAGATGTTCAAACTGGCCTTGTCCAAATGTCGTAGACTGTTTCATTTCTCGTCCTACTGAAAAGACAGTATTTACCTTCTTCATGATCATAGTATCAGGCATTTGCATGGTCCTCAATGTGGCAGAGTTGGCCTTTCTCATTATTCGAGCATTAAGAAGAACCAAGAGCAACAAATACTGCAACCACATTACAAAGAATGAGGAGGAGCAGAACAAGTTGAATGAGAAGATGACTTAATCCAAACCCAAGTAAAAGCATCATTCATATTACTTTTACTAAGACGAGGTGTTCCTTTTGTCCAAAAAAAGATTTGGTGCACGTCTTAGACGAGCTGACGAGCTCTGAAAACATAGAAGTCACTCAACTTCAAGGAAAATTTGTGGATCCAGAATAACAATCTGTAGATTATGCAGTCGTTATGACAAACAATAGTATTGCTGCTTTTTATGTTTTGGTGGGTTTTATTTTTACATTATTTTTACTATTTATGTTAAAAAATAATAATTTTGTAAGTTTCATGACTGTATACTGATGACAAAACACTGCCACTTTTCTTATTAAGAGGATGAGCGTGACTGACCAGGACTTTTAGAGTGAGATAGTTACAGTAAATGAATAGATGAATAGTATAGTGGATTAGATTAGCTCTAGAACCTCAATCCCTATGTCTCCATTTTTTATTGGATGACACCCACTAATGTTAATGTCTTCCTTAATTGCCTTCTCTTCAGCCATTGGTCTCCTCCATTTCTAATTTTATACAAGAAACAGAACTTTTATAGCATGGATAGGCTTGAAATAGAAACCATAACCCACATTCTACCATTGGTAGACTATTCCACAGGAAAATCGTTCTCAGAATCAGTGGGGGTCTCAACAGATGGGTCACACTTATTGGTGTGGGTGAGCCCCTACCTACCAGCATAGTATCACCTGTCCTGTGGAAAGGTAAAAAGTTGCATTTATGGCACAATCCTTTTAACTATACTGAAGGAGACTTGTAAGCTTTCAGCTTTCTTGATTTGGCTAGGGTTTTGATATAAAATTGTATTCCAATAATTCCTAGATTGCTGTAAAACAACTTTGTGTTTGCCTTGTCCCTGTTATAATTCCTAAAAATGAATAAATACATTTACACTTAGGTGTTATTAGTTTGGGGTGTGTCCATATACACCATTCCACTGTATTGTGGCAGTGTTGGGACACCCCTCTTGATAATGGTAATGTTACACCTAGTTGTCAATTGTTTGTATTCCTTCTTAAAATAATATAATGTTAAAAAATTGGCACAACACATAGATACAGTCAGGGCCGAGGCCAGCATATGGCATGCCTGGGCAAGTGCCGGGGCCCAAAGCTGCTGGAGAGGCCCACATGGCCTAAACTCAGTCCCCATCAGCCTATATGGGGGTTTATTATAAAATAACCCATGAGGGGGCTCTTTGGGATGATAAACTAGGGAATATTTTAGGGAACAGAGGACTAGTTTAGTTTCTGAATTTTTAATTCTGCCACCTGAGTTCATTGCAAAGTGGCCCACTGAGGCTCTGTCACCCAGGGGCCTACTGAGGCTCTGTCACACAGGGGCCTACTGAGGCTCTGTCACCCAGGGGCCTACTGAGGTTCTGTCACTCAGGGGCCTACTGAGGCTCTGTCACCCAGGGGCCTACTGTAACCTGGAACCAGCCAGGGATACAGTATAAGTAAATAATTTGATGTATACATGTCCTCTCTAATCCCTGTCATAAGTCTATAACTTGTAAGACATGAAATGGAAAATTTTTGTAACTCTGATTTTGATGTCTCCTGTTCTACGTCTTTTCATCCTACACCTAGATAAAGATTGTGAAATTCTCTATTTTATACTATTTTAATATTAAATGCAAATTTAAAAAGTGTCACATTTTAACTGACAGCTCTAAAATTGTGATTTTTCAGCTGGATTTGTACTGTATGTTTTTAAAGTTACAGCAGAGAAACGAAAAACACAGGGTGAGTAAAAAATAACTCAACATTTCACAGAATTATCCAATTTTAGTCTAACTTTCGGAAGTGGACAAGAAGACCTTGTATGGAAAGTCTTTATCAACCTGAGATGAAAGTATTTTTATTACTTGACACTGGCGATGAGACAATTGTTGTTTGTTACCCTTGTGATTATAATACAACATTACAACACATTAGACTCCAAGTCTAGATAAAGCCATTGATTAACCTACCTTTGGCTTTCTAATGAAATAAAGCAAACTCTGAATCCACTCTACTGCCTTTACATAGAAGATTTGAAAACGTTTGAGCTTGATGGATGAAGCCTATGGTACCCTGTATGAGATGAATGGACAAATGTGCATAAAATAAAGTTTGCTTTTCCCTATTCTGCACTCCTTTCTGTATCTGTTGGACATTTAAATTATACAATTATGTGATATACTAAATATTTTGTACAATTAATGAACGTTCAATCAGAATCAAAAAGGCAAAATTAAAACTGATACATGAGGGAAGGGCCATCTTCTTTGAAAATTCTGGGGAGGCAAATGAATTGATAGAATTTTTCCTGGGGGGTTATATATTTATATGGGGCCAGATTTCAGCATATTACTGAGCTGGAGACTGTATATGGGATACAGTATATTACTGAGCTGGAGACTGTATATGGGATACAGTATATTACTAAGCTGGGAGGCTGTATATGGGATACAGTATATTACTAAGCTGGATGCTGTATATGGGGTACAGTATATTACTATATGGGAGCTGTATATAATTAAATTGGGGGGGGGTGAATATATATATATATATATATATATATACAGTATATATTCATTAGGGTGTGCTATATATTTGGTCAGGGTAGCACTGTATGTAAAATCATGTAACATAAAAACGGTAGGATATATTGGATTTATTAGTTATAGGATACAATAGATTACTTTGCATCATGTAAACCAAATGTTGGGGGGGGGGGCTGTATTAATAAATTAGAGGTGTTGTATATTGATTGGTGGCTGTGCATGCTATAATTACAGTAGAATATATATATATAAGGAAGGGATGTGTTATATGTGGGGAGAGTGCGGTCAGTTGTGTTGTGAGGGGCATATATCATTTAGGAGCACAGTGTTGTTATCCAAGAGACTTCATAATGTAAGTGACTGTGGTATTTTTAGGGACGCCGGGTGGAGATGCTGCACAGAGATGAAGCTATCTGGCTGTGAACTCAGCAGTGATACGTCATGGATTGGAGAACCTGGAATAAAGTCCTCCTGATGGAAGAGATTGTCATCTATAAGGTACTAGATGCCACTAATGACTCCCAGAACCCGTAGCCAGTCACACAGTGTCAGGGAGCTGCCTATGGGGATGTTAATTGTTAGTAAAGTTTCAGGATTTACTTAACAGGGAGCAGACAGCAAATATACTAGAATCGGCCCTGCCAGAGACCATTGACTTATTTGGAGGTAGGCAGTCCTTATGCATGAATTCTGATCCCTATTTTTCATGAATTGGGATCTGCATTTAAATGGTTTTAAATGTATGTTTTTTCTGTGATATTTGTTAATATTAAATAAAACATATTTTTTGGTACATTTGGCTTTGTATTCATAGCCGAACGTATACCATTCCCCACTTTTTTCTTAATTTTTACCCATTAGACGTTTAGGGATTGGTGGCTTATAATAGTCTAAGACTATTTCTATCTAGAAAACTTGAGGTTTCCTACTAACTCCAGCACAAACAGTGCTCCAGGAAGAGTTCAGGGTTTAGGGGGGTTTTGGGGTGGGGGTGGGCACGGTGGTGCCCACAATGAAGGTATATTATTTGTTGTATAATACAGGAATAAGCAGGTTCATTTCTGGGCAGGATGTGAATGGCTAAGATAATGGGGCAGATTTACTTACCCAGTCCATTCGCGATCCAGCAGCGCGTTCTCTGCGGTGGATTCGGGTCTTCTGGCGATTCACTAAGACAGTTCCTCCAACGTCCACCAGGTGTCTCTGCTGCGCTGAAGTTTGCCGAGGTCCGCCGGAGTTCACAATCCTATTCCTGGTGAAGGTAAGCGCGTGTCCAGTGACACTTTTTTTTTAAAAATGCGGCGGTTTCTCCAAAGCCGTCGGGTTTTCGTTTGGCCACGCCCCCCGATTTATGTTGCGTGCATGCCAGCGCCGACGCGCCACAATCTGTCAAATGAAGCAGGGTTTGAGCTAATAGAGGGAATAGAAACGGGCGCAAGAGATATGCCGGATCATCTACCAATGTGATTCACATTAAAAAAACATACAACATCCGTTGTATTTTACAAGATCAAACCATTTGGGTTCGACTTAGTAAAAGACAACAAAGAGCTGCATATGGAAATTCATTTTTTTTAATGAAAATATAGATTCACAAGAAATTGGTATTGTTTGGGATACGCTAAAGACGTGAGAGGGCTAATTAGAGACCAGATCAGCTACTTCCAAAAAAAGAAAAAACTGATATTGGGAAACCTCAAAGATAAAACAATGGTCTTAGAGAGGGAATTTGTTGATACCAGACCAGATGCGGTCAAGGCTTTCGATCACGTTGAGTGGGACTACATCTGTCTTACCCTGGAGAGGATGGGCTTTTGTCCCTGGTTCATTAGCTGGGTAAAAATTCTATACAAGGGGGTATCAGCGAAATTGAGTGTTAACAGGAGGGCTTCCGAGGCCTGGAAACTGCACAGAGGTACGAGACAAGGATATCCTCTTTCTCTACTTCTGTTTGCAATAGCACTGGAGCCCATAGCGTGCTGCATAAGATCATCAAAAAACCTAACAGGATTTAAGTTGGGTTCTAGAGAGACCAGACTCCAGTTATATGCAGATGTTATGTTCTTATCCTTGGATAGTTACAAAGAAATTTTTGACCTGATAAGAAAACATGGTAAGTTATCGGGCATCTGTATTAACTGGAGTAAGTCGGCATGTCTGCCTCTGGATCCAGTGGGCACTTTGGACCAGCTCCCGATTAGTGGAAAAAATGAGGTACCAGGAGATAATAGTTAGTAAACATTTAAATGACTATATCACTCTGAACATTAAATCCTTGATTTATAATATAAGACAGAAACTATCAGTATGGGAAAAAAATGAATCTGCCAATGGCAGTCAGATTTGTGATGTTTAAAATAATATTGCCCCAGATTCTCTTCAAGTTTCAAAATAGTCTCGTAGTTATACCAAATAAATATAGAAATGTATTGAATGCATTATTGAGGGCGTTTTTGTGGAATGGGGAAAGGGCACGAATAAGTTTAGTTAAATTATATCCACAAATAGACAAAGGAGGGCTTGCCGTCCCGGATCTTATATCTTATTTAATGGCAGCACAATGGCAAAATATGTTAGATATCTTCATGATAATGTACACGTTAAAGGAAACCTGCCACCACAGATCTACATATTAAGGTAGATCGGGTGGTAGGTGCCTCTATTGGACGTGAGGATAGCCCTTTTAAGGGCTAATCCTCACATCCCCTGCATCTTTTTATAACTTTTATTTCCCTAATATGCTAATTTTCTAAAGAGGCTACTGGGGCGTGGAGTAGCCGGAGCTGAGGCGCTGCTACTTCACTCCCCAGTAGCCTCTTTGATCCTGCTACCCCCATATCTTCACCCTTGTCCGAGAAGCTGGCGTGGCTGCACTGCCACTGCTCCAAAGCCGAAGCTACTGCACATGCGCGCTGAAGATATGGCAGTAGGAGGATCAAAGACGTTTATATTGTACACACGTTCATACACTCATACACACATTTATACACTATTACATACATACATTTATACGGTCATAAATATAGTCAGACATTATATACAAACTCATACATTACATACACACAGTACAGTATACAAGTATACAATGAATATATATATATACACATATATATATATACACATAATATATACAAGTTTACACACATACTATATAGTTCATATACATTATATACATACATAGTATATATACATTATATACTTAGACATACAGTATATACACATATATACACGCATACTGCATATACATACATACAGCATATATACACATACATACAGTATATACACACATACTTACAGTACATACAACATATACACACACATACAGCATGTACACAGCATACATACACACACACACTATAAATGCACATACAGCATCTACACATACATACAGCATACAGACATCATATACACATACATACATACAGTATCTACTCTATATAAACACTTATACAGCCAGTGGCGTAACTAGGAGAGAAAGGGCCCCCTAGCAGGCTACTGCAGGGGGCCCCCCTTCCCACTTAAAAAATATACATATTAGTATACACACATGCGAGTTACAATCACATATAAATACACATGTGCACACATAGCATATACACACACATACAGTGCCATATGCAACATACTCACATACAGTGTATACAGACACCATATACACATCACAGATACTGCATATATACATCACAGTATTTGTAATATACATATTATGCTGGACATGTGCAGTACAATATAGATATAATGGTGCACATCCTCCATTCTTCATTATGTCAGGTCGGATGACGGGGCCCCCTGACACTGTGGGCCCCATAGCGGCTGCATATACACATCATATACACACATATTGCATATACACACATACCAAGATACAGGCATATACATATGTACGCATGTGGACAAAATATTTGGTACCCCTCATTTAATAAAAGAAAAACCCACAATGATCACAAAATAACTTGAATCTGACAAAAGTAAAAAGAAATAAAATTTCTATGAAAAGGAACAAATGAAAGGCAACATTGCCTTTAAACCATGCTTCAACAGAATTTACAAAAAAACTAAAACTCACGAAACAGGCCTGGACAGAAATGATGGGACCTCTGAAAAAAATGTGCGCAAAGACATGTTAAATCGACATGTATTCACTTATTAGCATCACACGTGTTTACAATCTGGTAGTCAGTCACTGTGCTGTATAAAGGGCTTCAGCTACTCACTGTGCTGTATAAAGGGCTACTCACTGTGCTGTATATAGGGCTACTCACTGTGCTGTATAAAGGTCTTCAGCTACTCACTGTGCTGTATATAGGGCTACTCACTGTGCTGTATATAGGGCTACTCACTGTACTGTATATAGGGCTACTCACTGTGCTGTATAAAGGGCTACTCACTGTGCTGTATAAAGGGCTTCAGCTACTCACTGTACTGTAACAAGCATGTTAAAAGTAAAGGTTATAAGATCATCTCCAAGAAGCATGATGTTCCTGTGACTACAAATTATTCAGAAATGTAAGATCTATGGGACTGTAGCCAACCTCCCTAGACACGGAGGAATATTAATGACAAATCAAAGAGATGAATACTATGACTGGTAACAGAAGAGGCCAGAAAAGCTTCTAAAGAGATTAAAGCCGAACTTCAAGCGAAAGGAACATCAGTGTTAGATCGCACCATCCGTTGTTGTTTGAGCCAAAGTGAATCTAATGGGAGACAACCTGCTGTGGCCATTTCATTAAAGGGGGCTCTGCTGGGGCCATTTCATTAAAGGGGGGCATTGCTGTGACCATTTCTGTAAAGGAGGGCCCTGAAGTGGCCATTTCATTAAATGGGGGGGCTCGATTGTGGACATTTTATTAAAAGAGGGCCAGTACAGGCTGCAGTGGTGTCTTTGGGCAAAGGAGATTAGGCCTTGGGGCACTAGGTTGTTTTGGTAATGGGGGGGGGGGTCCTTGTCGTGTGAACAGCCCATGGGACACTTAATCCACCACTGAATGAATACACACATTTCAAAATACGATATAATTTCAAATATTGCCATGGGCAATGTACATGAATTCTCTATTCACGGATCCATCAAAAATAAACGAGCAGGAAAAAGCACTGAACAATTCTTTTCACCAGTATACCAAAAATGGCCATAAGATGGCAGTATACATGCAGTTACATATATAATACAAGCATCCTCAACACAGAGCTCATGAAGCAACTAGAGACAAAACATATTAGTCCATATCCATCTACTGTGTAAGTCATTATTCATAAATCAGAAGAACTCACAAAGTTTCTTGCTTATGGTATCTCATAAGCAAGACATAAAGCCATGTACAATTCATAGAGAAGCCAATAAAAAGAAAGAATTGCTTTTCAGTCTAAATTAGTAATGGCTGATCTATAGGTCATTAATATCTGATTGGAGGGGGTCCAATAATAGACAGCTCCATTTTTTGTTAAGGGGTCAGACATGGTTACTGAAGACCAGTGTAAATTAGTGAAGGCCGATCTATAGGTCATCAATACATACTTGAAGGGGGTTCAATAAGTAGACAGCTCCATTCTATGTGAAGTGGTCACACACTGTTACTGAAAAAGATAAGATCCCATTCCATTGAGACCAGGTACACCACGAGGCATGTTCACCTAAACAGAATTTTCTGTAGCTGATTCTGTGGTATGTGAATTATTGCTGTGGATTGTGGTTCAAATTTATGTGGAATATCTGGAATGGTGGAATTGCGGATAAGGCAGCATATAGATGAAGATTCTGATGTAAGTATTTGATTGAAATTTAATATAAATTTTCCCCTGCATATGATCGCAGCATTTCCTGGCAATTTCAGCTCATTGCTGGAGAGTCTTAAAGAGAACCTGTCACCCGGAATGTTATATTTAGCTGTTGACAGGTTCCAATAGCCTATGCTGTGCTGATTTTAAAAACGCATTTGTCAGCATTCTGAATCTTTTTAGTAAATTATATAACTTTCATTCACATTAACTGGCTCCCTGCCAGCAACATGTAGCGAGTCCCGGGGGAGGGGCTTGTGTTTCTTCATGACTTCTTCTCCTCCTCCACACCATCCCCCCTCCCCTTCCTGCTCAATGCACATGACAGGAAGTGGGGAGAGGTAGGTAGCTGCATGAGTGTGGAGGAGAGGAGACTGACACAGGCACACATGCTGCAGCTGCTCCTTAGGACTCACCATATGCTGCTGGCAGGGAGCCAGGTAATGTGAATTAAACTTATATAAAATGCATTCAAAATCAAATTACATTTCAATTTCAAAATTGAATTTCAAAATGGCTAAAATTGACATTCTTGATCACCAGTTCGCTTTAAGTCAGACCTGCAGCTTACCGGACCTTAGATGACTGGTGGACTGACAACCCCTTTACATTATGGAAACGTCGAAATGTACAAAATAGAAATTGTATCCTTCTTAAGGTGCGGTTCAAACTTCCTAATAAAGTTCCTTTGTGAAACATGATGAAATCTATTCCTGAGTCAGCTGGAAATCCAGGGTATGACAAACTGGCAAGGTGTTCCAGTCTCCATTGTCCTAAGATAAAACAAATTATGCAAGATAGAAATCAGTGTCATTTGATAGCAGCAAAAAACATAAATCATACTGTTCTGGGTTGAAGGGCAGGTGTTTGTAAAGCAATGAAATAAACAATATACAGAGTGCGGGACACACAGGACATGAAGGTCAAGAAATGCATCCTTAATCATCATTCAGACCATAAAATTAAAAGCGATCAATCTTAGAGCTGTGAGATGCAAATAATTCCCTTTTTTATGTTAAAACTCAAATCTATAAAAAAATCTCCTCCAAAGGAGCCATGGGAGAGCGTCACTTCAGATATGTCTTTCTGGGGCTTTATAGCACCCGAGATTGTTGCCTCCGTCTGGCTACTATTCCTCCCATAAGCCAAAGTCATCAGGATGGAAAGATGTAGCAAGTTACGTCTTTACATCCTGCAGATTCATCCTGAGCGAGGTGTGCGCTAAGTGGAGGCAATAGAAGGCTACGGGGCGCAGATGTAGCGTGGGAGGACCCTGTGATGTCACTGTCCACGTTAGGACTTTCAGTAGAACCACTCTGCATCTCAGCAATGTTAGAAAACAAACATGGCAGCGCATTGTGCTTGTAAATGTGATAAATAGATAAGGTTGTTATAATACAATTCCATCATTTCACATTGTCCTTCTATAGACGCTGCTCTGGAAACAACGGTGTTCAAACAGCCATAAATCAGCAATGTCGCTTTGAAAGAACATTTACTAAGGGCCCGATTCGCGGTTTCCCGATGTGAATATTTCCGATTTGCGTCGATTTCCCCTGAATTGCCCTGGGATTTTGGCACACGCGATCGGATTGTGCCGCATCGGTGCCGGCATGCACG
Source organism: Engystomops pustulosus (assembly GCA_019512145.1). Lineage (NCBI taxonomy): Eukaryota > Metazoa > Chordata > Amphibia > Anura > Leptodactylidae > Engystomops > Engystomops pustulosus. Next base: position 12,780,795 of record CM033642.1, on the reverse strand, counting down.
CGACGGAAATCTGGGGTGTGGCCGAACGAAAACCCGACGGATTCTGAAAAACCGCCGCATTTTTAAAAAGAAATGTGTAGCGAAAATTGCACTTACCTTCACTCAGCCCGGCTCGGTGTATTCCAGGGCGTTCCAATGCTCTTCAGCGCAGCAGCGCCACCTGGTGGACGGCGGAGGAACTACCTTAATAAATCCCGGCCGGACCCGAATCCAGCACAGAGAACGCGCCGCTGGATCGCAAATGGGCTGGGTAAGTAAATATGACCCATAATGTAAAGCTCAGATTTTATGTTGGTCCTTATGGAGTTACAATGAGGTTCCACAGAGATTTAGAGAGATTATAAGTCCACCTGTTGCCTGAATAACCATGGGGGCAGCCATTTTGAAATTTGAGACATTCTTTGAATGAAGGAAATTCTCATGGAACAATAAAAATAACTGAGACATTGAGGCAACATTAGGGGTCCGGAATATCTACGTAGTAAAGATTTACATTTAGGACTTTAGATACACAAAGTCTGGGATAATGATGAACATGTGCAGCTGAATGGAAATAACCTTGTACTGTATGTTGTATGTTGTTTGTCGCTTTTAGTTGTGGGGGTCAATATCTTGGAGTTGGTAAAGAAACTTGCTATGAAAACTTATCCCTTATACATCATTGAACCCTTTAAAGCCGAGGCCCTTTTTTGTTTATGTGTTTTTATTTTTCACTCCCCACCTTCAAAAATCTATATCTTTTTGAATTTTTCCATACACAGAGCAACGTGAGGGCTTGTTTTCTGCGTAACAAATTGCACTTCATGGTGATGGTATTTAACGACCTGGTGAGACCATCCTGCTTTGCGGCAAACTCTGGTGAAGACCATGTGCCACATAGACTCCAGTCCCGGTTGTCATCTAGTACCATCTACATCTCCCGCGGTGGCCCAGAGGGGGCCACTGGTCCACATACTCCTCCTTCTGGACTCTTCCCACAGAGACATTCCTCCCTGGTACTCCCAAGTACCTTCCGTTGTCTGTGTACCGTTAACAAAAGTTATGCTACCATCTAGGACAGCATCCTGTAGCATTTGATCAATATATTTTTTTAATTCTTTAGTGGGGTCTTGATCTAATTTCTGATAAACCACTGTATCCGACAATTGGTTTAGTGCTTCTTGATAATAATCTTGTTTATCCATAATTACAGTGGCGCCCCCCTTATCCGCCTTCTTCACTATTATAGAGGGATCTTTTTTCAATGATGTCAAGGCGTTTCTTTCGTCTTTAGATAGATTATTAGACGCGTGATTTCTGCAAGAGTCCCATTTATTGGAAACTTCATCAACAACCATTTTTTCAAATGTCGCCAAGAATGGAGAGGATATTTCAGGATCAAACAAACTTTTCTTTTTTAGTGCAAGGGGGATGGTGTTGTTTTTCTTATTTTGGCCTTGAAAAAACATCTTAATCCTAAGGTTTCGACAAAATTTATAAAAATCAACCAAAAAATCAAAATGAGTAACGTCCTGAGTAGGGACAAACCCCAGACATTTATTTATAACACGATTCTCGATAGAAGATAATTCTCGAGTCGAGATATTCACAGCCAATTCACTCATTTCTTTTTCTGCTTCAGTCTGGTGGTCATCCCCTTCGGGGTGCCCCCGGTTGCACCGTCGCTTGATGTCTCCATGTCGTTCACCCCATCTTCTTGACTTCCTAAAAAATCTTTAGGTTTTTCCATTTTTTTTGTTCCAGTCTTGTTCTTTTTTGTATACTTAGTTTCGCCATCTGTCTGGTCACTATCTGACACACTAGACTCAATAGTTTTCTTCCTTCGATTGTTTCTCCGTTCTTCTGACCAGGTGTACACACGGTTCAATTGATAGTCTCTAATGTCTCTTTCAAATTTAGACAGTTTATTGCGAAGTAATGTCTCTCTGAGTTTAGCCATATTATCTCTAATTTCTTCATGTGTTTTATCATAAAACTCGGTTTTGCCATTCAACTTAAATTTATTATCCAACGAATTGTATTCAATCTTTGTCTTTTCGATAGCGTTCATGGTTATGTTGCACAGTCAACAACATGAGATCTATAGAGTGACGGTTGCACAGAGCAAACCATTTCTGAACAAATACCGCATAATCTTTTAAAAGCATTGGACGTAAACCACACCTCATCCCTCCCGGCATCCTCTGGGTCTTCACATATTCAGTCAAGGTAGATGCATGCAAGGCCAGGTTAATTTCCCGTTTTTTTGCTACTTCTAAGAGCTTCGCATAATTCTTTGTAGCATTTTCTTTAATAGTATTCAGGCTGAACCCTGCTTCCTCTGCCTGTTGCAAAATCGTACTGCGTTCGATCTCAGTGAAAGCCAAAATTTCTGCTCTATTTTCAGTAATATGAGAGATATCGGCAAAAGTGGCCATTTCAACCCTCAATATTTGCCTTCTAGAGCCTTATGAGAAAAATATGTGCAATCATAAACAAAAAAGCTCTGTTACGTGTGGCTCCTAGTGTGTACACCGGTCTAAAAATAAGGGCTCTCATAAACCCTCCAACAAGCGTTTAAAGACAGATGACCGGAGTCAGCAATATCAATCAATCTTTCTTTATATCCAAAAAGTGTAAAAAGACATAAAACACAAGTACATCACGAAATCTTCGGCGAACAGTGTCAGTTGTCCATAGAATGGTAGCACGCTAGGAGATCATGGCTTTTCACTGAGCAGCCGACGCCCGTATGGTCTCGTGTGACGTTTCGGAGGTGTGTCCTCCTTCCTCAGACATGCGTAATACTAGGTAAGTGGAGATTTAAATACTTTCTTCATACTTATAGTTATACATAACTTATTATATAGTCAAATCTACATAAAATACCACTAGCCTAGAAACGAAATACAACAGACATAAACGCTTACAGAAATACATTAAAATGACATTGTTCGTTCAGACCACGTGGCTGGACGGTGTCCAACGCTGTAATCCAGTACACTTCACGTTGAAGTAACTTTTTCTTTAGAGCGGTCTCCTCTTTTATTTCAACACTCTCTAACACTAGCCATCTAAGATCACTGACATTGTGTCTATACTCACGAAAGTGTTTGGCGACACCAGTCTCATGTTTAACCCTTTCATTGGCGCTTCTGAGCTCCTCCTCCGTTTTACTAAGGAATTGTCTAATGACGGACCTGTGTTCATTAAGTCTAGTCTTGATGGGTCTAGTCGTTTGTCCTACGTATGCCAAGCCGCACGGACATTTTAACATATACACGACTGACTGGGTATTACAAGTAAAAAATCCTTTAATCTATATCGGTATCCCTTTCCTAGGGTGATTGAAAGTGTCTCCTTTAATGATACCTGTACAGTTTTGACAAGACAGGCAAATGTACCCTTTTTATTTGTGGCTAAGAACGTTTGCCGTGTTTTTTTCTCCTTCACTGCAATGTCAGATCTGATTAACTCATTGGCGATCGAGCGCCCTTTCTTATAAATAAATTTGGGGCAACTTTTGAACAGTGGTCCAAACTTCGGATCATGGGTAAGTATAGGCCAGTGTTTGGTTATGGTTTTTTTTAATGAGATGGGCATGTTTATCAAACCGGGATATAAAAGATATCCTCTCTTGGTTATTCTTAGGTTTAGATGACCTGACTTGGTCTCTAGGTAGACATGATACTTCAATGCCAACTCTTTCTACTTCTTTTTTCGGATAGCCTCTCTGTACAAATTTTTTAACTAACTTTTCCATCTGGATCAAATATTCAATATCATTATTGCAAATCCTGCGGGCCCTTATAAATTGCCCTTTCGGGATCCCTTTAAACGTCTGAGGGGCATGGTAGCTATCGTGTTTTAACAGGTTATTTCGTTCTGTTTCCTTAGTGTATAAGGTAGTGGTGAACTGATCTTGAAATTTCCTCACTTCAACATCTAAGTAATGGATTACCTGCTCATTTTTCTCTACGGAAAACTTAATAAGGGGATGACATTGGTTGAGATATGTAATAAACTCTTCTAAACTTTGTTCAGACCCCTTCCACAACAGGCAGACATCGTCCACATATCTGGTCCACAAACCAATAGATTCAGACCACTGACAATCAGATACAAATCCCCATAGAGGATCCCTGTAGCTGCAAGTAGAACTCTTCTCCAAATCTGAAGTAATTCTTCTTAAGGATAACCTCCAGTAGCATCATAATAAATTTAATGTCTCTGTTATTCAAAGACGACTCTTTTTTAAGTGCTTCATGCACAGCTCCAGTTCCTTCGTCGTAGGGTATATTTGTATACAAGCTTTTAATATCTAATGTACACAGCCATGTGACTTCGGCAGCGTTCACTTCGTCTAGTTTAGTCAGGAACGTGTTCGTGTCTTTAAGGCAGTTAGGCAACTTCGTAACAATCTTCTGTAGAAATGAATCCACGTATATGGATAATGGTTGTAGAATAGAATTAACACTGGACACGATAGGGCGGCCGGGGGGGGGGGGGGGTTTAACCCTTTATGTATCTTGGGTAACAAGTATAGCACAGGGACTCTGGGGGAATCTGCTGACAAGGCTTTACTTATGCTTTCCGTTATGCTACCATCTAGGACAGCATCCTGTAGCATTTGATCAATATATTTTTTTAATTCTTTAGTGGGGTCTTGATCTAATTTCTGATAAACCACTGTATCCGACAATTGGTTTAGTGCTTCTTGATAATAATCTTGTTTATCCATAATTACAGTGGCGCCCCCCTTATCCGCCTTCTTCACTATTATAGAGGGATCTTTTTTCAATGATGTCAAGGCGTTTCTTTCGTCTTTAGATAGATTATTAGAGAATAATAGATATAAACGACTATATGAGCCATTGCCCGGTGTAAAAAGCTCCTTTAATGAGCAGCGATTGACTCATTATATTATCGATCGGCAGAAATCTGCTTACGTAACAGAGCCCTGAGAGGACGAATGGGCGAGATCATTTTTAGTTCTAGTAGTTGTAATGGTTGTACTAATAAATCAGTAGCGTAAAAATAACAAAGTCCCATCAGGCATCGGGGCCATTGATGACGCGCCGTTTCTCATCTTGATGGCTTTGAACTAAGAACAGAAAGAGGCATCAAATATTGATACGCTCACTTTCCCAAAGTATAATTAGGGCCGGGCATTAGGTAATGAGGTATTGACCCAAAATTACATCTATTATACTCAAAACATGATGCCAGGGGTAGTCTATGGCTAGAAGCATATGCCAATATAACTTAAAGGGGGTCAACAGGATTAGAAAACATTGCTCTGCCCTCCGCCCACAGGTTATATGTGTTATTGTAAAGTTCTTCTCAAAGACGCTGAACTGTGATAACCAATGGGCAGGTATAGCCCCATTTTTGGAAGTTTTTTTCCATTTGGGGCGTGTTAGCGTGGGTTTCCTCCGGGTACTCCAGTTTCCTCCCACACTCCAAAACATACTGTTAGGTTGTTTAGATTGTAAGCCCCATGGGGACAGGGACCAATTTGACATGCTTGTGCAGCGCTGCGTAATCTGTGTGCGCTATATAAATATAATATAATATAAATTATATTATTATTATTTGTGTACAACCCCTTTAATGAACCTGACCTTTATTACCTGAGCTTTGCTACTTTGCTATTCATGTAATATAATTTTTTCCCATTGTACTTATGATCATTAAACTTTTTTTCTTAGAAACTGCACATACACTTGTGCCAGCTGCTGATGACCGTCAAATCGGCGTGGTTTTTAATCCAGATTTTGGGAGAAATAGGTGAGACTCCCTATACACATTAGATGGCAGCCAACTTTAAAGGAGATCTACCACCAGGATACAAGACTGTATGCAACTGCGCCTGAACCCGTCAGGCTCATTTGCATACAGACCTGGTCATCCTAGTGGTAGATGCCCTTTAAAGGGGAGGACACTCTCTTATATACAGGTCCCCACATGTCTTTACTGACTTGTAGATAATCCATGAATGTTCCTCAAGTGATTATGTAGTCCTGCTGCTTACTTTTGTACTGTGTGCAGACACTCAAGGCTTCTTTCTTTACATCCCTGAGCTCTGCTGCAGCTACTCAGGCTCCATAGATGAGGAACATGAAAAGATTATCATCTGATGTTAGCTGTAAAATCAACCATGCTATTACGCCATTGCAGAGGGCAGTTTAATTTACTTCCTTAAAGCATTCATGTTTTTTAGTTGGATTCCCCCTTTAAGATCTTGGCGGTTTCCTGCAAAGAGTTCTATATCAATCTCCCATCAAAAAAGCTGATAAACACATGATGGGGCATGTTAACTTACCCGGTCACCGGAGTTCACAGTGCAATGACTGACTCTAATGCACTGTCCCTAGATTCACTAAGATCGTGCGCCCGATATCATGAATGTGTTGCTTCCACGCTCAGGTCTGACAGAGTTCACCATCTTTTTAGTGGTGCATGTAAGTGCTAGGGCTTGCGACACATTTTGAAAGTTAAATCCTGCGCTCAGTCCGAATCAGTCAGACTGTCCAACGGCACGCCCCCTAATTTCTGTCGCATGGAAGCCAATGGAGCTGCGCCAAAAAAGGGTTGCGTGCGATACAATCGCAACGCACTCGCTACTTAAAAACCTGTGCAAGCCATTTTACCATTGAAGATGGAGCACAGTCTGAATAAAATGTGCCGCAAATTGACGCAAAGTCTAAGTAAATGTCCCCCGATATCTTTCTGCTGGAGCCTTTGCTGTCTGATTTTTGAAATAGTAGTTATGACCTTGTCTGCCTCTAGAACTGGATTTGTTAAACCTCTTTATAAAAAGGGAGTGTTAAATAGGAAGCAACATCAATTACTCAAGATATCCCCAAAGTTTTCCCAACAGAATACATTTATGCAACTTATCAATAGCTGAAAAGAGTTGTCCAGATGACTGGTTCATTCAGCAGTATATATCTTAGTATTTAAATATTTTATCCCCTAAAGCAGTGATGGCGAACCTTCTAGAGACCGAGTGTCAAACTAGAAACAAAATCCACTTATTTACAGTTCTGTCACTGGACACGCGCTGACCTCCACCAGGAATAGGATCGTGAAGCAGGCCAGCGGACCTCGGCAGACTTCAGCGCAGCAGCGACACCTACAGTGCTTCTTGGATGCCTCTCTACATTACAAACTAGGAAACAAATGGACCCCTTAATCCATATAGTCTCACCGTAATGAAGACACGGTAAACAGGGACAACAGACAGAACAGTGAGACCTAATCTCCAGGCTCTGAACAGTCCTGCCTGCTTGCCTCTGCTTATCCTATTGATACCGGACAACCACAGGTACAGTCCGTCCCTAGTGTAGACACCAAAAGAGACAAACAAACAGAAAAAAAAATAAGGGGTTGTAACAATCCGAGTTACAACTGATATGAGCATATGAGGAACATAATCACAAACACCAAAGGATAGTCCAAAAACAAGACTATAAAGAATATAGAAGTACAACTACAAAAGAGTAGCAAATGAATTTATCCAGCTGGATATTTATAATGAGGAGGAATTCTGCTCCAGATGGAAGGAGCAGGCACCACAGGAAACAACAGGTTAAGTCAGTGATTCCTCAACCTTTTTGAACGAACCGAGGAAGATGCAGACACAGACTTAACAGGAGCAACAGACCCTCACTAGGAACACCAGGTTTAAAGGGGTTCCAACCATGATACAGCAATTAGATGCAGGGCAGGGCATGAAAATCTATGCTAGAGACCAAGGTACGAAGTCTAGAAAATAAATTCCTATATATGAGTGGCCCAATCTGGAGAGAAGATGAGGATATCATCAAAATGAACAACACACTGAACAAGAAGTTCCCGGAAGATATCATTAACCCCTTCGGGACTCAGCCTATTTTGGCCTTTAGGACGCAGTCCCATTTTTCAAATCTGCCCTGTGTCACTATAAGTGCTTATAGCTTTGGAACGCTATGAGATATCCGGGGGATTTTGAGATTGTTTTCTCGTGACACATTATACTTCAAATTAGTTTAAAAATTTGGATGAAATCTTTTGTGTTTAGCTATGAAAAAAATGAAATTTGGCAAAAATTTAGAAAAATGCTTTATTTTCAAGGTTCTAAATTCTCTACTTTTGATACAGATAGTCATAGCGCCCAAATAAATTCATAACTTACATTTCCCATATGTCTGCTTTATGTTGACATGGTTTTTGAGATTCCACATATTTTACTAGAATGTTATGAGGCTCAGAATTTGGGTGCCATTTTTCAATTTTTTTGGAAAATCGGCAAAACCCGTATTTAGATGGACCTGCTCGACTTAATTGACCGTGAAAGGCCTAAATAATAGCTAAACTCGTTAATTACATTATGGAAACTTCACCCCTCAACGTATGAAAAAGCACTTTTGTTTAACCCTTTAGGGTTTTTTTAGGGGTTGTGGTTTACAAATTGTAATATTTTTTTTACGATACACTCATTTTAGGTGTAAAATTAAACATTTGAAATGGATTAAATGAAAAAAAGGTCCACAAAGTTTCATAGGCATAGAATGGAAGGAGCCATCCAGAGCAGATCTGCATTGTCACATTGTACAGGCTATATTTTTTTTTCTTTCTTTAATGTGGACCTATAGAGGATTATTTTTTTGCCACATGAGATGAACTTTTCTGTTACATAATTTTGGGGCATTTTATAGCTACGATACCCCATGTGTGGTGGTGACCTGCTGTATGGGCGCACGGCCGGACATAGAAGGGAAGGAGGCGCCATCCAGATCAGATTTGCTATGTCACATTGTACAGGCTATAAGTTTTGTGGTGGTGACCTGCTGTATGGGCGCACGGCCGGACATAGAAGGGAAGGAGGCGCCATCCAGATCAGATTTGCTTTGTCAAATTGTACAGGCTATAATTTTTTTTCTTGTTTTAATGTGGACCTATAGGGGCTTATTTCTTTTGCCACATGAGATGCACTTTTCTGGTACGTGATTTTGGGGCATCTATAGCTAATTGGTAAGATTTAATTAACTCTTTGTTGGTGGCTGAAATGAAAATCATCAATTTTTACCATACCATAAAAATAGTATATTATTTTTATTCTATGGGTCACCACAATTACGAAAATACCTCATTTATATCGATTTTTTATTTTTTTCCCATTTTTACTGAATAACAAGTACGGCAAAAATGTTGTTAATTTTAGCATCACTGACTTTCATATGCGTAACTTTTTTATTTTTCGCCTCACAAATCTGGTTAAAGGCTTATTTTTTGCGAGAGAGCAAGCTTGCGCATGCTCAGACAGTTTGCAGTCAGACCCGGAAGGGATCTGGCTGCCATGGAGACCGGGCAGCTCCGGGGCACATGCCAGTCCTCGGAGCTGCCCAGAAGAGGATCGGATCCCCCGGTAAGCGGCACGGGGGATCCGATCCACAGCAGGAACACACTTACACGCCGCGGTCATGCTTGACCGTGGCGTGTAAGGGGTTAACACCCGCGATCAGAGTCGGCTCCGATCGCGGGTGTTACAGCGCGGTGTCAGCTGTGATAGACAGCTGACAGCCGCTGCTTCTGGTACCGGCTCCGTTCGTGAGCCGGTCCCAGAAGCTGGACGTTATACTACGTCCCGCTGCGCTAAGCATCTAGCCCCGGGGACGTAGTATAACGTCGTGGTGCGCCTAGGGGTTAATAACAGCAAATTTACATAGCATGGTAGTCGTACAATGGGAATACATGATTAAAAACAGTGCATAGTCACATATAGAACAAGCAAAGTGCCATAGGGAATAAAATGAATCCGTA